>QEPC01006898.1:782681-793844 GCA_003113815.1 Sphenodon punctatus
GGGTGGGGGGTGTCCCCCCTTCCACCCACGCAGCCTGGGAGGGGGAGGGGGGAGGAATTTTTTTATTCCATTGATTTCAATGGGGCCACAGTGCCCCATTGAAATCAATGGAATAAAACCGGTACCAGTATACCGGATTTAATCTAAGAATCCGGTTCTTTGAGAACCGGAAACCGGTAAATCTGGTATCCGGTAATGGCCCGGGGGTCCCAAGTCTACTGGCAACCATCATCCATGCTTTCATCATCTCAAGGCTAGATTGCTACAATGTGCTCTACATTGGGCTTCCCTTGATGACTGTTCAGAAGCTGCAGCTGGTGCAGAATGTGGCAGCTCACCTCTTTTGGGGACGAATTACCAGGAGCATATTTCACTGGTGCTCCAAAGTTTGCACTGGCTCCCTATAGCTTTCTGGGCACAATTCAAGGTGCTGTTTTTGACATTTAAAAGCCTAAATGGCTTGGGCCCCACATATCTGAAAGATCGCCTGTCCTAACATGCCCCATTGTTGCCCCTGATATCATCCAGGAACCCCTCCCTGTGGGTACCATCTGTTAGCCTTGCTCATATGACAAGGGCTCGCAGGGGGGGCATTCCTGCTTACTGTCCCAATACTTTGGAATTCCCTTCCACTAGAGGTTCATTTGATCCCAAGCCTGGGTGTTTCCAGTGGTGGTGTAATACTTTTTTATTTGAAAAGGCATTTGGGAAATCACATGTTATTTTAAGTGAAATGATTCCATGTAAAATGAAGATCCAAAATAAAGTCAACTGCAGTTGTTCCCAAGGGAGGAAGGCTAACTCTTCCATGCAGACAATGCAGGTGGTTGCCTGGAGCGGTGAAACAGTAAGGGCAACAAATATTAAGTGACTTTATAGAGTATAAATGTGGACTGTGAGGGTCAGACATTTCCCAACTTGCCTAAGGGCAGGGGATAAAGCCTAGAGCTGTCCTGGTAATGAGAATTTTTGAAAAGAAGATGGATCTAGCAAACTGAATATTCCAATGATATTCAAGTTCTCATTTCCAAACCACCTTGGAAGAAAAGAAAAAAAAGGATAATGTAGCTCAAAGAAACATAAAATTCAGATATTCAGTTTATTTGACAATGATTAAAGCAAAATATTTCTCCTATACTGTCCAAGAGTGTGATCCTCTGTGAGGATAGAACCCATGCTACCACCTAGCAGAGACACCAGGTCTAAGTGTTAGCACTGGCACTTCCATCTAGAGAATCACACCATTGCTCTCTAAATATCCATCCCAGTAGTTAAAATGGGCCTAATCCTACTTGCCTGATTTGCTCGTTATTGAAATCACCATGGTCAAATTTGAATACCTTGCTGAGGAAGGCAATTGACAGGGTGGCTCTGAAATGTCTTCTCCCTCTGTTTCGTCACCGCAGGGCCCCTTGGTTTACTGAGGGGCTGTGGTGTATGAAACAGGTAGGTAGGAGACTAGAGCGACGCTGGCGTCGGACTCGCTTTGAATCTGACCGACTTCTCCATAGGACCCATTTACAGTCCTATGTTGAGGCTGTGAGAACAGTAAAAAAGGAGTTCTTTTCTGCCCTCATAGCATCTGAAAAGTCGCGTCCAGCAGAGCTGTTTCAGGTGGTGCAGGGGCTGGTCAGTCCGGCCACCCTCCGCTTGGACAGGGACTTGTCCCAGGCCCACTGTGAGGAGTTTGCCACCTACTTTGCAGACAAGATCACTCAGATCCAGAGTAACTTTGACACCGGATTGGAAGCAGTAAGCGGGGGGCCCAAGGTTATGGAGGCACCGTCTGGTCGATCTTTCTGGGATGAGTTTCAGGAAGTGACGCCAGCTGATGCAGTGAATGTCCTGGGGTCTGTTAGAGTCACTAGTTGTGAACTAGATCCATGCCCGTCTTGGTTGGTGAAAGCCTCCAGGGAGACTTTGGGGACGGTGCTGGCGAGGATAGTCAATGCGTCCCTTCGGCAGGGGAGACTGTCACCCAGTCTCAATGAGGCTGTTGTACACCCCCTGCTGAAGAAGTCATCTTTGGATGTGGATGCACTCGCCAGTTACCAACCCGTCTCTAATCTTCCCTTTTTTAGGGAAGGTTATTGAACAGGCAGTGGCACTGCAGCTCCAGGAGCATTTGGACAGCATCAGTTTCCTTGACCCTTTTCAATCTGGGTTCTACCCCGGTTATGGTACTGAGACGGCGTTGGTGGCCTTGGTGGATGATCTCCACTGGGAGATGGATGCTGCAGGACCCGGCGGCAGGTCCTGGGGCTGGAGTGGCTACTTCTTGATGCAGTTTAATGATGGCTCTCTGTGAGTGGAATGATGGGCCCCAGAACCCTTGGCACAGAAAGCATGGGCAGCATTGGCAGCAGCAGCAGACATTGGATTGCCGGGGCACAGAACCCATGGCACAGACAGCAGAGGCAGAATTGTCAGCAGTGGCAGACATTGGATTGCCGGGGCACAGAACCCATGGCACAGACAGCATATAGGCCTGGGGGCCATTGGCACTAGCAGCAGCAGACATTGGTTGCCGGGGCAGGCAGTCAGGTNAGGCCTGGGGGCCATTGGCACTAGCAGCAGCAGACATTGGTTGCCGGGGCAGGCAGTCAGGTGGTGTGGCATGAGCGGCAGTCAGGCAGACTGAGTCAGGGTTCGAGCTTTGCAACCTGGGCAGGCGGGTGGGCAGGCAGGCAGTGTAGCATAAGAGGCAATAGGGGAGGAAGGCTTTGGCAGGCTTTGAGCTAGTCAACCTGAGTGGGCAGACAGGCACCTTGGCATGGGAGGCAGGAAGGCAGACTGAGTCATGCTTTGAGCTTGGAGGCAAGCTGGGTGGGCAGACAGGCAGCGTGGCATCAGAGGTAGTAGGGAAGGCAGGCTGGGACATTGGCAGCAGGGCACTCAGATAGGCTATAAAGACTGTGCAGCGCAAGAGAGTGAGAGTCAGTCACATAGGCGGACTGAGATCGTGTAGCTATAGACCGGCTCGCAGGCTTACAGTTTATTTCTCAGCGCCACCAGCCCTGAACTGCTGGATATCACATGAATAATGGGGGACACTAGTGGCCCATGATGAACATCTGACCCTGAAGCACCTGCACCTGCTCCTGTAGCCGCAGCAGAGACAGCCGCAGCCTCCTGGACTGCAGGCCTTCCAGTGCCTTGCATGGCAGTGGAGGATGCTGGCAGGAGACAATGAGGAACCACATTCCTAGTGCCACACAGACTAGGAAGGCAGGGTTTGAGCTTTGCCCACAGGGCGGGCAAACAGGCACTTTGGCATGAGCAGAAGGCAGGCTGAGGCAGGGTTTAAGCTTTGCCCAGAGGACGGGCAGACAGGCATTTTGGCATGAACATCGGAAGGCAGAATGAGACAGGGTTTGATCTTGGCAACCAGGGCGGGAAGACAGGCATCATGGCATGAGAGGCAGGAGGGAAGGCAGGCTGAGGCAGGGTTCGAGCTTTGCCCACAGGGTGGGCAGACAGGAACTTTGGCATGAGCAGAAGGCAGGCTGAGGCAGGGTATAACACCAAAATCTATCTAATCTAATCTAAATAAATGAAACTATGAGGTAACTGTGTGGAAATCAGTGAAATAGGAGGGGGATGGCAATGGATTGGGAGGAACACAAACTGTTGGGAGAGGAAGAGTTCTGAAAACGCCTGCTGAAAGGATCAGTGGCTAGCTCAGAATGAATTGAAAGGGGGGGAGAGCAATTACTTTTGTTACTTTCTGCTCCTCCCTTACCACAAACCCCATTGTCTCTGTGCAGTCCAACCCATGGCCAATCGCAGACTGCCAAGCCAGTAACCTGAGGAAAAGAGGGATGGTGATTGGGCAGGCTGGCTGCTAGTCCAAGTCTCTCTCCACCCCTGGGGCCAGGAAGTCTGATTCTCAGCTGCCCCCCCCCTCGGGCCTGCCAGCCAGGTTTTTTCCACCAGAACGCACCCAAACACACCCGAACCTTTGTGGGGGGTTTCTGCATTTGTTTCGGGCATCTGAACTGCCTGAGTTTGGGACGAATGCCGAACATCCGAACCGCGTTCACACATCCCTAATGTTCAGCTTGGTTCAAACCATATGTTTACTATATATATATACGTTTTTTTTACAGACTTCTGACAGACAAACCAGGAGCAAGTATCCATGGCTACTTTATATCTAAACTTCTTGAAATTTCAGTAGTTTTACCACACTTGTCCTGCTGCATACATATTAAGAAAGGGTTAATGTTACACTAGGGAAATATATTTTCAATTATTATTATTTTAGATTTATGCTATCCTTATCCCAAAGGTTTAAGGTAGTGCACAGTAAGTAAAAAAGCATAACAAATAAAACAAACAGAAGTATAAATAAAAAATATAAGTCTAAAAAAAAACCAACCTTCTCATAGCACTCTTTTATCTCTCACCTGAGAAAGGTCCCCCATCCTCCTAAATCTCTCTACCCAGCATGTACACACAAACATGCCCTCACAAAATACAAATTATACTGAGCAGAAGATAGGACACTGCTCCTTTACATCAGGGATACATTCCTAGTTTCTAGACATCTGTAAGCTTTTTGCCATAATGAACTACAGAAGGCTCTAGAGCTGCTCGGCGTATTGAAACAGTGTTGCCAAGTCTTCCAATAATGGGTTGTGTTTTCTTCAAATCCCAGCTCCTAGAGTCATATGAATATGGGGTTTTTGTCCCCATCTAGTGACATACATGCTTCATGAGTCTGCTATGCGTAGCAACTAGGGGTATCCGGCTTGACTTCTGGTTTTAGTCCTTTTGTTCTTAGGTTTAGACCTGACCAATGTCTCAAATAAGCTGTGCTTCTGAAGCAACTCAGTTGACTTCCTTCAGCCAGAGATACACAATTTTTGAAATACTCATTTCACTGATACTTAGCGATTAATGCAATGCTTTACAGCTTTGTAAACACTGCTGAAGCGACAAGTAATAAGTCCTCCAGTAAGATCAGTATTATTATTCCTTTAAAAAATGGAAATAAGGAAAGACAGTTGGTGAAGCATGAGTTTCTCCAAAGCCATGCAGCAGAGCCAGAAAGAGATCCAGAATAAGCTCATTCAGTTATTGGACTTTAGGTGAATTCATGCCCTCACAAAAGGGCTAACACAAGGCCCCTGTACCACTAAATATGCAGCCTATTTGTGAAGTAGCCCATCAACCTTTGGGCTGTCTTTATGTGCAGAGGTGGATTTCACCCCTAAGCCGCACGGCAATTTTTGCTTTACAATCCCTTTATAATAGCTTTAGTTCACTTGTGTTAGTCCTCTCCTAGTTATGGATTCCCAGCACACAGGCAAGCACTATTTGCTACACTGGGATAGATCAAGTCAGCTGTAGTAACACCCCATGAGCCTACTGGATGGTTGGATTAATAAAAAACTACCATTAAAAGAGAGAGGCAAAGTTAATATTTTTGTCCATGTGCTGGTCTTTTGGGAGAGCCCTCCCTTTCACCAAGGAAAGTGGTGTGTACAAGCATATAAGCAATTTGGAAACATATTATGAGATTACATCCTTCAGTCAAACTAAAAATGGTGAGCCAATTAACAAGGATGAGGAAGGTTTAAGAGACCCAGTAGTTGTGCCAATTTCTTTTAATCTATTCTGTTTAGCACAGATACAGATTTCTTACAGTTTAACTTTATTTTGTCAAGATTCCCCCACTGACACGTTCTTAGTGCAGTTGAATAATGCATAGCGCATGAAGGTTTTCTTCAATGAGAACACTGAACATTTTCATCTGCACAGATTTGCATTAACTTTGGCTGTAATAGGGCAATTCTCCTTTAACCTATAGTACACAGATTTTAGATTATCTAATGTATCATTCAGACATTTTAATATGGATCTTGATTTTCCTGTGCTGCACAGTATTGGCAAAAGTTTCCATCAAACTCCTTTTGGCACAAGTTACCGTCAGACATTAAACACTTGCTTTTTTCCCCTGACACTGGTATGCATTTCATAATGGCTAACAAAATATAATATTTATTCAGAAACATAAAGCTCACATGAAACTAAAAGCTCCCTCAAACTCACACAACAGATCTTCCCCCTGTAACAGATCTCTGCTTATTCCTGACATTTCTGTATTGTTCTAATCAAATCCTGTTTAATAAACCACCATCTTTTCTCCACACAATTCAGTTCTTTGTGAATGAGACAATACTCAGATTATATGCTACATTTGCATAACCTTCTTCCTTTAGTAAAAAGCTTGCAATAACAACACAGCACAGTTCTGCAGCCTTAAACTGGAAAATAGAACGAGAAATGAGGCTCTATTTATATAAGAAAGATGATGACCCTAAAGCAAGTTTAGAAATGATAGTTATTTGTAATAAAGCGAGACCACTATCTGAGTTCTCATTTATCCACAATTGCTCTACAGATGTACTGATCTACCAACAAATTTGTCTGTTACCTTCCAAACTACAGAACAATTGGCATGTGAAAACTTACACTCCTTGCTTTTGATAGTCTGAGACAGAAACAAGTACTTTTTCTGGCTGTAGTGTTGTTATTGTGTCTTCAGATTTCTTCCTTATCATGTTACAACCCAAATTGAGTTTTCAAGCTTTGCTGAAATATCTGACACAGGGATATCTATGAAGGACCCTCAGCGCCAGAAGTATTATTTAAGCCACAGACATTTATAAAAGACTCAGCAGAAACAAGTCTTCCTTAACTGTATATATCATGGACTGCTTCTTATAATGGGAGTGGGTGGGTGGGTTTGAGAGTGAGGAGGCAGAAAAGGGCACTACATTTACCCTCTTTTCATAGCAATCCTGGTTGTCTTCCATGGTAGCTAATTCTAGTGCATAAGTCAGGACTGGTGCTTTTAATTTTTCACTCTTCCTTATTGATGTCCCATTACATTTTATGTAACTGGATGAAAGACTATTTCATAATCGAATATTTCCTAGTGTAGCTGACCCTCAGTAGGCAACAGCCTTTGCTGTGGAGCAACTGGGGCTGATGACCCTCATCTAGAAAGTTTCACATGAGTACTATTATATGCCTTTGCTATGGGCATGAAGAATGTATGAAAGCACTCTGAGCCCTTCTTTTAGGCCCAAGTTCAGAGGAAGCAGAGGTCCAAGGTACCATATGACCTGATCCTGTGGCAGACACACTTTTCATATTGCCCCTGTTCTACACATGGCGGTGTTGATCATATGTGCAATAAGAAAAGTGTGTTTGCCACAGGATCAGGTCATATGGTACCTTGGACCTCTGCTTCCTCTGAACTTGGGCCTAAAAGAAGGGCCAGATGCTCAGAGTGCTTTCATACATTCTTCATGCCCATAGCAAAGGCATAGAATAGTATTCATGTTACATTTTCTAGATAAGTGTCAGAAGCCCCAGTTGCTCCACAGCTAAGCCTGTTGCCTACTGAGGATCAGCTCCACTGGGGAGAGACCAGGGTTGTTACAAGAGCACCATTCACACACTATATTGCCACAAACATGAGCAATTGCTCTAGCTTTTTCCAGGAACAAGTGTCCCAGTTTTGTTGTGTTCCAGGACCTGTGTGTTTGGGACAATAGTCACATACCAATCTAAAAAAGAGACTACAGAAAGCGGAGTAGAGAGAATAGGTGCAGCCACATGGGCTGCAGGGTCCCAATCACCACATGGCCCTATGACGGGCCATCACCACCATTACACGTCAGGTCACGTGTGGGGAGCTGGCTAGACAACTGAGGGGAAGCTGGGCTAGCTGGCTCCTGTCAGAGCTGCCACCGCACCTGTGGTGGGCCAAGGTGCCACTCACACAAGTTATTCCACCCTGGGCGGGCAGCTTTGCTCCCATTTGGGGTAAGGCTGCTTCTCTGCCACGTGTTCTCAGAAGGACACATCACCGAGCAACTGTCTGCTTGCCCCGCCCCAGAGTGGGGGAACATCTGGTGGACCCTGGGCACACAAACCACTGCATCACATAACTCATTTGTCCAGGGAGAAGTAAGGCTACCTAAAGTGTGGTAGCTTCCTCAGCCTGTCTCGTCTGGTTGTATCCAATGTGGTTGTTGTGCTGGTCTCAATTGTAAAATACAGAGGCAAAAGACTTCAGATATCTTTTATTGTACTTTTGTTTCCATCTCAGAAAGTTTAGGAATGTCTCCTTGCCGGATTCCATTTTATTTAACAGAAAACAAACTTAATACTCAAAATAGTCCATCACTTTCCCAGACTCTGTTTCTCAGATTGTGGTAGAGCCCCAGCAGACCTTCTGTCTGAAGATAATGAGAACACTCCTGATGCTTTTCCAGATTCCCTGCTTAACTGTATGGCACTAGTCCCCTCTCTGCTGTAGTCAGG
Source organism: Sphenodon punctatus (assembly GCA_003113815.1). Taxonomy (NCBI): domain Eukaryota; kingdom Metazoa; phylum Chordata; class Lepidosauria; order Sphenodontia; family Sphenodontidae; genus Sphenodon; species Sphenodon punctatus. Next base: position 791,025 of record QEPC01006898.1, read on the forward strand.
CTTTAACTGTTGCTAGTGACAACTTGTCTGGTCCCATATGAAGGACAGCTAACTAGGTGTAGCTGAAGGCTGAGTTTCAAGAGGCCAGCCAACAGTATGAAAGAATTAGGGATGGGAGAACACGGTTCGGATGTTCAGAGTTCGAACCGAACTCGGTCTGTTTGGACGTCGGAACCAAACGTCCGAACCGAACTTTCAAATGACCAAACAGTTCGGTCATGTTCGGATGAGTTTGGATGAGTTCGGGGGTGGTAAAAATGTCTTTTCAGGGCCAGAAATTAGGTTTTGGTTTCGTTTCAGTTTCGATATCGCTATTTTTGAATGTTCGGCCAAGTTCGGCCAAACCGAACTGGGCTGAACCGAACCATCGAACCTGAACTCGGGTTTCAAACTGAACAACCGAATATCCAAACCATGTTCTGTTCACCCATCCCTAGAAAGAATTACTCCAAATATGCAATTAGTGTGTCATATGATATCAGCACATGCAGCTCGTATTTTCTTATCCTCAAGAAACATAGAGAAAAGAGAATCTTTTCTAAAGGATTAACTTTATCACCAAGTAAAGTTGCCTTGTCCATGTCAGTAATGATCCCTGGATCCCTGATGGGTAACTTACATTTAACTGGCAACCTTCTAGGCTACAAGTATTAACAACAACAGTCGGAACAGCTTGAACTTCAATAAAATGTGCAATAAATGACTGAGCTAATTTAACCTCATTAATCCTCAACCCAATAGGACCATTTGATGTCTTCATAGCAGCTTGTGCACAGTCTGTAACATAAACATATCCCTGTAGGAAATCAACACCCAAAATGTTTAACAGTCCTATCTCCTGAGCTATCACTGTGGGGTAAATAGCTACATAATTACCAAAACCTAACTATACTGCGTGACTCTTCACACTTTTTATTAAGTCTTGTTAACAGCAAGAATAGTTTTTCATCAGCCTGGATGTATCTTGGAACTTTTTTCCTGGAACAGCTTATATAAAGACAGGTTACTTACCTGTAACTCATTCCTCGAGATGGCTCTGTGCGCTCACCGCAACGAGACTTTGTGGGCTGTTTAAAAGCAGTCCTCATCATGGAATTGGACCCCACCTTTCTCCTCTTGGTGCGAGAGCAGTTGTGCGCAGGGACGAAATTATATAAGGGGTGGGCCACTCCATTCTCCTTGGTTCCTTTCAACATTGCATTAATATAATTTAAAATTTTAGTTCCAAACAGAGGGAAGGTGAATAGGATGTGGAAATGCACTGAGCCATCTCAAAGAACAACAGTAAGCAACCTGTCTTTCCTCCTCAAGTGGCTGCATGCATTCTCACCATTGGAAAAGCAGTGTAATGAAATGGAAGGTGGGTAGAGGAATTAATTTAAAATTTTATTTCATCATCATCATCAAAATTTATTGTGATAGCAACTTGGCAACACAACATAAAATAGCAATAAACCAAAACACAGAGACAGAAATGAGCATACCAAAACGGACATATGATCCAATCCATTGATCAGGGTCCTTCAGAGCAGCCTTCCTCATTTTAATTGCTAAGGCACAAACGTTTGCCAATTGCACTGTTATGATAGGATCTGAATCATCTAATAATGCCACCAGGGCCTCATGCTGCATACATGGCCCCAAACTAATGATTATAGGCTCAAGTATTGAAACACAAATTTCTCTGTACATGCAGCAATCAAATATAATATGTACTATGGATTCCACAACCTGGTGCTGGCAAACCTTGCAACGTCTTGTTTCACAGGGAACTTTTGCAAGTCTGCCTTCTGCAACTGCAGATGGCACTAAGCTAAATCTTACCAATGTAAATGCCATCCTCTGTGACCAGTTGGGTAATGTACAAATAAGAAGCACCAGTGGGTTGAATCACAACGGGTGTATATACCTCAGTAACCCTTTGGGCAGTAATGACTTCTTTCAGGATTTGTCGCTCTTGGTCCAAGATACAAGATTTAATTAAACTAAATGCTTTGGAGTGCGTCATAGATGATAGATATATGCTAGAGAAACCCAAATGGGCTAGTATCTGTGTAACATTATTTTCCCAAGGGCCCCTCACAAAAAATTAATTTAGCACTGCTCTCCCAAACTCTGCATCTTTTTTTCTCTACCAAATCAATTAAATAATGCTTGTTAAAGAACAGGAAGAAGACCAAGTAGCTGCCTTACAAATGTCTACTACTGGAATATGTTTTAAGGAGGCCATGGAAGTGTTAAATAACCTTTAGGGATGTGCGAACACGGTTCGAATGTTCGAAGTTCGTCCCAAACTAAACCAGTTCTGATGACCAAACTGGACAGCCGAACCGAACGTGGAAACCCCAGAACAGTTCAAGCATGTTCTGATGCCTTTGGGCGGGAAAACCAGGCTGGCAGGCCCAGGGAAGAGGGTCAGCTGAGGAGCAGACTTCCTGGCACCAGGGGTGGAGAGGCTTGGACTAGCAGCCAGCCTTCCCAATCACCATCCCTCTTTTCCTCAGACCACTGGCTTCTCAGTCTATGATTGGGGCTAGGCTGCACAGAGCCAATGGGGCTTGTGGTAAGGCAGGAGCAGCAAGTAACAAAAGTCTTTGCCCTCCCCCCTTCCAATTCCTTCTGAGCTAGCCACTGATCCTGTCAGCAGGTGTTTTCAGAAGTCTCCCTCTCCCAGCAGTTTGTGTTCCTAATCCATTGCCATCCTCCTCGTATTTCACCCATTTCCACACATTTACCTCCATAGTTTCATTTATTTAGATTAGATTAGATAGATTTAGGTGTTATTTTTATTTTTTACCCCTCCCTGTGTTCTTTCTCCCT
>QEPC01006898.1:799474-822505 GCA_003113815.1 Sphenodon punctatus
GAAGAACCTTCTTTACAAGGTAGCAACCTTCTGATCAGCACATGGGCAGGAGCTGTTTGTAAACAAACAGCCTTATCTCCCAGCCCGATCGCTGTCCCCGCTGCTGCAGCATTACTAGGAGGGAGAGTCAGGTAAGCCCTCCTGCCCCCCAACCCAACCCAACCCGACAGGGGTCAGGACCAACAATTTTTTTATTTTTTTTTGTTAAGAATAATTTTTTAAAAGACAGTGTGACTGGCCCATTGGGAATCCTCCCGGTGCATTCAATGGCCAATCCGCCCCTGCCTGCTAGCCTGCAATGCCCAGCCAAGTAGGGGTGTCCGCCACCATGCCCTGGCTGGGCCTCTTCTGCTGCTCCACCAATGCCTGGTAGCCTGAAACACCCAGCCAAGTAGGGTGCCATCCACCAAGCCCTGGCCAGGCCTCTGCCACTGCTCCACCAATGCCTGGCAGCCTGCAACACCCAGCCATGATGGTGACTAGAACTGGAGAATCCAACATAGAGTGAGAAGAACTGGAGGCCTCCCAGTGTGTCTGTTTAAGATATTAAATAGTCCAAACCTCCACTAGGCCTACCCTTCACTTCAGATGGGGTTACATCCACAACAAAGGACACATACCTGTCCAAGTCTAATTGCCCCACATGCCACGTTTCTTGGAGCAAAATAATGTCAAAGGGTCTAATGAAACAACCAAAATCAGTATCCGTTATTTTGGTTTTCCAACCTGAAATGTTCCAAGAAACTATAAAGATAAAAGGCTTCCTTAGGGGGCCTGCCCATCATTCCTCCACTTCATCTGTTGTTGCAAAACCCAGTTGGTTTGAGGAGAGATCAAATTCCTCCATCCCCAATATTGAGGGAGAGAGAGGAGTTGCAGGCAAAGAATCTATCTTAACTGGACATAATCCTGAAGGATCAGAACCAGTATTAACCAGCACTCTGCATGACCACTTCCCATGTGCCAAAGCACCCTGGGAAGTGGCCTCATGCTGAATATTTTGTGACACAAGTTCTTTTACCTGCTCTGTTACTAAGACCAATTCCCCTTGAGGATGGTACCCTTCTAAATAAATAGTCATTGCAGACTGCCAGGCATCGGTGGAGCTGTGGCAGAGGCCTGGCCCAGGCTTGGTGGTGACTGGCACCCAGACGGGACTGGGCATTGCAGGCTGGCATCCTACTCACCAGATCTCAACCAACTCTTCTACAAATTGGTCAAGTAGCCTTGCCCGGTGGTGATTCACGTAGACAGCCAGCCACCGCCTGCCATGATGGTGACTAGAAATGCAGAACCCAGCATAGAGAGAGCAGAACTGGAGGTATGCCAACCTGCAGTGCCCAGCCAAGTAGGGTTGCCAGACAGCCACCAAGCCCAGGCCGGGCCTCTGACGCTGCTCCACCGATGCCAGCCTACAATTCCTAGCCAAGTAGGGGTGCTGGCCACCAAACCCCTGTCCAGGCCTCTGCCGCTGCTCCACCAATGCGAGCCTGCAATGCCCGCCCCTATGGGTGCCATCCACCAAGCCCCAAGTCTTCCCGACCTCTGCTGCTGTTGCTGCTGCCACTGGGTCTCTGCTTGCAGGCCATGACAACAGGCACAACCCCACTTTGGGCACCAGAAGGCACTATTTGGCTGGACATTTCAGGCTGCCAGGCATCAGTGGAGCAGCAACAGAGACCCATCCAGGGCTTGGTGGCTGGCACCTCTACTTGGCCGGGCATTGCAGATTTGCAAACCTCTATTTCTGCTCACTCTATGCTGGGTTCTCCAGTTCTAGTCACCATCACAGCAGGAGTGACAGGGCTACAGTTGTGCCTGCCGGTGCCCAAAGCAGGCTTGCATATGTTGTCATGGCCTGAAGGCAGAGACAGGCAGCCCAGTAGAGCATCTGCTTTCAGCAGCCTTTGGGTGGGCAGCAGCATTGCTCATTTGTAGGAGAGGACAGAACAGGAGTCAAGAGACCCCAGTTCTAATTCCTGGTTTGGAAGTCCTTTGACCTCTCTCCATTTCAGCTTTCCCAGTTCTAAACCAGAGGGCTACCATTCTGGGAGCTCACAAGAAAAAGAACCTGTATGGGAACTAGGCTTGGGGTGTGCAGTTCCAATTGCTGTTGTGTATCTATCCAGCCTCTTTGCATGGTAAAGAAGAGAACGCTTAAATTCTTCCCCTCCTTCCGAAGAACTTAGGATCAGCGCTTGGCCCCCGGTGATGCCTGCCCAATTCCCGTCGGGGCATGGCTGACCATCTGAGACCCACCGATGCCTTCCATCCTGAAATGCCCGACCAACTATGAGTGCCATTCACCAAACCCAAAGCCTTCCTGGCCTCTGCTTCTGCCTCTGGGTCTCAGATGGCCAGCCCTGGTGCCATGGGCACCTCCAGGAGCCAAGCACTAAGCCTGCCTGCCCCAGCAATCTGGAGTGCCAAGCACCAAGTCTTCATGGTCTCTGCTGCTGCTGCTGGATCTCCAACAGTCTGTCATGCCACAATGGGCACCCATGGGGGTCCCTGGAGTGCACCAAGCCTCCCAGCAGGACTGAACTTTCCAAACGTTTGGGGGGCAGGGTCCAAACTCCACCGGACCGAACGCACAAACCCAAACTAAGTTTTTCATCTGAACGTCCAAACGGCCTAACTCTTTCCTGTTCGCAAATCACTAATAACCTTGTGGAGTGGGCTTTAATGCCCTGAGATTTAAAGTGTAGCAGGAAGATGGGAAATTGACAATTATTTTGGATATTCTTTGGGAAGAGAGTTTCTTCCCTTTATTTGGACCTTGCCCAGAAATTAATAAAGTGTCTTGTTGTCTAACTTGCCTTGTCCTACTAATAGAAAAGCATAGGACCCTCTCAATTTAATACCCTCATCCAGGGTATGCAACACTGGGTGGTTTTACACACATATTTCTCCTGCATGTTTGATGTTACATCCTGAATCTTATGTGTGTCTAAAACACTCACCCAGATCTTAAACATCTGGATCTTTGAACTTCTGCGTAGAACTTCTCCCAGAACGCTTGTGTGTAAAAAGTTATCCTGGTAAACTGCTTTGCTCCATGCAGCTGTGGTCACTTGATTTCCATGGCAGCCTGTCACGTCTATAGCTGCAGCTACTTTACGCTGCCTCAGGGCAGTGTTTGTGTGAAGAATGGATCTGGGAACTGCCTCAGGGCAGTGTATGTGTAAAAAATGCATCCAGAACTTACTTGTAGACTTGTAAATGCAGAAGATTGAGAAATCCAGAACTTGAAGGTGTGTGTAAAAATGCCCACTGTTTCCAGGAGCCCAGAGTGAGGTTTCAGGAAAAATACTGGTAAATACTTGGCTGAGATAAAATGGCGTAATTATCTTGGGCAGGAAGGCTGGATCTGGTCTCATCACCACTTTGTCCTTATGTAAATTCAGGCATTGTGGTGATGCTCATAATTCTGTCAGTTTGCACACTCTTCTTGCAGAGGTAATTGTCACTTGGAAGGTCATTTTCTGTAGAAGATATTGGGTATTTTCAGATGTTACGAGATCACAGTGAACCCCCGTCAATATCCACATGGGGTCAAAGCGCCCTGAACGTCTGTTAGGCAGATGTTCGCCACGATCAATTCCCACATGAGGTCAATTTCAACCACGCTTGCGGGGCTCCCCGCTGGACAATCCCCAAAAGCGTGATCAAAGAGATCCCCGGCGGGAACCAACAAAAAGTCACGTCTGGCCGGTGACTACGGCTCGGAATCCCCGGTGGGATTCCGGGCCATGGTCAAATTGGGCGGGCACCATGGCCGCATTGGCCGCGGTGCCCGCCCATCTCCCCAGAGGATGGGTGGCGGGGGAGCATGGGGGCGGGGCCATGCGGCCGCACGTTGCACCGCACAGCCCCGCCCCCTCCCTGACTCCCTGCCGGGATCAGCCGGCACATCTGTTGGCCGTGCTGGAGTGATCCTGGTGGGGAATCTCAGAATTGTTTCCGTGACGGGGCGAAGCCGCCCCATCACATCTGAAAACACCCATTCTGGAGGGGAAGAAGCCATCCACTCAAAAGGCGGATGCATCAGCTTTGCCAGGACCATGTTCAAGTCCTATGGGTAGCATTTCTTGCAGTTTTGGAGGATAAGACAAATTCAGTCATTTCAGGAAAGCATTAGTAATTTGAGATGAAAATATAGATTTACCATCCATAAAATCATGTATTGAAGCAATTGCAGCAAGGTGAAATTTTACTGAAGGATTAGAGATGCTCTGTTCCTTAAGAGGTATGTTAGGTTTTTTGACAACCGACAGGGTAGTGGGTCAATATCTTGTGATGCCCAGGAAGAGAACCTGCATCATTTGTGTTTATATGTTTTTAATGTAGATAGTTTCCTAGTGCTCTCAATTATCCATATGACTTGTTTGGGTACTTAAGGGATTTCTCTTATCCTTGGATCAGCCATGCTGTCAAATTTAATTATTTTAGGTTCAGATGAAGGGTCCTCCTGTAGTCCTTGGAGAGAAGATTCAGGAAGATCTTCAGGGGAACTGTGTCAATGATAAGTTCCAAGATGGTGGAATACCATCGCAGCTGGGCACAGTCCAGTGTTATCAAGTTAGACATTCTCGGTCTTGGCGAACCTTGAGTAGGACTCTGGTGATCAACAGGGTTCCTGGTTTTCCGTTTAGCATGGAACACCAGAGAAAAACAAAGAATTTTCATTTTATCAGAGAAAAACACAGAATTCAAGGTTTTGCTGGGAAATTTCTGCCTGCAAAAGGTCACTAGCAGCAACGGTGGCAGTGGAAATTTAAAGAAGGTGGAAGCTCCGCAGAGGTTTTTGTGCGCACCTATGTCTGAGAGATGAGATTTGGTGCGGCTGTGTCTGAGAGAAGAACACAGCCACATCTGGCTTTTGTTAAGGCAGACATATGTTGGGGTCTGTGCCAGGGCTGGCAGGGAAGTGCGAGTTGGAGTGGCACCCCTCCCGCCTGCAGAGGCAGGAGGTACTCTAACCACCTGCAGAGACGGTATCCCTCCCTTTGCAGAGGAAGAGACTTGGACTTCGTGCTTGGGCTGACTGGTGTAAGATATTGTTTTATTTTGTTAGTTGAGTGGCAGTGGCAACCAGTGCATCAAATTAGTACAAATATGAATAATTTGCAAATAAATATTTTCTAATTTCAACAGCTGAAAAACACGGCTTTTTGGTGTTTTTAATCTGAGAATTTAGGGGGTTTTCCCCAGAGAATTCCCAATTTTTTGGCAGAGAAAACTAGGAATCCTGGTGATCAGAGGGATATGTAGCTATGCATAATGGAGAATGAAATTCCATCTGATTATGAATGCATCACCTATGAACAGGGGATCCATGCCTCCCCCCTGTGCAGAATAGCAGAGTTTTTGCACTGTCTGGATGCAAAAAGGTCAACATGTGGCTGACCCAATATCTCAAAAAGGATGACCTGATTGTTCAGTGTCCTCTCGTGTTGATCATCAGAGATCTGCTGACAGACTCTTAGAAGTTTTGTACTCTTGGATCATGTACTGCAGTGACATATATGTTTTCTATACACCAAGTCATTATTTCTTCTGCAGGTTTGGACAGGTAAGGTGATCTGTTCCCTCCTTGCTTGTTGAGGTACCACATCAACAATGTATTGTCTGTTTGACTCTGTACTATGTGACCTTGAAGGATATTCTTGAATGACTTTAGACCTAACTAAATTGCGTTGAGTTCCAAAAAGTTGATGTGATATTGACATTCTTCTGAATCCCAGTGTCCGTCACTTGGAGACAGTGGCAGTTGTGTTCTGGATACATCTGTTGTAAGAACTATTCATGGGAATGGCAGATGGAAAGGCATTCCTTTTAGAACATGATTAGCTTTTTTTTCACTATGACACAGATGTTCAAATCCTGGGTGGTATAGTTAAGGTGTTGTGAAGTCATGTGATATTTGGACGATAATGTTTGAGTATCCATCTCTGGAAAAAATTGAAATGAAGTCATGCATATGGTGTCATCATGGTTGAAGAAGCCAACAGGCCCTTTTGTCAAGGAAATACCTTACTGTCTGCATTCAGTGGTTTTCAATGTGTTGGATTGTGTCCTTGATGGCTAGGAATCTATCTTTTGCCATAACAATTCTTTGTCTTGGAGCATTTATGACTGTTCCTATTAAGGGTATTCTATGAACAGGTTCTAGAGATGATTTCTCCTTGTTTATTATGAGGCACAGGTTGGTTAACAAATGTGACAAACACAAACGATATTTTGTTGAAGTCTTTCCAATCAGCCAATCACCTAAGCAATGTATATATGAACAATTTGTCTCCTGAGCACTGCTGTTACCACTGACATGGTATTGGTGAATACTCAAGGTGCTGTTGATATATCAAAATGGATACTTTATATAGGTAATGTAAATTTTCTACAGTGAATCTCAGGTACTGTCTATGATTTTTACATATAGATATATGAAAGTAAACATCTTTAAAAATTAGAGCTGCAAACCAATCTTTATAATTTAAAAGGGAAAACAAATTTGAAATAGCAACTTAAATTTAAATTTCTTTATTAATGTATTAAGTCTTCTAAGATCTAATACTGGTTTTAATCCTCCATCCTTCTTAGAGACAAGAAAATAATGGGAATAGAATCCCTATCCCCAATACTCCTGAGGGACCTTCTCAATTGCTCCTTTTTGCAGTAATAATTGGATCGCCTCATAAAGTTTTGCCTTATGAGATGGGTCCCTAAAGGGGATGGAGAAGGGGATTGACCTCCCCCATGTCCATGCTCCCCCTTCACTGGGAACCCAAGGCATAACCCACTTCCCCCACGCCTGTACGCTTCCTCTCACAGGGGGACTAGAACTCCCTCTCCCCACAACCCTCCTCTCACAGGGGAGTTACAACAGAAGCCTTTCCTCTCCCCACCTTGTCCCAGCCCATATCCTCCCCATATCCCAATCAATCTAAAAACATTTTAAAACAGCAAACAAATCCTCCTCTGCCCTGCCCCCACATAGGCAGCTGCCACCTTTAGTGCCAGTGTTTAGCAGCTGCCATCAGCAGTTGCCTGCAGGTATTGGGTATTTTTTAATAGTCTTGGAGAGGACTATATGAAGCCAGAAGACCAGAGGGGGGAGGGCGCCCCAGGTGGAAAGCAGTCCTACCCCTTCCACTCCTCCGGCAGCAGCCTTCCTCTCGCTGCAAGGCCTGGAGTTTTTATAAGGCCAGAGGTGGGGGTGGAGATAATTTGCTAATGGTTGTGCAGTGGCTTGAGTTAGTGCACATTGATCTGTTATTGGGTACTTCCATGCCGAGTCCTTCACAGACTTAGACCTTGTGCTACAAGGAGTATCTGATGTTAGTCTGGGTGTCTCCTGTCTGACAGTGTTAAAAGTTGTGCTGTTCCTTTTTTCCATGTGGGGAATCTTTCAGTGCCAGATCTCTTTCTCTTTGTTTTAGAACCAGTACTAGCTCTCTGTATGACTGCAGACTCGTGAAGTGACTGGAGCAGTGTCACTTCCTGTTAGTTTGTTTCATTTTCTCCGTATGTTTTTTTTCCTGTAGGTAATGAGGAATTAGAAGTCCTGGATGTGCAGTCTGGGCAACAAGGTTTTATTCTTTGCCCCAAGATGAGATATTCTATGAAGACTGACTTCCTCAGTACCTGTATTATCTTTCCTCACTGATTTATTGGAACCAGGGCTCAGTATCAGAGTTCTCCTTTCTTTGCAAGACTGTTCCAATTCTCTAGGAGGAGAAACTGTGATGTATCCCGTATAAAAAAGCATATATTTTTGACCATCTGTGTTTCAATATGTTGAATATTAGTCTAGGTCTTTGAATGGTTAATTTCTAATGAACTGTCTCTAGAATGTCCTTTTAGTTGTAATCTTGGAGAGAGATACAATCAAGTCTGTCTTTCTCAAGAAATCAACATTTGCTGTGGACGTGACTTCCTGGAAGGTCAGGAAAAAGGCCTTGTTTGTTTGGAGTTTACTCATTGTTAATCCTGTCTCCGATGATAGTCATCTGTATACTATGTATTAACAGATATTGTTTACTATGTACTTTGAGAAAACTCTCTTTGTCAGCAGTCTTGACATGATGTCATCTAAACTGACTTCTAAGAATTTTCATTCTATAAAAAGGGAGAGGAAAAATGGATTTTTCAGAAACAGTTCCTTCCTTGGAGCTTTACTCACATCCATATGGCAGTATGGGACAAAGAACTGGGTGAATATGAATGTACATTCTTATTGATGCATTGAGCCAAACATAGCAATAATACTTACAGCATATGCTATATCTTATAAATGTTAAGATCTTTGAACTTAGAAAGACATTTCTGTTCAAGGAACAGCTTTGTTACAAGTCATGTATTTGTAACTGACACTGTTTCTCTTTTGTACTATGTCTTTATTTGAACTTAAGTAAATTATTGCTTTATATTTATAATATTCCTTGTCTCATAGCCTCATTTATAAATAATATTGTCTTTCACAATAGTTTACTGAACTGGCTGGCTTATTAGCATAGTGTAAACTGAGTTTCCACATATTGGAAAAGAGCGCCCTATATCCAGACCAGATTATGTCAGGCCTGGACCAATAAGCACATTTTCCCCTTGAGGAAACTGAGGCACAATGCGACAAAACTTCCAAGGTTTTCTCCACAGCAGAATGCTGCTGTGTGGGCAGTGCCAACACCTTAGTGATTAGAGATAATTGGAGTCTTTCCTGATGTTCTTGTATAACCCTAGGAGTGAGGCTATGACATGCTGCACAACCTGAAGGAGAATGGGTCTCTCCCAAGCAAACTAAACATTTGTCATATAAATCTGTTATAGAATAAGAAGTTTGACAGTCTTTACACTTCTTAAATCCTCCCTTAATTGAAGCCATGTTTTTAGTGAGTCCTGGTGATTTTGTTAGCAGAGAAGAGAGGGAGGGGGAGAACACTAATTGTCTTTTTTAAAAATTAACTACTTTAATTCTCTTTTTTTTTAAAAATAAAAAATTTAACTACTTAAAAAGAGACTCCGCTTTTATAAACTTTTCCTTTTTTAGGTTTCTCACGGAACTGAGGAGACTCTTCCAGCACAGTCAAAGGAAATGAGGAGAATGGAATGGTCTGCCCCTTATAACCTCATCCCTGCACATGACTGCTCTCGTGCAGGACTGGCCCCAGGTTTGTGAGACCATGTGCGAAGTCTTGGTGCGGGGCCTAATTTGCATAATTAGGCCCCACCTAATTATGCAAATGTATACATTTACATACAATTTACTCCCTCTGAACAGGAAGGATTCCCATCTCCACCATCCAAGCAACCACGGAGAAGCATGGCCTCCCCATGCTTCTCCCCCTCTCTGGTTTGGCACCCCTTGGCTGCCTTACATTGCACTCAGCTGAGTGGCCATAGACAAGCATGGCCTCCCAATTCTCCCCCCCCCACCTCCCCAGCTGAGCATCTACCACCACTCCCCAGGAGTGGTTCCACTGCAGGGGCAGCCAGGCAGGCAGTTAGGCAGGCACAGAAAAACTGACTGTGTCTGCTGCCTTACTGAGGGAGGGGGTGAGCTTAGCCAGCCTGGCCTCCAAGGCCTGTTGTTTCTTGCTGCTGGTGCCACCTGTGCCTTGTGCATACATGTGGTGCGACCAGTCCAGAGGTGCTTCTATCAAACACACCAGACACCCAAAATGCAGCCAGCCTATTAAGCGCATTATATCAGTTCAGTTATGCCCCCATAATCAATTCAAGCTGCCCCCCACCCCATAACCAGTTCATTTGTGCCCCCGGGGCAGTGTGAATTTATTATATGGGAGGTGCAAATGAACTGGTTATGGGGGGGCAGGTTTAAAGACAGTATTCCTGTTAGCAATAACTTCATTAAGAAAAGTTAGTGAAATAGCAGCCATAATAATCTCAGAACCATATTTGCAGATTTAAATTTCCAAGATAGAATAGATATTGCTTTACATCCTAAATTCCTACCTAAGATAGAATAAGTAAGACAGTTGTGAGAATATGGCCCTTTTTACACGGGCCTCTCCCACCCATGAACACGCAGATTTCTGTGTGTTCATGGGTGGGGGACCCCCGTGTGAACGATGCAGTACACGTGCCCATGGTGAGTGGGGGTGCATGTGCGACCACCTAACATGCATCCCCACTCCCCCTCCCCCCCCACTTGTCCCCACACATGGAGGAACTGGGGGAAACGGCAGTTACTCCGTGGGTGCGGATGAACAGGAGGTATATGGGGATGTATGTGCAGCCATGTGCATGCCCCATCCATGCACTGGTGCGCCCACGGACTCCCCACCCAGCGGAGCCATGTAAAAATAGTGTGTGAGGAGCCACTCGAAGAAGAACAGAAGGTTGCTACCTTGTAAGTAAGGTTCTTTGAGATGACCCTGAACATTCTCACAAAACACACCCTTCCAGCCCCACATGGAATTTTTTTCTTATATTTCTAGAAAGGGTTGGAAGGAACTGTCATTCTGAAGGGGAGAGTGCTTTTTATACTAGAGGAGCTCGAGACCATCATGTGGTCTATTATTTGAATAGGGTGAGCGTGCACAACCCAGTGGTGAGAATGTTAGGTGCCATCTTGAAGAACCTTCTTTACAAGGTAATAACCTTTTGATCAGCACATGGGGAGGAGTTGTTTGCAAACAAACAGCTTTATCTCCCAGTCCATCTGGTGTCCCGATGCTGCTGCTGCTACAGCACTACTAGGAGGCAGAGGCCTGCTGCCCAGCCATGAAAGTGCGGGGGCCCAGGTAGCTGCGGGACCATGTGCAGCTGCACATGTGGCACATGCCTGGGGCTGGCCCTGCTCTCATGCCCAGAGGAGAGGGGTCGGGCTCAATTCTGTGCTGATGACTGCTTTTAAACAGCCCATGGAGACTGGCTGCGGCGAGTGCACCTAACAGTGGGGATGCACGCAGCCACGTGAGGAGGAATAGGCTTTAGTTTAACAAAGCTAAGACCACAATCCTCAAACTTTCTTCACAGGGTCAGTCCCATTGATATCAAAGTAAGTGATCATTGTATTTCCTGGCTACAGTGAAGGCGTGATCCTTCCAAGTGAATAGCAGAAGCACCAGCAGAGCAGTTAGCATGGGAATGGATTCCACTGAATGTGAATGGGACTTACACCTCCACTTAGTGCTTGTGCTGGTGCTAAACACTCAGACAATCATGCCAAGTGCCTAATTGCACCACTTATGGGTTCATGGAATATTCATTAAGAACACATATCAAAGCTGAGTGGCACTATTGACCTGCACAGATGACCAGAAGAATTAAGAAAGGCATTAAGTGCACTACTGATTCAATTTGGCACCTTTCAACTTTATTCTTGATTTCAGCAGTGACTCTCCCTGCATAGCTAATCTGTAGTTTACAGCCAGAAGCAAATATTGTTTAAATGGGAAAAGATTGCCAAAGATTATTTTTCATTCAGACTCTCCTTTGTTAAAAGCATCCAAAATATAGTTTTAATAAGGGTTCCTGAGCCAAAATGACTAGAAGGAACAGCTTAAAAAGCTAAATGACAGAGTTATTCATAAACCCTCTAGGAGCTTGACTTCCTTCCCCAGTCATTGAGCTCAGTGCATTCCCTCTAAAAGTAGCTAACATGGGGTAAATTGCATGACCAAGTTATTTTAAAATAAATGCTCTAGTACTTTATTTTCTCCTCTCTTCTACATTGATGTATTTATAGGAAAGCATTAAAGACAGAAGAAGAAGAATACATTTAATCTCTTCAGTATATCTGTTGGGCAGGCATTTCTCAAATCATTAATTCCAAGCTTTATAATCCTCAATAATCTATAATCCACTAAAATGCATGTGCCAAAACATATTTTAGGTTATTTTAGCTAATTTTCTTCAATGGTACAATACTGACTGGAACAAAGGTCTCATAGGGTTACCTTTCCCTCACAAAATAATCTTCTAATAAAAAAAGATAGAAGTACTTTGAGTCCTCTTCAAAATAAGTGATTCACCATCTTCTGTAGGCAAAACAGGACAAAATTTCCCAGGGCATGTGCAAGCACTGTTAAAGGAAACTGGGATCTAAATTTAAAAACATTCTTGCCTCACAAGTTTCATCTTCTCTCTTTACCTAGTAAGCTCCCAGCTGCTGAGTAGACTTTAAATGGGTTTTTTTTGGTTGAAACTTATCTCAGGAAACCATCCTTCAAATTAAACAAGCAGCTTTTAAAACTGTGTAGTACTAGCAAAATTCTCTCAACCTGTGCAAACAAAATACTGTTCTATTTTAAATTAGAATTTGACAGAATACAACTTTGGGCCAAAAACAATTTAAGAAAGGAACATAATTCAGGAGTGATACAATCAGCCATAAATATTGTGAATAACTGATTCTCAAAGAGATAACCTACTCCTTAAAGAGGAAGGTGGAACTCTTTACATTTCCAAACTGCAGTACATGCCATCTTTTAAATAGTTTACAAGATGCTGAAAATATGAGAATTATAGATCCCTGAGGGTANATAGCAGCCATAATAATCTCAGAACCATATTTGCAGATTTAAATTTCCAAGATAGAATAGATATTGCTTTACATCCTAAATTCCTACCTAAGATAGAATAAGTAAGACAGTTGTGAGAATATGGCCCTTTTTACACGGGCCTCTCCCACCCATGAACACGCAGATTTCTGTGTGTTCATGGGTGGGGGACCCCCGTGTGAACGATGCAGTACACGTGCCCATGGTGAGTGGGGGTGCATGTGCGACCACCTAACATGCATCCCCACTCCCCCTCCCCCCCCACTTGTCCCCACACATGGAGGAACTGGGGGAAACGGCAGTTACTCCGTGGGTGCGGATGAACAGGAGGTATATGGGGATGTATGTGCAGCCATGTGCATGCCCCATCCATGCACTGGTGCGCCCACGGACTCCCCACCCAGCGGAGCCATGTAAAAATAGTGTGTGAGGAGCCACTCGAAGAAGAACAGAAGGTTGCTACCTTGTAAGTAAGGTTCTTTGAGATGACCCTGAACATTCTCACAAAACACACCCTTCCAGCCCCACATGGAATTTTTTTCTTATATTTCTAGAAAGGGTTGGAAGGAACTGTCATTCTGAAGGGGAGAGTGCTTTTTATACTAGAGGAGCTCGAGACCATCATGTGGTCTATTATTTGAATAGGGTGAGCGTGCACAACCCAGTGGTGAGAATGTTAGGTGCCATCTTGAAGAACCTTCTTTACAAGGTAATAACCTTTTGATCAGCACATGGGGAGGAGTTGTTTGCAAACAAACAGCTTTATCTCCCAGTCCATCTGGTGTCCCGATGCTGCTGCTGCTACAGCACTACTAGGAGGCAGAGGCCTGCTGCCCAGCCATGAAAGTGCGGGGGCCCAGGTAGCTGCGGGACCATGTGCAGCTGCACATGTGGCACATGCCTGGGGCTGGCCCTGCTCTCATGCCCAGAGGAGAGGGGTCGGGCTCAATTCTGTGCTGATGACTGCTTTTAAACAGCCCATGGAGACTGGCTGCGGCGAGTGCACCTAACAGTGGGGATGCACGCAGCCACGTGAGGAGGAATAGGCTTTAGTTTAACAAAGCTAAGACCACAATCCTCAAACTTTCTTCACAGGGTCAGTCCCATTGATATCAAAGTAAGTGATCATTGTATTTCCTGGCTACAGTGAAGGCGTGATCCTTCCAAGTGAATAGCAGAAGCACCAGCAGAGCAGTTAGCATGGGAATGGATTCCACTGAATGTGAATGGGACTTACACCTCCACTTAGTGCTTGTGCTGGTGCTAAACACTCAGACAATCATGCCAAGTGCCTAATTGCACCACTTATGGGTTCATGGAATATTCATTAAGAACACATATCAAAGCTGAGTGGCACTATTGACCTGCACAGATGACCAGAAGAATTAAGAAAGGCATTAAGTGCACTACTGATTCAATTTGGCACCTTTCAACTTTATTCTTGATTTCAGCAGTGACTCTCCCTGCATAGCTAATCTGTAGTTTACAGCCAGAAGCAAATATTGTTTAAATGGGAAAAGATTGCCAAAGATTATTTTTCATTCAGACTCTCCTTTGTTAAAAGCATCCAAAATATAGTTTTAATAAGGGTTCCTGAGCCAAAATGACTAGAAGGAACAGCTTAAAAAGCTAAATGACAGAGTTATTCATAAACCCTCTAGGAGCTTGACTTCCTTCCCCAGTCATTGAGCTCAGTGCATTCCCTCTAAAAGTAGCTAACATGGGGTAAATTGCATGACCAAGTTATTTTAAAATAAATGCTCTAGTACTTTATTTTCTCCTCTCTTCTACATTGATGTATTTATAGGAAAGCATTAAAGACAGAAGAAGAAGAATACATTTAATCTCTTCAGTATATCTGTTGGGCAGGCATTTCTCAAATCATTAATTCCAAGCTTTATAATCCTCAATAATCTATAATCCACTAAAATGCATGTGCCAAAACATATTTTAGGTTATTTTAGCTAATTTTCTTCAATGGTACAATACTGACTGGAACAAAGGTCTCATAGGGTTACCTTTCCCTCACAAAATAATCTTCTAATAAAAAAAGATAGAAGTACTTTGAGTCCTCTTCAAAATAAGTGATTCACCATCTTCTGTAGGCAAAACAGGACAAAATTTCCCAGGGCATGTGCAAGCACTGTTAAAGGAAACTGGGATCTAAATTTAAAAACATTCTTGCCTCACAAGTTTCATCTTCTCTCTTTACCTAGTAAGCTCCCAGCTGCTGAGTAGACTTTAAATGGGTTTTTTTTGGTTGAAACTTATCTCAGGAAACCATCCTTCAAATTAAACAAGCAGCTTTTAAAACTGTGTAGTACTAGCAAAATTCTCTCAACCTGTGCAAACAAAATACTGTTCTATTTTAAATTAGAATTTGACAGAATACAACTTTGGGCCAAAAACAATTTAAGAAAGGAACATAATTCAGGAGTGATACAATCAGCCATAAATATTGTGAATAACTGATTCTCAAAGAGATAACCTACTCCTTAAAGAGGAAGGTGGAACTCTTTACATTTCCAAACTGCAGTACATGCCATCTTTTAAATAGTTTACAAGATGCTGAAAATATGAGAATTATAGATCCCTGAGGGTACAGTAAAGATACGTTTCTCTTCTTCCTTATCTTTGCAGAATTGCATATTTCTAGACAAGCAGTGAGAAACCTTTTACCTTCTATGAACCACTGTGAAAGTTAGTACACACTCTGTGGATTAAATAAAAGGAAGGAGATCATGTATCGTCAAGTGCAGGCCCTCACCTCTGCTCAGTTTCCCTGAGCCCACTCTTTCAAGTTCTTCAGGGTAATGACTGGCTCCATGGCCTTTCTCAGCTGACCTTGTTCCAGCTGGCTACTCCGTGCAGCATCATCCACGGCTGGAAGGACAGGGAGGCAGTGTAGTCATTGTTTTAGGGACATTTGGTGTGTACGGAGATATCCAGTGCAGAATCCATCCGGTATAGAGGGCCTCCATCTCATGGTTGATTTGGTTCATGGAGACATATTGGGGGTGCCGCTTGTATACTGTGCACCTTCCTGTATGGCAGCATTGCAGTTATGTCTGGATGAACTCCATGACTACTGTCAGGCAAATAGTCTGACCATAAACCAGCAAAAATCACAGATTATCTGCTTTGGCCAGAGTAGGAAACATCATAATTGGAGGCTGAGTGAACGCAGGTTATCCCAAGTTTCAAAGTATACTTACTTGAGCGTTACATTTGCAGCTTCTGGTTCATGGGAAGAACACAGAAATACTATGACAAAAAGAGCAAACAGCACCACAATAGGGATCATACGTTTTATATAGGTCCCTTAAACCGTCCTTCAGGAGTTGGTGCAGTGATAACATTCTAGAAGACTAAAGTCATTCCACAAGTGTTATTTGGCTCTGAGATCTGTTTTTAGATCCATAAGTCCCAGACAGATGTGGTGCAAAATAATTTTATGACAGGCCTGCTAGGTCTGCCTCTTGCTGCCCCTATAGTGATGTTGTGAGAACGCAGAAACTGGGCTGTGTGCGCTTTCAGTTTGGGCCATTTTAGAGCCATAAGATATTGGGCCAAGTTGTGTCAAATGGAATTGAAGCGATTACCAGCTTTGTGCTGGATTGAACACCATGCCGGAGCTAGAAAGTATCCCTGGTGGGGAGAGGTCTCAAGAGCTCTCTGCAGAATTGGTTACCCTCCTGAGGACTGTGTGATTGAAACTAGGCACCAATTTCTAGGTTCCGTGAAACAGAGACTCTTGGATATCTCCGCAGAGGAGGATATGGCTAGATTATCTGGCATGTAAACTTAAGGTCCAGTTCTCTTGTCCATATTATCAGGATTTAAGAGAATGTTGGTTGACTCCACTTTATGCAGACAAAATGTTTGTCTCATATGAACAACTAATTTTCTTTTTGCTGATACCTAGAAACCCTGAAACTGCAAAAGCTGGAGCTTTGTACCTGTTACTAGCATTTTATTTAAGGAAGACTATTTGAATTGGTATTATTTTTGTCTGCCAAATCTGCCCTTCTATGGTTGAGACTGATTTGCTCTAAAATGGATTATTTGGCTTGATATAATTATTGGAGCTTCAGTTTTGTCTCATTAATGTCATGCGTTGAGAAGGTTCTCTGAACTGATGACTTTTTGTTGTTTTATGACTGAGATTGGTGTACTTTGGATTATATTCCTGTTTTATTATTGTCAGTTATATTTTGCTAATATGGCAGATAGCCTTAATAAAGTGGATGGATGGATGGCAACATCACAACTTGCTCTAGCCGATCTGGTGTCGGAGGTAGTACTGCAGTCCCCGAGGATGGTGGCCTTAGGGGATTTCAGTATTCCAGCTGACCCTATCGTTAAGGAAGCAGAGCAAGAGTTTATGGCCGCCGTAGCAACTATGGGCCTGTCTCAGGTAGTATCTGGCCTTACTCATGGGGGGGGGCATACTCTGGATTTGGTATTCTGCACTGGCTTTGAGGCAGGAGGGTCTGTTAGTGGGGGAGGTATCATCTGTGCCCTTGTCATGGACAGACCATTATCTCCTGTAGACCAGTCTCCCAACATATGTCTGCCCCCGGCAGGGTGTGAAACCTATTCATATGGTCCACCCCCAGAGACTTATAGAATCGGATCAGTTCCGGAATGCTTTGCGGGATATACCTTCCAACCCTGACAGCCAATCGCTCAATAACCTCGTTGCCTGCTGGAACAACTTGTTGGCCAAAGCCATCGACTGCACAGCTCCAAGGCGTCCGCTCCCTGAGCATAGGTGACACAGGGTCCCATGGTTCATGGAAAACCTGCACCAGCTGAAGGAAGAGGGGTGGTAGTGAGAGCGACGGTGGTACTGTACTCGCACTGAAGCTGACCGATTGTGGCATAGAGCGGTGTTAAAGGTCTATGCTGTGGAGTTTCTTTCCTACCATCATATCATCTGCAAAGCTGCATCCAGCAGGTGAAGGGACTAGCCAGTTCGGCCTCTCGCCACCTGGAACTGGAATTTTCCAGTGCTTTCTGTGACATGTTTATTGACTATTTTGCGGATAAAATCGCTCATATCCACCACAACTTCAGCACCGTTGCAGTGGCTATACCTGAAGTTATGAATGTCCCATCTGGTCCGGTTTTGTGGGATCAGTTCCAGTTGGTATTGTCCCCCAATGCGATGGAGATGCTGGGGGCTGTGAGTGCCACAACTTGTGAATTTGACCCTTGTCCATCCTGTCTGGTGAAAGCCAGCTGGGAGACATTGGGGCTGTTACTGGTGGGGGTTCTCAATGCCTCCCTTGTGGAGGCCAAGGTCATGGGGTGCCTGAAGGAGACTGTGGTGTAACCTTTGCTCAAGAAGCCATTTCTTGACATTGATGCCCTTGCCAGTTATCGACCAGTCTCAAAGCTTCTCTTTGCCGACGCACTGAAGGAGACATGACACAAGGCTTGGATTTGAAATGGCCGCACTCTTTACTAGATCAGATCATAATTAAATTAGGTGGGGGAAATCACCTAATGCAATACGGGTCCAATACGCCTAATGCAATACGGGATATACCTTTAATTACCACCCCACTCAGGAACATAACATCTCCCACTCTGTGGCCCCTGCCACGGGTGAGGGGGACCAAAGTCCTTCTGGACTGAGTAAAGATGAGGGCGCTTGCCAATGGGGGACCATACCTGTCCCTACCACTCTCACTGGCAACCCCTCCTAGGGAGGCTACCCCACCGGTTGCCGTACCCTGCTTTTCCAGTGGGTGGGCCTCCCCATCTCTTAAGGAGATTACTTGTATTTATGGTCATTCTAATCTACTCTAACCTGCAGTACTGGACGCCTGCCAGAGTGCAACAATATTAGAAACAGGCACAACAAAACCCTAATTCTAGGGGGTGAACCAACTGGCAAAATGCCCAGCACTGTGAGGAAGGCAAAACCCAAGAATCCCCTTAGTATGGTCAGATTAGGGTTCCCTTAAAAATTCCTTCCTGGTCCCAATGGTGACTGGTATGGACCCACAGTGCATGGGGGGAGGAGGGTGGGTGATGTCTCTGTTGGCTCAAGCCCTCAACTGGGGCTGGAGCCGCTGAATGCTGAACGTGGGCCCTGCCCAGTCAGGTTGGGTCCATGTGACTATTCTTTCTCTATCAATGCCCCCGCGGGGTTCTAGCTTCCCGCCCCCGTGCTGTCGCCGCTCTCTTTTTTCTGCCTCGGGGTCCTGCAAACCTGAAGTGGGGTACAGCCCAGATGTCCTGCCCCCTCCTAGGCAGGCATGGCAAAGGACCTGCCACCATCCACCCCCACTAGTGTGGGGGGGAGAGGCAATTTTAGGGAAGGTTATTGAGGAGGTAGTGGCCCAGCAGCTCCAGGGGCATCTGAACTACATCAGTTTCCTTGATCCCTTACAGTCCAGTTTTCATCTGGACTATGGCACTGAGACTGCGCTTGTTGCCTTGCCCAACAATCTGCATTGGCCCACTCTTCTGATACTGTAAGATCTTTCAGTGGCATTTTACATGGTTGACCACAAGATGTTGGAGACTTGCCTGCAGGACTGTACTGGGTGGAACTCTTCTTGAGTGGTTCTGTTCTTAGGGATGTGCGAACGCGGTTTGGAAGTTCGGAGTTCGGACCGGACTCGGCTAGTTCAGTTGACCGAACTGAACTTCTGAACCGAACTCGAATTCAACCGAACTGTTCGGTCAAATCTGAACCAGTCCAGAAGGCCCAAAACAGCTTAAAACACCAGTTTTGAATGTACGAACTCGGTTCGGATGTTCGGAATGTGACCGAACTCAACTAGTTCTGTCGACCGAACCAAACTTCTAAAACGAACTCGATTTTCGAACCGAATTTCTGAACTCGGTTCTGTTCTCATATCCCTATCTGGTCTTTCCTGACTGGAAGAACTCAGTGTGTGGTTTTAGGGGTTTGTACATCTTCCCCCTGAGATGTCATATGTGGAGTCCCACAGGGATCGATTCCCCCCCACCCTCCTGCTCAACCTGTACATGCAGCCTTTGGGCAAGATCATAAGAGGGTTTGAGGTTCGGTGTCATTAGTATGCTGTCATTTTCATCAGACCCAGGCCCGACAGTCTCAGTAATTGCTTATTGTCTGGCTGCAGTGGGGAACTGGATGAGGGCAAGCCTTCTGAAACTAAATCCTGACAAGATGGATGTGATGTTGGTGGGTAAAGCTGAGGGAGTGGAGGCCCACATGCTTGATGGGGTGCGTCCCTCCTTGCTTTCTCAGGTTCAAAGTATAGGGGTCCTCTTCGACTCACAGCTCTGCCTGGATGCCCGGGTGGTGGCTGTGGCTGTGGCTGTGGCAGCTATGAAATTATCTGCCAATGGAGATTCACCTCTCTCCAGATCTCCCCTCCTTCCGTAGACAATGGAAAACCTGGCTGTTTCATTGGGTATTCAGTGAGGGAGACGGGTAGTGGGTGGGGGTTCTTTTGGGGGTATTTTTCTTGGGCTTTTGTTGTTTTGCTGCCTGGTTGTTTTGCTGCCTGGTTGTTTTATTATTTTAAATTGATATTTTATATTGTATTTTAATTTTTTGGTATTATGTTTATTTATATGCTGTACACAGAGCAGTGCTGCCATTGGGCAGGAGGGGGCGGTATATAAATAATTAAATAAATAAATGAATCCAGGAAATGTAAAGGGGACAAATTTTTTAAAAAGGGCTTTGGGTAGGTTTGGACCCATTGGCTGGAAGCTTCCTACCACTGTTCTAGAAAGTAACGAGCTTTTCTTGTTACACAATACAATTAAAGATGGTGTAAATTCACTTAAACCTAGAAAATGGTAATTATGTTGGTCCCGTGTACGAGAGAGACAAGACTAAAGTTAATAAATATGATATCTTCTATTGGACCAACTTCTGTTGGTGAGATTATGCAACTATTTTGTCTCTTTCCTAAAGTCGCTTAACTCATTCATGCTGAGCCTAGCTATGAACATCTACCCCTTTCAAATTTCTGATGTTTGCTCAGAGGTGAAAATATAGTGAGATTCACATACAGTAATAAAATACACTGCCTTAGTCACAGTGCAGCTCCATAGTGAAACTGAAACGTAAAAGGTCTAGCCAGTCATCATTCATGTTAGGCCATCAGTGCATTAATTTGTTCTGCACATCTGTTTTATTGCTATAATGTGTTATGATAGATGATCTTTGCTTCAGAGTCAGTGGCATTCTTAAATTAATAATACCTTTTCCACAGTGCCGTTGTACATTTCTAGCATCTGCCCCCTACTTAATCTACCTCTTGTTAAATGTTAGTAAGGAGTAGTCTAAAATACTTCCAGGGTGGTGTTCCTGAGTAATCATTGCACAAGTCACTTTTTATAATAATTTCAAACAAGTTATTTAATTTCTAGTCTCAGGGGCCTATTTCCATCAGAATGCCTATTAAAATATCAATATAATTGGAAGCTAATTGGTAATGAAATAGGCCACTTCATATTTGTTACTAATGAGCAGTCAAAGTACAAAATTAAAACTCAAAGACAGGATATTATTTATTATTAATTAATTTATTATTATTATTTTATTAGCATTTATATAGTGCCAGCGATGTACCTGACACTTTACAGAGAATAAGATAGACATGGTCCCTGCCCGAGCGCTTACAATCTAAAGACGGGGGAGGGGAGACAGGGAAGGGGGAACAGAGGGAGAGACAAGGAATGCAGCATTCATGAGGATGCAAGAACTCAGTTACATGTTCTTGGCTTGGTTATAGTACATTGCGAGTTTGCAGATAACAGGTGGGGGATAATCCTGGGTGGGGATGATTAGCAGGAGTTAGGAAGGGCAGAGCGGAAGAGGTGGGTTTTGAGGAGGGACTTGAAGGTATGAAGGGAGAGGGCAAGGTGGATGTGGGCAGGGAGGGAATTCTAGGCATGTGGGGCAGCAAGGGAGAAGGGACGAAGGCAGTTGGGGGAGCAGGAGAGGTGTGGGAGGGTGAGGGAGAGAATGGAAGAGGAGCGGAGTGCTCAAACAGGGGTTCAGAGGGAGATCAGGGCAGAGAGGTAGGGGGGAGCGAGGTTGTGAAGGGCTTTGTAGGTGAAGACGAGGAGCTTGTGCAGAATACGCTCAGGAAGGGGGAGCCAGTGGAAAGAGGAGAGGAGAGGAGAGGCTGCACATGGTCAAAGCGACGGGCTAGGTGGATGATCCTGGCAGCAGAGTTTTGAATAGAGATGAGGAAAGAAAGGTGAGAGCGGGGAAGGCCGTGACGAGGAGGTTACAATAGTCGAGGCGTGAGATGACATGGATGAGAGTTTTGGCAGAGGAGACGGACAGAAAAGGGCGGATTTTAGCAATGTTGTGGAGGGAGAAGCGGCAGGATTTGGCCAAGGAGTCACTGTAGGGTTTGAAGGTAAGGTGCGAGTCGAAGATGAAGCACAAGCTATGGATTTGAGGGTGGATGGAGACCCCGTCAATGGCAATTGACAAGGAAGAGGGGGAGGAATAATTGGGAGGGAAGATAAGGAGTTCAGTTTTCGCCATGTTCAGTTTGAGTTGGCGGTGAGACATCCAGGCGGAGATATCAGAGAGACAGTTGGTGAGACGAGCTTGAACAGAGGGGGAGAGGGAGGGAATGGAGAGAGAGAGTTGAGTGTCATCAGCTTATAGGTGGTATTGGAAACTGCTGGAGGCAATGAGTTTGCCTAGGGAATGGGTGTAGATAGAGAAGAGGAGAGGGCCAAGGACAGAGTCTTGGGGAACCCTGACCAAGAGGGGCAGGGAAGAGGAGGGGGAGGAGTTAGGAAGAGATACATTGAAGGAGCGGTCAGAAGGGTAGGAGGAGAAACAGTCAAGGACAGAGTCCCGGAATTACAGGGAGTGAAGCGATTCAAGCAGGAGCGAGTGGTCAACAGTGTCGAAGGCAGCAGAGAGATCAAGGAGGACAAGAATAGAGTAAAGGCAGTTATAGCCACAAGAAGATCATTGGTAATAGCCAGAGCAGTTTCAGTGGAGTGAAGATTGGAGGGGGTCAAGGGAGGAGTTGGTGGAGAGGAGGTCAAGGCAATGGGAGTAGACAACCCGTTCAAGGAGTTTGGAAGCAAAAAGGTGGAGCGAGACAGGATGGTAATTAGAGGGTTCAGAGTGATACAGAGTGGACTTTTTGAGGATGGGGGAGACAGTGGAGTGTTTAAGGACAGAGGGGAAGGAGCCAGTTGAGATGGAGAGGTTGATGATGTGCAGAAGGGGAGGGGTGATGGTGGAAGCAATGGAGGTCAGGAGGCAGGAGGGAATGGGGTCCAGGGGGCAAGTGGACGGGTTGGAGGAAGAGAGCAGGGAGGAGAGTTCCTCAAGGGAGGTGGGAGGGAAGGAGGACAGGAGAGAGGTGGGGGGAGGAGTGAGAGGGAGAGGGGGGGATTAGTAGGAGGAGAGGACTTGGAAGCGATATCCAGGTGAATCTTGTCAATTTTAGATGTGAAAAAGAGAGCAAGATCCTGAGCGAGGAGAGAAGAGGGAGGAGGAGGAGGA
>QEPC01006898.1:828155-849645 GCA_003113815.1 Sphenodon punctatus
GTGGGGGGACCCTTGGGGTGGGGGGACCCTCAGGGGGCAGGAGTAGGGTGGGGGGACCCCCAGGGTGGGGGGACCCTCAGGGTGGGAGCAGGATGAGGGGACCCTCTGGGGGTGGGGGGACCCTTGGGGGGTGAGAGTAATCCCTCCCCCCTCGGGGGTGGGAGCAGGGGGGGAGGGATTACTTACCTGGCTGCTGCTCCGGCGGTCCCCAGCGGCCTGGGCTGCAGGCCGAGGTGGGGGAAGACCTTTACCTTATTTTAAATTGCCCATGTGTCCTGCTCCTCTGGAGCCAGGATTCGCGGGCAATTTAAAAGCTTAAAAAAAAAAAAAAGTTCCCTGCCTTGCCACTCTCCCCACCCCACCCCACCCCTGGCCGCTCTGAGCGGCAAATTGGGGGGGAGAGCGGCAGGGAAGCGGCTGAGGCTGGTGGCATGCTGTTTGAATCAGAGAGAGCACAACAGCGCACCGCCAGTCTTGTCCCTGAGCATGTGTGGCTGAGGCAGGGAGCAGCGCACATGCGCGCTGGTCCCTGCCTCAGTCGCCCGGCCCAAAGCTTCTCGCCTGGGCGTTTGCATCAAGCACCCAGGCGAGAAGTTCCATTGCACCCATTAGGCACAATGGAAAGGGCTAGCCCCTCCCTCCACCGCACGTCCCATGCGTGCTGTGGACTGAGGGGCTCAGCCACCCAAATCGTGTTTTCAATAGAAAATGCGGTTTGGGCGGCTGAGCAGCTCAGCCTTTTTCTCCCTTCTGGGACCCACTTTCAGAGTGGCTCTGAGAGTGGGTCCCGGAAGGGAGGTCCCACACGGTGCTAGGGGGGCAGTGCCCCAAATATCCTGGGGGGGGAGCCACCACTGATGTGGATAAGGGGGAGCTGGTCAATACAGTGTATCTGGATTTCCAAAAAGCATTTGATAAGGTCCCTCATGAGAGACTCTTGAGGAAATTGAAAAGTCATGGGATAGAAGACAGTGTCCTATTGTGGACTGGTAACTGGGTAAAGGATAGGAAACAAAAAGTTAGGACTAAATGGTCAGTTTTCACAATAGAGAGAAGTAAATAGTGGTGTGCCTCAGGGATCTGTACTGGGACCGGTGTTGTTAAATTGATTAATTAATGATCTGGAAAGGGGAGTAAGTGAGGTGATCTGATTTACACACAACACCAAGTTATTCAAGCTAGCTAAAACGAGTGGACTGTTAAGAATTTTTTTGAATTTGTAAGAAGTTGTGGAATTCATTGCCAGATGAAGTTGTCAAGGCCAGTAGTATATCTGGGTTTAAGAAAAGGTTGGAAACTTTTCTGGAGGATAGGTCTGTTAGCAGCCAATAGCCAGGTAGGTTTGGGGAATGTAACATCTTACTGTTGGGAGCTGGGAGTGAACAACAGGGAATGGATCATCCCACTGTGCAGTTTCCAAGTGACCAAGATTGGGCACTGTTGGAGGCAGGTTCTGGGCTCGTTGGAGCATTGGTCTGAACCAGTATGGCACTACTTATGTTCTTGTCAATCAACATCCTGACTCAATTACTAAGGATCTTACAGAGCACCTGCACATCACCCTATGAAATGGTGCTCTTCAGGGAGGTTTTCACACTGGCCTTTTTTTGCAGCACTGCGCATTAGTGAGCTGATACCCAAATCAAAGAATGAAAGATCCGGGAGAGCATTAAGGCTCGGGGATGTGGCAGTGCAACCCAACTCCCTGTATGTTGTTATTAGGACTCCAAGACCGACCGACTGGCCCTGGGACAGTCAGTCAGTCGTTCTGCACCCAGCCCCTGACTGGTCTCTTTACCCATTCAATGCAAGCTGAGCATATCTTGGAGTGAGGGGAAATGGGGACAGGGGGGGGGATCTTTTTTATACACATTGATAGCTCCCCATCTACAAAATTCCATTTTAGGTCTGTGTTTAGACTTGGCTTGCAGAAGAGTGGATTACCTCTGGAGAAATTTGGGTCTCATTCTTTTTTGTATTTTGCGACATCCACAGTAGCTCCAATGAGCCTGTCAGACCAGGATAAAGGAACTGGGGAGATGGAAATCAGAGGCATACTAGACATACATCAGGAGTATCCAGGCAGTATTGGAAGCATAAGGGGCTAGGCTAGGACATCAGTAGTCATCAGTTGTTTATGACATGGCTTTGCAGTTGTTCGTTGAGTCATCTGGAGAGCAGTGACATCCAGTTTTGGAATTTAGTTGGGGTGTAGCATGAGAGTCAGGCTTCACTGGATCAGAGAAAGCAGTCTGCGCTGGGCGAGATGTTTGCCCCTAATTAGTGTGAAGGCTGCTAGACATGGCCCTTCCAACATGCTGGTGATACACTGAAGGGCACTCAACTGTTGAAGCAAATAAAGCAGAATATTACGAGCATATGGGCACATTGGTCGAACATTTCAGTATGGTGGTCAGATATGCAATCGACCTGTCAAGGATGGAGTGGGCTAGAACCAAGGATGGAGGATGGTCTCCAGCCATTGCCTCAGCTCCAGACATCTCCTCTGCAGCACTAGTGTCTGCCTCTGACTCACTGTCCACGATCATGGTGATATCCCGTGAAGGGGAGTACTGGGACCCTGAGGCTAGACTGCCCATGCCCGCCATGCTGCTGGCACTCTCCCTGTGACCCCCTCTGTAGTTGCTACTGCTGCTGTTGCTGCTACTCCTCTCCCTACTGCCATTGCCTGGGGATCGGGCCCTGTCTCTAGCAGCCGGGGTGGGATCCATCAGCTCTGGACTGCTGGGGATCGCCTCCACAATGGGGGACATTGGTGGCCCTGAAGAAACATCAGAAGCAGAAGCACCTGCTCCTGTAGCCTCAGCAGAGACAACTGCAGCCTCATGTACTGCAGGTCTTCCAGTGCCCTGCATGACAGTGGAGGGCACTGCCAGGAGGCAACGCTGAGCTGCTGAAACCTGTTGCCCTAAAGTAGGCTTGCGGAGTTTGGGGCATGGGGATGTGCTCGGGCTACTGCTGCTGCCTGCTGCCGCTCTGCGGGAACAGCCCCTACCATCTCTCCCACGTACACAATTGCCTGTCTTTCGGGCAGCAGACTGGCCTCTCCTACTTCCCTTATCCATGTCTTCCAACTCAAAAACACACAAAGATTTTCTAAAAACATTTTTTTTTACTCAATTTTTAATCTAATATATCTATCTCTACACTAAATCTAACTGCTATTAACTTTTCTAAAACCTATTGAACTAAATGTAATATCCTAATAACTACAAAGGCCTTGTCCTACAAACACACTGTATCTCTGTCTATCTCTATAACTAAGCTAACTACTATCTCTAATCAATCTATCTATCTATCTATCTATCTATCTATCTATCTATCTATACAATATTACACAGGTGGAAACACAAAGAACACAGGGAGGGGTACAAAACTGAAATGAAAATCAATCTAATAATAATCCTACTCTAAATAAATCCAAAACTTAAAACAGGGGAAGGGAATAATCAGGGATGGAATAAGAGGGAGAGGGAAAGGATTCAATGGATGAGGGAGGGAGGAAGGAAGATTGAACACAGGGAACACATGGAGGGATAAAAACAAAAAATAACACCTAAATCTATTTAATATAATCTAAATAAATGATAATATGGAGGTAAATGGGTTGGATGGGTGAAATAGGAGGAGGATGGCAATGGATTGGGGAGCTGGAAACTGCTAGGAGAGGGAGCCTTCTGAAACACCTGCTGTCAGGAACAGTGACTAGCTCAGAAGGAGGGAGGCCAATGAGTTTTGTTACTTGCTGCTCCCATCTCAACGCAAGCCCCCATTGGCTCCATGCAGCCTAGCCCATGGCCAATTACAGAGTGTGAAGCCAGTGGTCTGAGGAGAAAAGGGATGGTGATTGGGCAGGCTGGCTGCTACTCCAAGCCTCTCCACCCCTGGTGCCTAGAAGTCTTCTCCTCAGTTGACTCCCCCTCCCTGTTACGTTTTGCCTTCCAGAGACACGTTTTTGCCACCCGAACGTATGCGAACTCAAACTGGTCAGTCATTTCAGAGTTCGGAATCAAGTTCGGTTCGGTCGGTTTGGGTTCGGTCGTCCAAACAGATCGAGTTCGGGCCGAACTCTGAACTTCCGAACCACGTTTGCACATCCCTACCAGGTGAGCATGCGTGCATGGGATTCACAGGCTATGGGATCAGCCCCATTGACAGACACAAGAGTCAGAACCTATGCCTATAGTTATTATTATAGCACAAAGGAAGAAGCTAACTTTCTTTGGCTGTTTTAATTGGGGGATTAAACACTGATTCACAAGCCATCAACTGCTTGACAAATACGTTTAGCAGTTGATACCACTCTGCTGTCAAAGCTTTCTGGCTTATTCTGATCACAGTGTTGATGCCTTTCTGTGCTGCCTAGAGTTAGAAAATACTGCTGTAGCATTTTAAATTATTTTACTTGTGTGCCTTTGCTGGATACTAACAAGGAATATACCACTCCATAAAAGTTCTGTTTCTTGTACACTTTCCTCAGAAGCATTGGGTGATGGTCATCACAGCAGATAATACACTAGGTAAGATATAGACCATTGGTCTTACCCAGCATGCCAGTTCTTAAGATAGCTAGTGCATTAATGAAGTATTTGACATTGGTTTAAAGGTAACTTTCAAAGGATTCACGGTATCTATCTCAGATATTCATCTGCAAGAATTTAAGATTACTAGGTAATACATAAAACATCCCCACATGGGCATACCTAGTTGCAACCGAGTTTGGAAGGATATAAATACAAATGTCTATACTGTAGCTAAATTAATCACACTATTAAAGACAGAAATTCTTCTTGGAATGGCAATTGGCTCCGGAATATTTCAACCGCAAAAGGTAATTATGCAGAAATCTCTGAGGAAGTGAAAACATAGGATTGGAACCAATATTGTTGTCTGGAACCGTATATATAGTGGCTTCCAGGTGACTGTTATGATAGACCTGATATTAAAGGTACTTTATGCAACTTTACTTGCTGAGGAAGCAAGAATTTGCACTGCCGTAGAAATCACATTACTCCCAAAACATATTTTAAGATGTGGACCATAATTCTCCAAGATTCAAGTATAAGTGTGTGGGGCGGGGGTGGGGGAAGCAACATTACCACTACTTTATATATGTATATAAAGCTTATTTTTCATGTGGTGGAATGCTAGTTAAACAGTTACATATTGCTCTGACTAGAGTGCAGCAGTAAAGGCAGCACAAGTTATGTTTTTTTTCCTGATGAATACGGTAAAGTCAGAGGAGAAGTAGAAATAAGTTATTTAGAACTAATTACAGTTCCTGCTCACAGCTTGGTCCTTCACCAGCTCATTAGGGATGTGCGAACAGAACCAAGTTGGGAAATTCAGTTCGGTTCGAAAATCAAGTTCGGTTCAAAAGTTCAGTTCAGTCGACCGAACTATTCGAGTTCGGTCAAATTCTGAACTTCCGAACCGAGTCCGTACATTCAAAACCAGGGTTTTTTTTGCCTTCCGAACTGGTTCGAATTCGACCGAACAGTTCGGTCGAATTCGAGTTCGGTTCGAAAGTTCAGTCCGGTCGACCGAACTATTCGAGTTCAGTCTGAACTCTAAACTTCCAAACCGCATTCACACATCCCTACAGCTCATGTGCCATGCCTGGGGAAGCACCTGAAAGATCAGACTCCATTTTCTTCAGAAGGTCACTGGAAATTCCAATTGTACTACCAAAATTGTCTATACCAAAATCCCAGCATTTCACCAGTTTTCATGGATCTCATATGGAGCCCCAGCAACCTCCCTCAAGCCAATGGGGGGAAAGTGTAGTGCATTCATACAAGGTATAGTGTAACCTATTTTACTAAAATGGCAATTTATAACACTAGCAGGAACATGTATTGACTGACTGCAGCTGTTTTAAAACATCAGGTTAAATGTTGTTATTAATTATTATTAATTATTATTATTATTAGCAAGCATTTATATAGTGCCAGCAATGTACCTGGTTCTTTACAAAGTAACTGAATAGACACGGTCCCTGCCCTAAGGCTTACAATCTGAGAGATGGGGGCGGGGGATATGAAGGAAGGGGAACAGAGGGAAAGACAAGGAGTTTAACATTCACGAGGATGCGAGGTCCCAGGTGCACATGCATGGCTTGGTTACATCAAGAATTATGACTGACTAGGTGAGGGGAGCAAGAAGTCAGGGAGGGCAGAGCGGAAGAGGTCAGTCTTGAGGAGGGATTTGAAGGTACGAAGGGAGGGGGTGAGGCGGATGTGGGCAGGGAGGGAGTTCCAGGCATGGGGGGCAGCTAGGAAAAAGGGACAAAGGAAGTTAGGGGAGGAGGGGAGGTGTGGGAGGGCGAGAGAGGGAACAGAGGAGGAGCGAAGTTCATGGACTGGATGGAGTATGGAGGGAAATTAGTGCAGAGAGGTAGGGGGAGCAAGGTTGTGAACAACTTTATAGGTGAAGACTAGGAGCTTGTGCAGGATTTGTTCAGGAAGTGGGAGCCAGTGAAGAGAGAAGAGGAGGGGCTGCACGTGGTCAAAGCGATGGGTGAGGTGGATGACCCTGGCAGCAGAGTTTTGGACGGAGATAAGGGGAGAAAGGGGAGAGCGGGGGAAGCCAGTGAGAAGGAGGTTACAGTAATCGAGGCGAGTGATGACCATGGCATGAACAAGGGTTTTGGCAGAGGAGACGGAGAGAAAAGGGCGAATCTTAACAATGTTATGGAGGGAGAAGCAACAGGATTTGGCAACAGAGTCGATGTAGGGTTTAAAAGAAAGGGGTGAGTCAAAGGTGAAGCCTAAGCTATGGGCTTGGGGTACGGGAAGGATGGTGACCCCATCGATAAGAATCAACAGGGAAGAGGGAGAGGAAAGATGAGGGCGGAAGATAAGGAGTTCAGTTTTATCCATGTTGAGTTTGAGTTGACATTGAGACATCCAGGAAGAGAGATGTCAGAGAGACAACTGGTGAGGCGAGCTTGAACAGATGGAGAGAGAGAGGGGGAAGAGAGATAGAGTTAAGTATCATCAGCGTAGAGGTGATATTGGAAGCCATGGGAGGCAATGAGTTTGCCTAGGGACAGGGTAAAAATAGAGAAGAGGAGAGGGCCAAGGATAGAGCCGTGGAGAACACCAACCAAGAGTTGAAGGGAGGAGGAGGTGGAGTTGGTAGGGATGTGTGAATAGAACCGAGTTCAGAAATTCAGTTCAGTTTGAAAATCGAGTTTGGTTCGAAAGTTCGGTTCGGTCGACCGAACTATTCGAATTTGGTCAAATTCCCAACTTCCGAACTGAGTTCGTACATTCAAAACCAGGTTTTGGGGCCTTCCGAACTGGTTCAGATTCGACCAAAGAGTTCAGTCAAATTTGAGATCAGTTTGAAAGTCCGGTTCGCTCAACCAAACTATTCAAGTTTGGTCCAAACTCTGAACTTCCAAACTACATTCGCACATCCCTAGGAGTTGGCAAGAGACACATTGAAGGAGCGGTCAGAGAGGTAGGAGGAGAACCAGTTGAGGACGGAGCCACAGAAGCCAAGGGAGTGAAGTGAATCCAGCAAGAGTGAATGGTCAAAAGTATCCAAGGCAGCAGAGAGGTCAAGGAGGACAAGAATGGAATAGAGGTGATTCGATTTAGCCACAAGACAATCGTTGGTGATCTTAGCGAGAGCAGTTTCAGTAGAGTGAAGGGGGCGAAAGTCAGATTGGAGGGGGTCAAGGGAGGAGTTGGCAGAGAGGAAGTCAAGATAGCGGGAGTAGACAACATGTTCAAGAAGCTTAGAAGCAAAAGGAAGGAGTGAGACAGGACAGTAGCTAGAAGTGTCAGAGGGGTCAAGAGTGGACTTTTTGAGGATAGGAGAGAAGGTGGAGTGTTTGAAGGTGGATGGGAAGGAGCCAATAGAAAGGGAGAGGTTGATGATGTGCAGGAGGGAAGGGGTGACAGTGGAAACAATGGAGGTCAGGAGGTGGGAGGGGATGGGGTCAAGGGGTCAAGTGGAAGGGTTGAAGGCAGAGATCAGGGAGGAGATTTCCTCAAGGGAGGTGGGAGGGAAGGAGGACAGGAGAGAAGGGGGGAAGGAGGGAGAGGGCAGGGAGTAGGAAGAGGAAGCGATGTCGAGGCAGATCTTGTCTATCTTGGAGGTGAAGAAGGAAGCAAGATCCTGAGTAGAAAGGGAAGAGGGAGGAGGAGGACAGGGGGGCTTGAGGAGGGAGTCAAAGGTGGAGAACAGGCAGCAAGGATCCCGACAACACGACTCAGTGCGGGAGGCGTAGTAATTCTGTCTAGCGAGGGAGATAACAGAAGTAAGGGACCCAGTGTTAACCCAAGAAGTTCCATCCTGCCTTTCAAGACATCACTACTTGCTTAGGTCAGGGGTGGGGAACCTTTTCCCTCCCAGGGGCGAATCTGAAAGGTAGCTCAAGCTCCAAGGGCCTCACAGAAAATGGAGGCAGAGATGTACTCAGGAAGAGGGTTCAGATTCTGGATCTGAGCCCTGTCCTTTTGCGCATACCCTCATCTCTGTTCCCTTAACCAGAGCTCAGTCTTTCAGAGCTTGAGGGTAGGAACTGAATCATGGGGTTTGCTTTTTAAATCCTGCAACAGTTTGGTAAAATGTAACAACTGAACAACAGAGCTATGGAATTTTATTATTTCATTTGTCTGCTGAGTCCATCATTTGAACCCTCTTTAGGTCAATAAGCATTTAAAACATTTGCTTAACTTTGACTTCATTAGATGTGTTTGGAAGGGCCACCCCCAGACCTGCTCTGGAGATGGTCAACCTTGCATCCCCTATGCGCACCCCCGACAGCACCGGATTTAAACAGACCTGGCACTGCAGCAGCATGCAGTCTGCCCGTGCAGTGCCCCCTTCTCCCCCATCATAAAACTGCAGGGAGATCGGAAACCCCCAGCCTGAAGTGGAGCTGCAGAAGCCTATCGGCTGAGTAGACAAACTGCTGCTCTGCCCCCGGCAGGTGTGCCAGGTATGGACGGGCCATTCCAGAGCACTGCCAGTGGAGCTGTCCTGCTTCTGCTCCAGCTCACTCCCAGGCAGCCTGCCTTAATACAGACAGCTCACCTGGACGTGAGGTGAAGTAGAGGTGGGGCAGCTGTCTGTCTAAAAAACCCCATTGTTTCAACAGGATTAGAAAAGTGCTATCCTGATTTAGACTTTCCATCATAAACTCTTTCAGGACAAGGAGTTGTGTGCATTTATTGGGAAGTGGCTTACTCACCAGGGAGTGCTCATCGCATCACATGCTGATCCTTAAAGGAGAATGGAAGATACAGAATCAAAACCAACCAATGCCCATCTTCTTGCAGCCACTGGGTGCTAATTGCACAAGGAATACCCAGGTGACCTTTGCACATGATTTCTACTCAGTGCTCAGGAGGAACATAACACACACAGTACAAGGTTCCAGCCAAATGTGATCAAGGAAACCAGTTCCAAAACAGGTTTGGCAGGCAGCCAGTTTATTGACTTTTCCAGGTTTCTGTCCTGGGAGGTACAAAAAACTTGAATGGGAGAAGCTAAACAAGGAATTGAAAGTCTCTTCCTGCAACAAAGAATACTGGGCAATAAAAGCTGGCTAGGAAAGTTTGCATGAGGTTAATAACAACAAAGGCAGACTATGGGTATTTTCAGACGTGATGGGACCGATTGGCCCCGTCATGGAAACAACCTTCAGGATTCCCTGCCGGGATCAAAGCAGCATGTTCAACAGACTTGCTGCCCAATCCCGGTGGGGAATCTGGGGAGGGGGCGGGGCCACGCGATGCAACACGCAGCTGCATGGCTCCGCCCCCCCACGCTCCCCCAGCAGCCCGCCCTCCCGGAGACGGACGGGCGCTGTGGTCAATGCGGCCGCCACGGCCGCCCGCCCCGGAACATTGACCATGGCCTGGAATCGGCGGCCATGCTTTCCGCCGATTCTGGGCCATGGTCAGCGGCCAGATGTGATACTGACACGCTCAACCACGGGGTTTTCCCATGGTTGAGCGTGTCAACGTCACGTCTGTTTAGTGTGACGCTGGGCATTCACCCCCGTGAATCGCGGGGGGAATCAGATTTACCATGCTTCCGTCCCTCCTCTGGTGAGTAGGGATGGAAGCGTGGTAAATCTGATTTCCCCCCCCCGTGATTCATGGGGGTGAACATCTGGCGTAACACTAAACAGACATTACGGGATCGCGCTCACCACATAGGAATTGATCGAGGTTGAGCGTGATCTCGTAATGTCTGAAAATACCCTATGAGAACAAAAGAAGAACTCTCCTGCGGGTTAGGAAAGAAGTGTGGCAATTCACAAGAGTTAAAGGCTGTTAGGAAGCTCTCATACCAAGACTCAAGTGTTCCTGGTGAAGTTGCTTTTCTTACATTTACTTTGACTGTTCTTTTACCTCACATTTGAATAAACCAAAATAGATCTGTGAACCACATTTCTGGAATGTAAGTCCAGTATAACTCAAGCCAGCCACCAATATGCACTCTACCAACACATACCCTGTAGTTGAGATGCATTGTGTTTAATAGAGACTTGGGATTCAGGTGCATCTTTGAAACGCCAAGCCTATTAATTCTTTTTTTGTGCTGTAAGTAGTTCAGCCTGTCATACAAAACCACAAATTAAATTTCCATTTGTTTTGTCCCAGTTGGTAATTAACAATAAATAATGAATAATATAAGCACCATTAAAGAGTATAAGATTCAAATAACGCCTTACTTGTAGCTCCTAAATTTAACTGCTCTCTTGCTTATCTACACTAAGGAATTCTGATTTGGTCAAGAAGAACTGAATATAACTTGCATTTTGTAACACTGTGGAGAAAAATGCCCACATAGTTTCCTTTCCTGTGGCCATTCTGAAACACACCATCAGCACAAGAACAGCTCTGAAATCAAAGTAGCCAAACAAGGGAAGATCATTCCAGTGCAGAAGAGACACCTCCACTGGTGAAAAATGGGCACTCTAAGTCTTAATTCCCGTCACCACCTCTGCTGCCAACAAGGGGGTTGCCGTGGAGGACA
Source organism: Sphenodon punctatus (assembly GCA_003113815.1). NCBI lineage: Eukaryota > Metazoa > Chordata > Lepidosauria > Sphenodontia > Sphenodontidae > Sphenodon > Sphenodon punctatus. The sequence continues at coordinate 839,181 of QEPC01006898.1, forward strand.
CATGAGTGGAGAAAAAGATAGGCTGAAGTAGTTTATACTGGGAGATGGGACCAGTACACAACAAATGCAGTATTCCAAAATTATTTTGGACAGGACTATTCACATACTTTGCAAAATACAGAGAATTTGCCAACTTCTCACTTTGTTGGAAGAATCACTATTTGTGTGTTTGATTTAAAACTTGATTTACAAATTAAACTATTTGCCCCCACATCAGTGTGCTAAGTACTTAACCATGCCAAGCTACTGTCACATTTCCATTCATGCCCATGGCAGCAGTGGTGGCAACAGCTGCTTTTATTTTACATTTTTATTTTTAACAGTATAAATATCTAGAAGTGGTGGCAAACTGTAGTATTTCTCACAGACAGAGTTTGGCCGTTAAGCTGATTGCAGCAGCCAACAAGATTCTAAGCAATATCATTGAAATAATATAACAAACAAACCAACATGTCAAGCCTTCATCACACTGGATATTAAAAGAAATGCCATTTCCTATTCATTCCAATTGTAGGGTGTGCTCCTATCCTCACGTATGTTTGATCACACGTTTTTGTTTCGTGACTTTGTGGAAACAATAAGACATTTCAAATTGATAACTTATTCAGGGGTAGGGAGCCTCCAGGATAGAGTCAACTCTTCCCCAGGGCTAATTTTTATTTGGCTCTATTCCAATTCTTGACTCTAGCCCAGAGTTGGCAGTCCCTACTTTCAAGCACTGGAAAAGTGAACTCAGGAGAATAGACCAGAGATAGAGGCCCACGGGAGGCACTCATTTAAGCCAACTTAATTGATTTATCTAACTTAATTGATAGTGGCTGCAATCCCATGATCTGCGAATTGCAGCACATAAGCTGTGTGTGCGCGCATGCACACAGTTTGTGCGCAGCACAATGTGTCACCGAAGACTGAGGAGTCCTAAGGGGGAATCAGAGAGGCTGGAGCCCTGACCCTATCTGAGGTGTGTCTAGTACTCTCTATTCACTAGTTGCTTCTCTGGTATCTGTATATTGCTACCTTCTCCCTTCCTCCCTTTGGAGTTCCCTTACCCCTTGTGTCTACCCTTTTCCTGGGTTCATGTGGCACATGCAACAAAGTATGTTGCCTTCGATTCTGAGGGACCACGGACCATTCACACTTTTGTCTTGCACTCCTCGCCTTTCGAGTTCTCTCTTCTGACTATTTCTTCCATCCCCCGTGGTAGCTTTGGATCAGATCTTTAGTAAGCAATGTTCATTTCCCTACGTTTAGTGTTATATGCATAAGTGATGGGGCAAGCTAGAATTCCCTGGGGCAGTTGAAAACATGCGGCCAGAAGTTACTAGTGCTCTGCAGTGGAGACAGCACACACTGCCATGGTGTCTAAATCAGAGCTTCCCAAACAATGGGCTTGGGCCCCAAGTGGGAGGGGGGACATGCCATCTGTGGATAGGGTCATAATCCTGATTGATAGTTAATATAATTTTCATGTCTGTGGCTGCCTACGTCCATTGTACTCTACTTCTCAAAATGGGATCATGCAGGTGAAAAGTTTGGGAACCAGTCTAGATGCAGCAGCAGCTGGCAAGCTCACTGCCTGGAGATCTCTGCGATAGTGTAAAGAGTATGCTTGCCACTAGGCCAAAGAGTCTTTCAATTATCTTACTGGTGCCAAATTACTTGACCACTTCAGGAAATTGACTCCTTCCTTGGGCTTCTCTCCCTTCAGCCTTCCTTTCAGGACCTGGAACAGCTCCCAGCACACGTCTGCCTTACCTGTATCTTTTCTGGCTGCATTCACAGAAGACTCCTGTGTTCTTTGTTGTTGCTGGAGTTTGCATTCCTACATTTTAATTGTTCTTATGTTTCCTCCCCCGTTTAAAAAGTTACCACGGATACTGCTGTGGCTGCTAATAGGTATCCCGTTATCATATGGGGTTTTTTGTTTTCCTTATCAACAATCATTGTCCACACCAAGTGGGCAGCAGGAATTCATCCTCCAAGCGGGAAATCACCTCTGTTGCTCTCCTGCAACTATGAAGGCTGACCAATTTCCTGGTTACTATGAATGAGGCCTGATGAAAGGAGGTTTGAGGAAAACTATTTTATCAGACTTCCAGGCACTACAAGAATTTCCTTTCCTAAAATGCATTAAAGTGATAAATTGCCGGTAATGTATGCAAATAAAGTACCACTATAATCTACAAAAAAATTATTTCCAAACTTATGAATTCAAATCAAATATGGGTGAAAGGATATCAGGTAAGGGGCCCTTCAGCTATCAAGATGGACCAGGGATGTACCAAATTTCTCTCAACGGTCCTGCTAAAAATGATGGCTTGAGTTAATGGATGGGTAAATGCACAGGGCTGTTCATTTTCTATGAGGTTTTTTTTTCCTGTATAACTACGTTTAAGACTTTCAACCCTCTATAAGAAGGAAAAAAATAAAAGGTTTTTCATTTTCCCCCTAATACTGGCACATATGATTAAATTTTAAGACAAGATTACATCACTGAGACTGTCCTCTGGGACAATAAAGTTTTCTGTCTTCTATATGTCATGGCTCATGCCAGTTATAAGAAATAGTCAAGAGACCCATGTTCACTTCATTTTCCCCATTGATGGCCCAGATTAACAGGAAATAGTTAATCAAAGAAAATTGGAAGAATCATTTGCTTTCCCAAATGTACAATTGTTAAATACACATGGCAGAAACTTGCCAGTACTGCAAATCCTTGTACTCAATCATGAGATAAGCTAGCAAGCTTTTTCACCAAGTACTTCATAGACTTATTTATTTTTCACAGCTAAACACAAACCTAAAACATGAAGGTGGTTTTCATTTCAGGTAATGATGCACAACAGATATGAAGAGACTGGGTATTTTATAAGGGATGTGCGAACGCGGTTTGGAAGTTTGGAGTTCGGACCGAACTCAAATAGTTCGGTCGACTGAACCAAACTTTCGAACCAAACTCAAATTCGACCGAACTGTTTGGTCGAATCTAAACCAGTTCGGAAGGCAAAAAAAAACCGGTTTTGAATGTACGAACTCGGTTCGGAAGTTCCGAATTCAACTGAACTCGAATAGTTCAGTCAACTGAACCGAACTTTTGAACCGAACTCAATTTTCGAACCGAACCAAATTTCCGAGCTTGGTTCTGTTTGCACATCCCTAATTTTTATTATCTCTGCCAGGACTGTCCTGAATAAATAAAAAGATAGTTTAAAAACATTAAATAGTCACTTAATTTTTCCCTAAGGAGAATCTCTCCAATTCATTTTTAACCTCATTTTGACTCTCAACCACAGATGATCAAAAATCATGAGATTGGCTTAAAATCAGAAGATTTTTATAAAATAAAATGTTTGACAATAGTGGAGGACTGTGCTCTTCAAGTACAATTACTCATATTTTAAAGTATTTTCTGCTAATGTAAGGAACAGGAACTGTATCATCAAATGAATGTTGAATTAAACTTTATGAAACCCCAGTCACAAAACTCACAATAAAATTATGACACTTTGCAATCATGACATACACAAACAACAGGATGGGGGGGGGGGCAGAACTATGCACAAACCAAGCCGTCATAAAGCCCAACTGAACCCAACTTCAGGCAGACTTATGGCAAAAGATAATGATCCAGGCCTGGGGCAGGCCTGATATTCCGACATATAAGATGGGCTGGTTTGGGACAGGGCTGTCTTTCAAGCAAGGTGGGACTTGGGATATATGCAGCCATATATATTTATCTTTCATGGGATTAATGCTTACCTTACAAAAACTATTTCAGGTTTGGGTCAGCCTGGGCTTTCCTTCAGCAGGCATGGATTGGGACAGACCTGTAAATTCAATCTCATGCAAGACTTTAAACAAAGGTCAAAGTATTGGCCAAAGTATTTCTCTCCCACAAATCTTCTCAAAATAAATGTTGTGGTTTTGTATTCTGCCAAACCCTTCCAAAAGGTTGTAAAAAGCTCCAGCCTGGGGCATTTTCATGCAGAATTAGAGGTCTCAGATAGTTCTGCTAACCTCATAAAAACATGGGGGTCAGAGGAATACTCATTTTAACTTTTAAAATGAATTTGCTTTGATTGTGGGTGCTTTTAGATTGATGGCACCCACGCCTCTGCTCCGCCTCACCCCTGGGTGGCCCATCCATCTAAAGGTGGGTTGCCTGGGTGAGAGGTGGAGCAGAGGCAGAGCTTGATCCAGGCCAGTTCCACTTGCAGTGCTCTAGAACATCCTGAAGCACCACAAACAGAGTGGGTCACCCAAGCCCAGAGAACTGGCTGGGAGCAGAACAGTGGTCTGTCCACTCACAGACAGCCACTGCAGCTCCACTTCAGATCAGAGGTTGCCCCGGCAATGCCATACAGCTGTGGACAGCAGCCTAGATCTAATCCTTCAGGATCCTCCTCCCCACCTGTAACTAAGCGAATTCCTCCCCACTGCAACTAAGCTAACCATGTGCACCTACAACTTCATGAATAGCCACATCTTTCCCTGTGTTCCCCTTCCCTTGTTTTTCTTAGATTGTAAGCCGTCCAAGGTAGGGGCACCAGTGAACAATGAAGGATTGTTCAGAATAGTACATTTCTGGCGCTATATAAATAATACGTTTTATTTTTATAGTGCCCCAGTCAAATGGTGTTTAGAGCCCTTCACAACATAAAAATATCATAAGGCACCATAAAAACTTAAAATGCATATAAAATCCAATTAAAACAGAGGGGAGAAGAAAAAAATACGTTAACAGGAAACCAGCAGTGGATCCTCTAAGAGCACCTGGGAATCAGAAGGTCTTCAGGTTCTTTCTGAAGGTGAAGGAGGAGGAATGGAGAGGAATAGCTGGAGGGAGCAAGTTTCACACAAGGAGGCCCACCATAGCAAAGGTCCAATTGCCTGCTGACTTACGGCACGATGGCAGGATCCCCAAACAGTGGGTGGCATCTGAGCACAGAAAGTCAGTAAGATGAGGTTCAAGGAGCAGATCTTGAGTATAGCTAGGCCCTAAAAACCAATAGCGCAATCTTAAATTAAATCCACCACTCTACAGGCAGCCACTGCAAAAAAATAGTGTAGGCATCATGGCTGCCATAGTCTGAACAAGCTTCGAGGAATGTAAATTGTAAAAGCACCGTTGGAAGTCCAGGGAAGTGGGAGTTCCAAAAAGCCAAACCTCGTGGCTACCACAGCATGGATCGCTGTGGCAAGGTCATCCTGGGATAAATACAGGCGTAGCTTATACAAATAGCACAGCTAGAAAAAGCATCTCCAGTATAGTAGAGTTTTCATGGAAGAAGTTTGGTCGAAAATGACACTCACCTGAGCCCCCTGCAACATGCAGAAGCCTGAGGGAGGAGAGGGCATCCTCATATTCGCTCCCTCCATCACCAAGCATCACCTCAGTTTTCCCTGGATTGAGCATGAGGTACTCTGACTCATTCAGCTGGCTATATTGTTCATGCAAATAATAATTGGATCCAGAGGTCCCTAGTTCAATCATTTTTTGTGCCAGCCAGGAGCCAGGTTCATAGTTACATACATTTAGCCTCAGCTGATAATGTGGTCCTTGAGGGTGAAAATTCTAGATAACACTTCTTAGTGTATAAAACCTGCTCACTTAAATCATAAACACAGTGTGGCCACAGATGTCTAAGGGAAAGTTTAAAAGTTCAAATTGTGAACTTATTTGCAAGTGAAACTCAAGGCCCTTGTAGAAAATTGCAGCTGCAGAGCATTTGTCCCAGGGTCTTTCATTCTGGGTGACAGCAAGGGAATTACGAAGGACAAAGGAAAATGAAACAGAAAAGTGGGATTGCTGCTACTGACTGAATGGAAACTGGCATCTTCATTTATTTCCATGGCAGCCACCCAATGTCCTTTCAGTTGTCAGTCCTTTCAGGGGAATGAGCTGGGAGGTTGCTGGAAACAGGGAGAGTCAAACTGTCCATTAAAGCGATGTCATTTCCAATGGCATCTTCCCATCCCATATTTTAAATACCACACACTTTTCTGTCACCTTCCCATTCTGCCACCTCCCTGAGGAAAACTATGGCATTTCTGAATTGAGTTGTCATGGCCTGGGCTTGAACCCCTGACCTTGGCCTTGAAGTGCACAGAGGTTTCCCCAGTGCCATGCTTTGCTAAAGTACCTTGTCCCTTGTACTTTATTCCTCATTCCTTAGTTCTTTATTTAGGCTTCATCTGTTATTTAGTGTCCATATCTTGCTCCCCATTGTTCTTCATCTAGTACCTGGTCTTCTATTCCTTCTATGCCTGTTCCTTTGTCTTGGTGACTCCTCCCCCTTGGACCCTGATTGGCCCTTAGTATGATAAAAGGCAGGATGGGCACTATTGCAGGTGTGGGACATCTGCTTCTTTAGGTGATCCATCCTGCCTGCTTGCAGTGTTTCTCTTCTGTTTGTTGGTCCACTCTGTTTCCTAGCTTTCTTGTTGTCTCTTTTCTCTGACACTGTTCTCTTCACCACCCTATAGTAGTTCTGGTATCTTCTCCCTTGTGTATCTTCCCTTTAGCCTCTTGTTCTTTCCTCTAGTCTCTTGGAATTCTTCTTATTGTAGTTTTCCACTTGTTCTGGGTTTCTTTTCCCTTGTATGCTCTTTGTTATCCCTGACTTCCCAATTGTAGTAGTCTTGCTTTCTATCTAGGTGTGTGCTGAGGGAGTTAGCTCCTGAGGTGTGCGTCCCTCCCTCTTTCTTGTCCCCTGTTCCCTTGCTCCCTCCTGTGCTCCTCTAGCCTTTCCCCTTAGTTAGTTTCCTTGCTCTGTAGATAGCTTAGGTTAGTGTTTCCCTTGTTGCCCCTTAGAGTGTAATGTATGCACAAAGATCCAGTGTATGGCCCTTTAAGAGAAGCAGACACACACCCCAGGGGGCTGACTGAGGCTCAGCTCCTGGGAGGAAGGCCTAGGGAAAGGGCTGAGGAACTGAGAGCTTGTAAGAGGCCTGGATCCAGGGTTAAATAAAGAGATTTGTTAACTCAGTCATCTTGTGTAAATCTTCACTTCTTGGGAAGCAGCAGACAACACAGAGTATTTCCCTTCTCTAGTAGCTCACCCCTTTGTCTTTAGTCTTATAGTGTCATTTCTAGTTACCTTGTGTTCCATGTTAAGAACCTTGATTCCCTTTACTTCCTTGTAGGAATACTTATAGTATCTAGCTTGTGCTTGTTTCCCCTTATAATCTCTTATCCCTTCATAGTATCTTGTTTCATGCTTTGTTCCTCATTCCTTAGTTCTTTATTTAGGCTTGATCTTTTATTTAGTGTCCATATCTTGCCCCCAATTGTTACCTGGTCTTCTCTTTATATCGCATTTGGCTTCTTAAGGCTTCTGATATCGTATGCGGGGTCCTTTTCATAGTTCATTAACTCCTCTGCTTCTTATTGTTCCTGTGTCTTATCTCTAAAACTTCTAGCTCTTCATCCTTCTTAGTACCCTGTTCCCTTTTTTTACCTCTACCTTCTCCAGTTTATACTTCATAATTCTGTGTCCCTTAGCTCTTGCTCCTAATTTCCCTTTCAGACTTCTGGCTTTTGGCTTGTGTTGTCCCAAGTTCCTTGTGTTTTGGGTTCCTTCCTAGATCAAACTCCTTGCTTCCCTAATAGACCTTGTGACACTCTGTTCTCACTTGGTTTCCTGACTCCAGTTCTCTACCTGTTTCTACCTTTCATATTTTGTTCTTTCCCTTTCCTCTGACATGTTCGGGGTTTGGAAACCATGTCTGAGTTCTAAGCCCAATGATGAGTTATTGGCTGTCCCTTAGGGAAACGTGCCAGCTGTAACACCCTGAGGACTAGTTTGAACCCAGTGTTGGTTACTAGAGGTGGGACCCCGGGCCCATTACCGGCTACCAGATTTACCGGTTACCGGTTCTCTAAAAACCGGATTCCCGGATTAAATCCAGTATACCGGTACCGGATTTATTTCATTGAGTTCNTCCGCCGATTCTGGGCCATGGTCAGCGGCCAGATGTGATACTGACACGCTCAACCACGGGGTTTTCCCATGGTTGAGCGTGTCAACGTCACGTCTGTTTAGTGTGACGCTGGGCATTCACCCCCGTGAATCGCGGGGGGAATCAGATTTACCATGCTTCCGTCCCTCCTCTGGTGAGTAGGGATGGAAGCGTGGTAAATCTGATTTCCCCCCCCCGTGATTCATGGGGGTGAACATCTGGCGTAACACTAAACAGACATTACGGGATCGCGCTCACCACATAGGAATTGATCGAGGTTGAGCGTGATCTCGTAATGTCTGAAAATACCCTATGAGAACAAAAGAAGAACTCTCCTGCGGGTTAGGAAAGAAGTTTGGCAATTCACAAGAGTTAAAGGCTGTTAGGAAGCTCTCATACCAAGACTCAAGTGTTCCTGGTGAAGTTGCTTTTCTTACATTTACTTTGACTGTTCTTTTACCTCACATTTGAATAAACCAAAATAGATCTGTGAACCACATTTCTGGAATGTAAGTCCAGTATAACTCAAGCCAGCCACCAATATGCACTCTACCAACACATACCCTGTAGTTGAGATGCATTGTGTTTAATAGAGACTTGGGATTCAGGTGCATCTTTGAAACGCCAAGCCTATTAATTCTTTTTTTGTGCTGTAAGTAGTTCAGCCTGTCATACAAAACCACAAATTAAATTTCCATTTGTTTTGTCCCAGTTGGTAATTAACAATAAATAATGAATAATATAAACACCATTAAAGAGTATAAGATTCAAATAACGCCTTACTTGTAGCTCCTAAATTTAACTGCTCTCTTGCTTATCTACACTAAGGAATTCTGATTTGGTCAAGAAGAACTGAATATAACTTGCATTTTGTAACACTGTGGAGAAAAATGCCCACATAGTTTCCTTTCCTGTGGCCATTCTGAAACACACCATCAGCACAAGAACAGCTCTGAAATCAAAGTAGCCAAACAAGGGAAGATCATTCCAGTGCAGAAGAGACACCTCCACTGGTGAAAAATGGGCACTCTAAGTCTTAATTCCCGTCACCACCTCTGCTGCCAACAAGGGGGTTGCCGTGGAGGACACATGAGTGGAGAAAAAGATAGGCTGAAGTAGTTTATACTGGGAGATGGGACCAGTACACAACAAATGCAGTATTCCAAAATTATTTTGGACAGGACTATTCACATACTTTGCAAAATACAGAGAATTTGCCAACTTCTCACTTTGTTGGAAGAATCACTATTTGTGTGTTTGATTTAAAACTTGATTTACAAATTAAACTATTTGCCCCCACATCAGTGTGCTAAGTACTTAACCATGCCAAGCTACTGTCACATTTCCATTCATGCCCATGGCAGCAGTGGTGGCAACAGCTGCTTTTATTTTACATTTTTATTTTTAACAGTATAAATATCTAGAAGTGGTGGCAAACTGTAGTATTTCTCACAGACAGAGTTTGGCCGTTAAGCTGATTGCAGCAGCCAACAAGATTCTAAGCAATATCATTGAAATAATATAACAAACAAACCAACATGTCAAGCCTTCATCACACTGGATATTAAAAGAAATGCCATTTCCTATTCATTCCAATTGTAGGGTGTGCTCCTATCCTCACGTATGTTTGATCACACGTTTTTGTTTCGTGACTTTGTGGAAACAATAAGACATTTCAAATTGATAACTTATTCAGTGGTAGGGAGCCTCCAGGATAGAGTCAACTCTTCCCCAGGGCTAATTTTTATTTGGCTCTATTCCAATTCTTGACTCTAGCCCAGAGTTGGCAGTCCCTACTTTCAAGCACTGGAAAAGTGAACTCAGGAGAATAGACCAGAGATAGAGGCCCACGGGAGGCACTCATTTAAGCCAACTTAATTGATTTATCTAACTTAATTGATAGTGGCTGCAATCCCATGATCTGCGAATTGCAGCACATAAGCTGTGTGTGCGCGCATGCACACAGTTTGTGCGCAGCACAATGTGTCACCGAAGACTGAGGAGTCCTAAGGGGGAATCAGAGAGGCTGGAGCCCTGACCCTATCTGAGGTGTGTCTAGTACTCTCTATTCACTAGTTGCTTCTCTGGTATCTGTATATTGCTACCTTCTCCCTTCCTCCCTTTGGAGTTCCCTTACCCCTTGTGTCTACCCTTTTCCTGGGTTCATGTGGCACAAGCAACAAAGTCTGTTGCCTTCGATTCTGAGGGACCACGGACCATTCACGTTTTTGTCTTGCACTCCTCGCCTTTAGGGTTCTCTCTTCTGACTGTTTCTTCCATCCCCCGTGGTAGCTTTGGATCAGATCTTTAGTAAGCAATGTTCATTTCCCTACGTTTAGTGTTATATGCATAAGTGATGGGGCAAGCTAGAATTCCCTGGGGCAGTTGAAAACATGCGGCCAGAAGTTACTAGTGCTCTGCAGTGGAGACAGCACACACTGCCATGGTGTCTAAATCAGAGCTTCCCAAACAATGGGCTTGGGCCCCAAGTGGGAGGGGGGGG
>QEPC01006898.1:869366-883663 GCA_003113815.1 Sphenodon punctatus
CAGATAATTAGTTTCGTTTCTTGCAAGCCTCTCCACCCCTGGTGCCTGGAAGTCTGCTCCTCAGTGACTGACACCTCCCTGTCATGTTTGACCTTCCAGTGAACCTTTTTTGCGACCCGAACTCACCCGAACGCGATCCAAACTGACCGAACTGTTCGGCCATTTTGCCGTTCGGTGTTCGGTTTGTTCGGTATGTTCGCGTTCGCGTTCAGGTTCGAGTTCGGTCATCCAAACAGGCTGAGTTTGGGCCAAACTCCAAACTACCGAACCGCGTTTGCCCATCCCTACCCCTTGCCACTGCCTTGGGCAGGGGTCAATCAGGGCTACCTCCAACCTTACCAGCAGGGTAGCTCCGAGCTCAGACTTCAGGAACTCCTCACTCTACTGTCACCAAACTAACACTAACACTCTAGCTGGGCTTTGTCTGCTCTTAAGCCCCAGCCAGGTCACATGACACCCAACTTCTCACTCGGCCCAGCTTAACCCACAAACTGCTGGCTCAAACTCAATAGCAGAGTACTAACACACAGTTGCACTGATCCTGCAACAACTCACCCTCACAGTCCTCAACTACAATGTCCCTAAATTGTGAAATATGGAAGAATCTGGTTGTTGCCTCATGTTCTGTTTGGAATGAGAGAACCGACTGACTAATTCTGACCTGTCCACATCCCTTTAAGAGAAGCGTTACTTCTTATTTTTCTCTTGAGCTGTGAAATAATGGCTTCATGTTCTCCTCCTGATGTGTCTAGGCAACTATTAATACTTTAGGGAGCTACTCATGTACATCGAGGGGGCTATAGGACAAAGTATAATCTCCTTATTCAAGTGTTCAATGGTCTAAAGTGCCTCTTCATATTGCCATGCATTTCTGAAACCAATTATTGCACAGGTCATAAAACATAGTATCCACTCAACTTAGAGGTCAATGGATGCTTTTGCAGCCACAATTTTGCCAAACCATGTGGCATATATCCACTTTGTTCTCTTTACCGTTGATTGTCAGCCGTCCCTCTGAATCTGTCACTGTAAGAAAATGCAAGGAGGAATGATGTGAACTGTGCTGCTGGAAAGTGACCTTCAAGTCATTAGCAAACACCACACTTGGTGACTTAATCAGCATTCTTTAAATGCATTTATTGTTATATACATTTATTACTTCTCACCCATGTCATCCTTTATATTAAGCAATTCTGAAATGCAGTCTGTGACCAATGATTTGACACCATTCAGGGTAGCATGCCATTTTTAAGACACAATATCATAAAATAAGATTATTGATGTAGGCACCCCACTAGCTTAAATATGCTTACCGTTCCCTTTCCCCCTCCCCCATTTTAAATTGCCTTTGATTTCTTTATATAAATGCAACCTATTATCTAACACAAGCTGACAAGGAGTCTAAAGAACACTTACCCTCCTTCAAGACAAATTTTATTGGCAACATGAATTTTCAGATGCGGAGAAATAAACTGTTTGGCTGCTGATCGTGTCTTTGCTTTTGTGAGATATTGCTTCCTAACCACAGGTGTTTGAGGAAATTGTTTGATTTCCCTTAAATTATGTCTATTAAAAGGTTACTAGTGACAGGCTACAGATCCATACACATGAAACAGATCTCATATCAGATTATTAGCTCCCTGTTAAGACCATACGAGGCCACTTATCTAGGTAGATTTCCTGTCAATTTACTCGCACTTTCTGTTTGAAGAAGCACAAAGAGGTAGCAGTGTGACTGACATCCAGTCCAGTGCCTGTAGTAATTTTCCAGTGCATGTCAGTCTAAAGACAAGGTTTCACCAAGGCATAGTCTTTCACAGAGCTCCAGAAGAAATTTAGTGAGATTAGGAGAGACACAAATAATAAACCAATAGGAATGTTACTGTCATTTTATTTCCTTCATGCATTCCACAAACAATACTGACATCTTCTGGCAACCTGTAGTTTTTGAGCACTTTCTATTAGCAGCTTAAGTTTGCTGATGCAATGTATATAACAGGGGTAAGTAAACTGTGACTTGGAAGTCATGACATGAGGCTCTTGGGAAGCTCAGATGTGGCTCTGGTCCCCTGTGCTGCCTCATTGGTCATTGTTTTACTATATTACACCCTACGTACAGTGCCTGAATTGAAGCTGCTCCTCAGAATCTCAGCAGCCAAGACTGCAGAGCACCAGTTCCGCCAGCCAATCACAAAGCAGGAGACATTTGTAGGCACACACAGGTACATGTATTGTGTGTCTCTTGGCCATAGAAACATTTTGGTATGTGACTTTTGGGGCTGGGAACGTTGCCCACCCATGGTATATAACTATTAAAGCCTTGAAAATGAACGAGTGGAACTACCCAATAGATACAGTAACAGTTGCTGGAATGTTGTGATAACTGAAATTGCAACAGTGGGAAGCTTGACATAGCTAATGGCATATCTTCAGAGGCAGCAACCCCATAACTCAATTTAACCTTGTGTGTGTTCACATGAACACAGAGTTTAAAGAAGATAAAATGGGTATTAAGTGTCTCTGCAAAGAAGCAGGATAAAATTGGGAGGGGGGTTAAGGTTGGAAAATGGATTTGTATGGAGAAGGTCCTATTTTGGAGATCATGCTCATCTTCACAGGTCAGGAGAAATCTCCTTTACTGAATATCCTCCACGTAGCCCTCTGCTGTCATAGTAGTAGCCCTTATTACTTTTGTCTGTCCCTGGCTTGGCATGTCTGTGTTGCTTGGGAGCAGGGCCGGCCCTACCGCAGGGCAACTTGGGGCAGCCGCCCCAGGCCCCACTCCTGGGGGGGTGCACTTGGGGTCCCCAGCTCCCAGCATGACAGGGGCCAGGAGCTGGGGACCCCAAACGTGGTACCCCCGGCCGACTCCAACCGACAAGCAGCAGAGGGAACCAGCAGGAGTAAGGGAAAGGCAGAGGCCCCGCCTCTTCCACACTCCGTGCCCCCCCCCACTGCCTGTCACAGTCTCAGCCAAGGGAAATGAGGGAGAGAGAGTGTTATGGGATTTTTCTTTCTTATCTTTAAACTGGGCCCAGGCTTGACCGCAGAGTCTCTTGGCCCAATGTTTATACACACCCACAAAGATACATTATCAATGTAGTCCCAGACTTACTCTTTAATACCACTATTAAAGAGAACAGTATTTATTTAACAGGATTAACCTGTTGTGGACTTTCACCACCTCTAATAGCTCAATTATTTAACAGGACTAACCTGTTGTGGACTTTCACCACCTCTAATAACTCAATTATTTAACAAGATTAACCTGTTGTGAACTTTTACCACCTCTAATAGCTCAATTATTTAACAGGACTAACCTGTTGTGGACTTTCACCACCTCTAATAGCTCAATTATTTAACAGGATTAACCTGTTGTGGACTTTCACCACCTCTAATAGCTCAATTATTTAACAGGACTAACCTGTTGTGGACTTTCACCACCTCTAATAACTCAATTATTTAACAGGATTAACCTGTTGTGAACTTTTACCACCTCTAATAGCTCAATTATTTAACAGGACTAACCTGTTGTGGACTTTCACCACCTCTAATAGCTCAATTATTTAACAGGATTAACCTGTTGTGGACTTTCACCACCTCTAATAGCTCAATTATTTAACAGGACTAACCTGTTGTGGACTTTCACCACCTCTAATAACTCAATTATTTAACAGGATTAACCTGTTGTGAACTTTTACCACCTCTAATAGCTCAATTATTTAACAGGACTAACCTGTTGTGGACTTTCACCACCTCTAATAGCTCAATTATTTAACAGGATTAACCTGTTGTGGACTTTCACCACCTCTAATAACTCAATTATTTAACACAAACTTTCTTTAAATAAACTTCTCCTTCTATTACAAATCTCACTATCTCAAATCTCTGAATTTCCACAGTATTCAGAGATCCGAAATAGACTGGAGATATATTGTTAAACTTCTTATTGACCCAATTATCCTGTAATGTTTATAATATCTCTGGAGTGATCAGTTCCAGAGATTTTCAAGAATAAGGGATTCTGTTGACCGTTGACACATATTGAGGACACCAACTGAATAACAAGGATAAAGTTTATTATACCAATGTATTAGTGATTTGTAAATCATACAAATATTGTAAATTGTATAAGTTTTAAATCACACAAACATCTTAAGTTTTACAATTTGTATGATCTTATCATTTAAAATCTATCTATTCCATTCATACTTACTCAGGCATACATTTGGACTGGCCAGGTCCAAAGTAACCTTGTTGAAAAGATTCTGGGGTGATGTCTCTCACGCAGGAGACTGGGTGCTGGGTTGCTTGGTTTCTTCGTCCCTTCTTCTGTTGTCAGTGGGTTGGTGTCTCCTTTTTATACACCACCCCGCTAGTTATTTTGCTGTTTTACTTATTTTGGCAGTGATCCAGGGACTATTTGCAGGTTGGTATTTTTGTTGTTTTTCTTTCGATCTTGCAGGTGGCATCTTTCTTTCGATCTGCCACTTTGTCATAGATGTGCTCTGCTGCTTCTCGAAAACAACTTATTTTACCAGGTGTTTATGGAGAGCTACAGTCCACCCCCAAGAACCTCAAAACCATTTCCTGGCTATTTGTATGAGGTTACTATTGATAGGTATGGCCTCTTCTGTTGAGTCTCCAGGTGCTTTTAGTTCAGTTGCTCAGCTCCTCTGTCAGAGGGCTAGTACTTAAAAATAGCAGTTTCAGATATGCTTCGTTGCTTCAGCAAAAACATCCCCTTCTGCTTGCTAGGGATCTTTGATTTCTTTTCTTCTCTCTCTGCCTTCTTCTTCTTGGTCATTCATCCAAGAGCCTTGCTTCGGCCTGTTCACCCTAGGATCATGCATTCAAAACTCAGGCACCCTAAATGTTGTCTATGAAGAGGAAGAGGCTCCAACTCTCCCTCATTTCCCCTGGCCAAAATAGCCAGGCAGCAGAGGGTGCCAGTGGCATGAGGGAGAGGCGGGGCCTCTGCTTCTCTCTCACTTCTGGAGGAAGTGAGGGAAAAGCAGAGGCTCCACCTCTCCCTCACTCCGTGGGTGCCCCCCCCATCTGTCAGTCTCTTGACCAGGGGAAATGAGGGAGAGGTGGGACCTCTGCCTCTCTCTCCCTCATTTCCCCTGGCCGAGGCAGTCAGGCAGTGGAGGGGGGGGCAGCGGAACCTCCGGTGGCAGCGGGCAGTGTGGTGGCAGATTTAATATGCTCCATCAGTGCCCACCCTGCCTGAGGCTCCGAGCCCAGTATGAGACGCTTGAATGGCCAATCAGGCTTGGGGATGGGTGGAGGGGAGTGCCCCTCCACCCATCCCTGAGTCCAGGTCCGGGTAGCACACCGCCCCCAGACCAGCCGGGGGGTGCCTTCTGAGCTGGGGAGCACCCCTAGGCCCCAGCGGTGGCAAAGGGCCCCACCTTTGTTCCCCGCCCTGGGACCCACATATACTAAGGCTGGCCCTGCTTGGGAGAATGGAAAGCAGAGGGAGGCAATTACTCCAGAAGAACTCTTTCTATTCAAAAGCCCCATATCTGGCATGCTCCTATGAGCATATCCTAAAAAAAGATAAATTGTATTAGGTTTAGCATTCAACCACAAAGACGTCTCCCTACTGTAAATTTACCATTGCTCTGGACTTATAAAAGGCACAAGCATCTACACTGCATTGCTCCCTGGTGGGTTAAAGGGACATACCTAATAGGTCACATTTTTATTCCTTTCTCTGTCACAGGATCTATCAGGTTGCCCCACATAGTCATGTGGAGTTTCACTGAAGTCAGTGAGGCTCTGTGCTCTCACAAGGGTTTAACCGAAGACATCACATGGTTTGTAAGCTCAGAAAATCATGGATGTGTATGTCTCCTGCACTGCAAAACAAAGTTGAAAGGAAACAAACATTATGTTTGTGTTGTCTATTTATGTAGTTAGATAAGAGTGATGTTAAGAGGACTAATGTATAATTGAACCTTGGTACATGACTTCCAAGACAGGAGTTGGTGTAGCCAAGTAGATAAAGTACTGGACTTGGATATGGAAGACTAGGGTTCAAAATCTCATTTTAGCCATAAATTCACTGCCTTGGGGAAGGCCCTCATTTTCTGTCTCAGTACCCAATCTGTAAAATGGGAATAATAACAGCCAACCTCACAGGATTGTTGTGAGTGTGATCCAGATAAGGATTGTAAAGCACATTGAACCCTGAAAATGCTCTATAAATAATACAAACAAAACAATAATGTGACAAATAAAAAATGAAAAGACATACTTTTTTGCAGATAAAATCGCTCAAATCCATCACTGTTTTGAGGCAGCACTTTTAACAGTGGGTGAGTCACAGTCAGTTAAAGCCCCATCTTGTCCTGTTTTATGGGATGAATTTGAAGACATGTCACCCTCGGATGCAGGGGATATTCTTGGGACTGTTCGAGCCACCTACTGTGAATTAGATCCATGTCCGTCCTGGCTGGTTAAGGCCAGCTGGAAGACATTAGGGTCATTACTGGCCGGGATAGTCAATGCCTCCCTCAGGGAGCCAGACCGCCTCAAGGAGGCGGTGGTGCAGCACCTACTCAAGAAGCCATCATTGGATGTTGACGTCCTGGCCAGTTATCGACCAGTCTCTAACCTCCCCCTTTTAGGGAAGGTTATTGAATGGGTGATGGCTCAACAGCTTCAGGACCATCTGGACCAGGTCAATTTCCTTGATCCCTCACAGTCTGGCTTTCATCCCGGTTATGGCACAGAAACTACGCTTGTGGCCTTGGTCGGCGACCTCTTCAGAGAGTTGGACCAGGGTCATTCAACCCTGTCGATTTTGTTAGATCTCTCGGCTTCATTTTATATCGTTGATCATTAGTTGTTGGTGACTCGGCTGCAGGACCAGGCAGGGATAAGCGGGACTGTTCTTGAATGGTTCTGCTCTTTCTTGGCCAGGAGAACTCAGCATGTAGTGCTGGGTGATTATTCATCTTCTCCCTGGAGCCTCACTTGTGGAGTTCCACAGGGTTCCATTTTATCCCCACTCCTGTTCACTGTGTATATGCAGCCTTTAGGGGACGTTGTCAGAGAATTTGGTCATCAATATGCTGATGACACCCAATTATATCTCACTTTTTCATCAGACCCAGGTCCAGCAGTCTCAGTGCTTACCTGGTGTTTTTCAGCTGTGGGGGACTGGATGAGGGTGAGCTGCTTGAAGTTAAATCCTCATAAGACAGAGGTGATGGTTGTGGGGAAAACCAGGGGAGTGATGGCCCCCATCATTGATGGGTCCATCCTCCCCTGGTATCTCAGGTCTGTAGTCTGAGGGTGCTCCTAGAGCCACAGCTCTGCCTGGATGTCCAGGTGACGGCTGTGGTGAAGGGTGCATTTTACCAACTACATCTGGTACATCAACGTAGACCTTATGTCTCAGACTCGAACCTGGTCACGATCATCCATGCTTTTATTACCTCAAGATTAGACTACTGTAACGTGCTCTACGTGGGGCTACCCTTGGTGATAGTCAAGAGACTGCAGCTGGTGCAGAATGCAGCTGCTCATCTCTTTAAGGGGATGGGCTGACACAAGCACATTATTCCAGTGCTCCGCTCTCTGAACTGGCTGCCAATAGTCTTCCAGGCCCAATTCAAGGTGTTGGTTTTGACCTTTAAAGCCCTAAACAGCCTGGGCCGCACCTACCTGCAGGACCGCCTCACCCTCCGGATCTTGGATCGGCCTCTGAGGTTGGATGGGGGAGACTTCCTTGAGGTCCCCTGGGTTTCCTGTGTGTCGACCATGAGGAGGGCATTCTCAGTGGCCAGTGACCACACCGCAGCTGTGGAACTCCCTCCCAGGTCTGCCTGGCCATTGACCTCCCCTCTTTCCATAGATAGTGTAAGACCTGGCAGTTCCGCCAGGCCTTTGCCAAGGGACATGGGATAGGTGGGTTGGGCTAGGGTGGGGTTTTATTGTTTTAGTGTTGGGTTATTTTAATGTGGGGTAGGAATGGGTGAACAGAACGGAGTTTGGAAACTCGGTTCGGTTCAGTTCAGTTTGAAATTCGAGTTCGGAAATTCGGTTTGGTTCAGTTTGAAATACAAGTTCGGTTTGAAAGTTCAGTTCGGTCAACGAAACAGACAGAGTTTGGTCGAATTCCGAACTTCCGAACCAAGTTCGGCCATTCAAAACCAGGTTTTTTGGTGTGTGTTGTCACTAGGGATGGGCAAACAGAACGGAGTTAGGAAATTCAGTTCGGTTTGGTTCGGTTTGAAATTCAAGTTCGGTTCGGAAGTTCGGTTCGATCAACCGAACAGACCGAGTTCGGTCCAAACTTCCGGACCGCATTCGCCCATCCCTATTGTGGGGTTAAAAATGTTGATTTTAATGGATTTTATTGTATGTTTTTAAATGTTGTTAGCTGCCCCGAGGTGCTTGTAGGGAGGCAGAATACAGATATAAGTATTTATAAATAAATACTGAGTATAATTTTAAAAAAATGAGCAACACCATATCATATACAGGATTACAGTTTTAGAAACTCAGCTGCCTCTTTATGCACCAACATTATTTTTATTGATCACATTTTCCTGTAGTTTGTTCTCTGTAAACTGAACAATAAATAAGTTTGGAGAATGTTTTATACTACATGGGTGTAGGGTCCATTTTTAAAAATGCTTAACACTGTTATAATACGTTGTGTTGTCATTTTTCCCCTTTACTTTCTAACTAGCCCAGATTAGTCCTCAGCAGTAACTACTCAATGAAAATTTCTAGACCGAGTTAAGTAGTCTTGAGTTATGCATGCACAAAACAAATGTTTTTCATCTTTTACAGAAAGTATTATATTTGCAATCTTATCTCAAAAGAGTATATAACGCATTTTTCTAATGTTAGTATTTTTAAAAAGTCATCTTCATGCGAACACCAAAGTTTTGAAAGCCACATCTGAAATGATGAAGAACATTTGAGCATGTAAAATGGCAGGTTGCAATGGAATTATACTATTGGCTACAGTTTCATTGAATTAATCCAATCATGAGATATGATCATCTCCTGGTAATTGATAACAGAAGCTATTTCTAATTGAAAAATTGGGATAATAGAAATTACCTCCAGGTCAGGTCTGAGGCATTACAAAATAACTACTCTTTCTCCAGAGAGAAATACTAATTTTCTCTGGAATTGTTGAAATGTACCAGCCCTGACAGCAGCATAGCTCGGACTGTCACTGGGACAGATTTCCTGATATTATACTAGGCAGAGAACAACTTTAGAGCACGCTCATCATTACATGCAGACAATTTTGTAGCTTCAACTTTTGGACAGAATTCCTAACATTTCACTCTGCCTACAAATGTGAATTCAATTGTATGTATAGCCCTATTCTTGCTTTTAATGTCAATTATGGACATATTGCTCTTCTGTTTGTAGTACTGAATTATTGTCCATTCTATTAGACAAACATTGCCCCTCATAAGCATCTACACCATTTAGGTCTGAAAAATACACTCTAAAAATTATGTGCACTCAAAGAGAATCTTGCCTCCAAATGAATCTTGCAGGTTGGAAAACACAAGTCTAAGCAAACAATCCTGTGCTGCAGTCTTCAAATCTCTTACTCCTTTGGTCTAAGGACTACCCTGGAGGTAGGTCTTTCAGTGACTACAAGCTCAGTCGGTTGACTGGGAATGAAACCTCTGACTGCCGGAAGCTGGGAGTGAAGAACAGGAAATTGAACACTCCATATATATTCTGGTTTTTTTTCCACTTTTAACACATCCAGTACTGGTCACTGTCGAATACTAAAGTAGTGTAAGGCTCCCACTGGATTAGGTCCTAAATAGAGCTGAAACGCGTACTAAATGTAGTACTCACAAGTAATACCCACTTTTTTAAAGTACCATGTTGGGTACTCAATGGGTAACCTGAGCACCAATCGGGTACCCAAATACCAAAAATAACTGGTACTTCTGGCACTGATTTTTCTATTCTCAATTGGTATATCGGTATACCAATCAATATATCAAGTTGGTAAACTGAGAAAATTGGCATGAATTTTTTTTTTTTTTAAAGTGATCCAAAGTAGTTTCCTGAGACCAGAAGTTTGCTTTCTGGGACAGGAATGTTCATTTCTGGGATGGAAAACCCATAAATAAGTGTTTTAAGAAGAATAATTGGGGGGGAAATGCAACTAAAAAATTGGAAGTGGAAGTAGTTTTGCAGGACAGGAAGTTTCTGAAAAACTCATGGGTGGCAAGTTTAAGCCAAATAAAAGAAAGTATTTTTTCACTCAGCATATAATTGGGTTGTGGAATCTACTGCCAGAGGCTGTGGTAAGGGCCAGTACTATAGCTGAGTTTAAAAGAGGTTTGTACAAGTTTCTGGAAGATAGGTCCTTTAGCAGCTATTAGCCAGACAGGATCAGGGAACATGACAGGAGCTGGGGGAAAACAACAGGGAATGGATCCTCCATCGTGACTTGTTGGGTGCATCTCCCAAGCCACAGTGATTGGCCACTGTCAGAGACAGGATGCTGGGCTAGATGGACCATTGGTCTGATCCAGTATGGCACTTCTTATGTTCTTAGCTTCAAGAAAACCCAATAAATAGGTGTTGGAAGGAGATATAGCAACAAAATATCAAAAAATCAGTACAGGAAGTTGACATTCTGGGACTGGAAATTGACATTTTGTGACATCAGGTACCCAGTCAGGTCATAATTGGGTACTGCATGGTACCCCATCCTTATCAGGTTGAGTCGGGTACTAGAAATTTGGTGGGTTACCTGAGTTTGCGGGAACCCTCTTTCAGTTCTAGTTCTAATCCCTCTATGCTCACTAAAGTAATTTAATTATTCATTTTACACTACTGCCATTAACATTAAACTTTCACAGTTTGCAGATAAATAGGGAAATGCATGGTCCACATAATTGATAACAAAATATGTTTCAGTAATATGTGTTTTTGTAATATGTTCATTTTGAGATCATAAGCATAATTACCCAATAGAGAATCAATTAGAGATGAGCACCTAGGAGACACAAATGGCAGGTAGGTATTTAACCCCCTTTGACTTTCAGTTAGACACAGCTCCTCATTCCCATTTGTGCCTTTGAAAACTTTCCAGATAATGGTACAAAGACTTTGTGGTCTCACTCCAGGCCACTAACTATCACACTAAATCCTCCCCAGCCTCACAACTCACACTAATTGACACCCTTGTTGATAGCCTCATCAGAGAAGACAGATGTTCCCAAACTTGGGATCCCAAGTGGGGTCGTGCCAGATGTGGATTGGGTCCTGTTTCCAACATGTTCTATACACTTTGCATATTTTTGGTCCTTTTTACATGGGCTGCAGCGGGGGGCGGTAGGGTCAGTAGGGTGTAGATGGGTGCACACCCATCTACACCCACACCCACCCATCTACACACACAGAGCAACCACTGTTTTCACCGGTTGCTCCATGCGTGGGGGATGGGTGGAGGTGGGTGTGCGTGCAAGTGGATGGGAGCATGCCCGCACACACACATGCACACCCGCCATGGGATTTACACAGGCAGCACCCATTCATGAACACCTAGATTTCTGGGTGTTCATGCATGGTGCTGCCCATGTAATAAGGGCCTTTGTTGCTGCCTGGGGTGGCAGGACTATATTTATAACTCAAAATGGGGTCTCACAGGCAAAGGTTTTGGGGACCACTGAGATAGGACAAGGATAAAATGTATATGAGTCCAGATGTTGAGCTTCTTTCACCCTTAGCAGGTCAGTATCGACTCATCCCAGGTATGGTGGTAGGGAAAGATGCTTTTTGATGCTGAAATCTGTGTGACTCAACAGTGGACGTCAACTTGGAACTTTTCTTTACCGCAAAACTCACTTTAATATATTGAACGGTTCTATTTCAGAACGTTGAGGATGATCATACACTCCCTGAACACCATTTTTCAAAGCTTGAATAAAAGTGGCATAGCATCATCCATCACCTACAGGCCGTATCATTTAGTCAATTAAAAAAAAAATGGAGGACTGAAAGATTTATAAGTCCACAATGATAAAGAATGTGAAATTCTGAAATATGAATAACAGTGGAAGTATACAAAACATTCCAAAGGATAATCAACTTGTACATTCACCAGTGAGGATGTAAACATCGGCTTCTTGCAAAATCGAGGAGCCAAGGAAACCCCATGGTGGGAGCAACTGGCCCTCAAGAGCAAGATAAAAGGGGATGCTATTAAATAGTTCATAAAAGCAAAATCATATGGCTTTTAAGGAAAGTAAGAGTGAGGAAATATATGGTTAGGAAGGTGACGGCACTTGACTGCGTTGACCCATGACTCCTCTTAACTAGTTATCCAACCAACAATGTTTTTTGCCAAACAGAATTAAGAGAAAGAAATGTACTCAATAAAATAATAGACTGTCTTAAATGAGATGCTTAAAGAGATCATAGAAACAAGTAATTCAAAGAATAACAAAGGAACATTTCAACAAGCCAGTCAATTTCTCGCAAATGCAGCACATTTTTAATTGCTTTATGCAGTTTAGCTTTGTAAGTCCCAAGTGACTGGGCTTCCACTATTAGTGTTTACTATTTCTATTGTGATATCATCTGCCATGTACACTGCTCTTACAAAATGTAACAAAACAAATATCCCAATGCTAGAAACTTATACTACACACTTGGGAGAATTTTCTACAATTGCATGCAACACAATTCTTCCTCCAATGTAACAGATTTGAGGTTCTTGTATTCATTATTTAATCTAGGGAAAGACATTTGTCTTTTATAAATCTCATAATTTTGAAGCTCATCTCATGATTTTTAAAGGGGTTGAGACTTGTTATTTTGGAAAACTTCTGGGCCCCAGATCAAGTGACGAGGGATGGGGAGGCACTCAGATACTTCTTTAACTCAGACTCCCCAGTCTCCTTGCCATCTTAAGAGCATGAGGAAGGGACTACTTTTTTTTTCTTCAAAAGACTTGTGATTGTTTAAAATCACAAGATCAGCTTCAAAATAATAAGATTTTTAAGGGGGGAAGTTGGGGGAGGTTTTTGGGAAATTTGAGGGTCTTGTATTCATTATTTAAGCTAGGGAAGGACACTAAAATCTCATTATTTTGAAGCTCATCTCGTGGTTTTTTAAAGTTGTGAGACTTGTGATTTTGGAAAAATTCTGGGTCAGGTGAGAAGGAGAGAAATGCAGATACTTCTCTCAGACTCCCAGTTCTTCTTGCCAACTTAGAGCAGGAGTGACTCTTTCCCCCCCCCCCCCAAAAAGGCTTGTGGCTCTTTAAAATGATGTGATGAACTTGAAAATCATGAGATTTTTAAGGAACAAATGTATTAAGTGTGGGGGAAGTGTTTAGGGGAGTTGACAGTCTTGTCCTTCCCTAGCTTAAATAATGAATACATTTGTCTCCTAAAAATCTCGTGAGACCCTCGGAGTTATGATACTTGGGAAAGGAGAGGGACAAAGAAGTTGGGGTATATTAAGATTAGGGCAGGTCTTTAAGAGATTTGAGTGTCTTGTATTCATTATTTAGCCTAGGAAAAGACATTTGTCCCCTGCAAATCTCATGATTTTGAAGCTCATCTTGTGATTTTTAAAAGGTTTGAGAATTGTTATTTCTACCTCTGAACCTTGGAGGAAACAGGGATGGGAACTGTAGGCCCACTCCCTTGGGTGTCAGCAAGGGTGCCTGCAGCTTGGCCCGTTTGACCTACTCTTAGTCCACGGTGCATGCGGCAACAGGCAAGGGATGGCAAACGGGTGCAGTACAGCGTAATGTACTTTCTCCCAGGATCTGCCCTTGGGGTGGGGGGCTTCTCCACTCCTCCTGTAGGAGGACGCAGTACAACATGATGGCCTTTCCCCCAAGAACTGCCCTGGAAGGAGGGCTTCCCCACTCCTCCTCCCAGAGTACCTGCTCGCAGGGATGTAGTTAGATCGCAATGGGCCCAGGAACAAGAAATGGACCTGCCCCTCCCCCGTCACCATCCTCTCCCCTGTCTCCACTCCCTTCTTCTTCCCCACAGTGTCCTTATTGCAGAAAACTGTCAACCTATTTATTTGGCCATCTGATTTGTTTATTAATTATTATATTATATTATATTATATTATATTATATTATATTATATTATATTATATTATATTATATTATATTATATTGAATCAGGGGAAGCTGAGGTAAGGATTATTATTATTTATTTATTTTTAATGACCAAATTAAACAGTGGAGGAGAATTTGCTGCAACACACACATTTATAAACATACACTCCCCCCTTCTCTCTCTCTCTCTCTCTCTCTC
>QEPC01006898.1:890020-917796 GCA_003113815.1 Sphenodon punctatus
GGGGGGGGGGTTGCTGCCACTGCCGCCACTCCACTGCTCCACACAATCCTTAGGACCTGTGGGGGGGAACAACAAGCTGTGAGTGCTGGGGGGGTGAGGGGGAGTGAAGAAGCCGGTCACAAGGGCCAGTTTGTCCCCTCCCCCACCCAGAAGTGACTGGGGGCTATTAAGCCCAACGCACATCAGGTCTTTAGAGAACTTACCTGTGCTGTGTGGTCATCTGTTTGCCTGCCAAAGGGGGGCTTTGCTGCTGCTGCTGCTGCCGCCGCCACCGCTCCAGCCGAGATTGTCGGCCAAAGCCACCAACGCCGTCTCCATACCATAGCTGGGGCGGAACCCAGATTGAAAAGGGTCAAGGAACCAATGCTATCAAGATGCCACTGGAGCTGCAGTGCCACCACCCATTCAATAACCTTCCCTAAAAAGGAAAGGTTAGAGACAGGGCGGTAGCTGGCGAGCGCATCCACGTCTAAAGATGGCTTCTTCAGCAGGGGACGCACCACAGCCTGCTTAAGACTGGGCGCCAATCTACCTGCCGAAGGGATGCATTGATAACCCTCACCAGCACCGTCCCTAGCGTCTCCCTAGAGGCTTTCACCAACCAGGATGGGCACGGATCGAGTTGACAACTGGTGACCCTAACAGACCCCAGGACATCCACCGCATTGGCTGGTGTCACTTCCTGAAACTCAACCCAAGAAGATGGACCGGACGGGGCCTCCGCAACCTCATGCTGACACGCTCCTCACTTACTGACTTCAATACGGTGTCGAAGTCGCTCTGGATCTGAGCAATCTTGTCTTCAAAGAAGGCGACAAATTGCTCGCAGTGGGCCTGGGACAAGTCCCCATCCAGGCGGACGGAGGCTGGACTAACCAGCCCCCAAACCACCCGAAATAGTTCCGCTGGGCAGAGGAAACTAATCTAGATAGCATTGGTTTCCTGGACCCTTTTCAATCTGGGTTCTGCCCCAGCTATGGCACCGAGACAGCGTTGGTGGCCTTGGTCGACGATCTCTGCCGGGAGATGAATGCAGGATGTTCAACATTTCTCATCCTGCTAGATCTCTCAGCCACTTTTAACACCGTGGACCATGGGCTGCTGTTGAGACAGCTGTGTGACCTGGGGAGTCTGGACGGGACTGTTCTTGAATGGTTCCGCTCATTCCTCTTGGGGGAAAGCCAGCAGGTAGTGTTGGGAGCTGAAAAATCTTGCCCCGCGCTTTATCCTGCGGCGTTCCACAGGGTTCCATTCTGTCTCCATTGTTATTTAATGTATATATACAGCCCTTGGGGGAGGTCCTGAGAGGGTTCGGGGTGCGATGTCACCAATATGCTGATGATACTCAGCTGTACCTCCCTTTTTCAGCTGACCCAGATGCTGCTATCTCGTTGCTATCCCAGTGTCTGGAGGCCGTGGCAGAATGGATGTGGCAGAGCAGACTGAAGCTCAACCCCGAAAAGGCGGAGATGAGACTGGTGGGGAGAGCGAGGGAGGTGTCGGCACCCCTGATTGGAGGGGTTCGCCCTCGTATAGCTCAGCAGGTTCAGAGTCTCGGGGTGATATTGGACGCAGATCTCTGCCTGGAGTGACAGGTGCAGGGAGTGGCAAAGGCCGCTCTCTGCCAGTTATATCTGGTGCGGAGTCTGCGTCCATACGTCTCTGGTCCGGACCTGCTCTCCTTCATCCATGCCTTCATCACCTCGAGGCTGGACTACTGCAATGCGCTCTACATGGGGCTGCCCTTGTTCCTGGTTCAGAGGCTGCAGCTAGTGCAGAATGCGGTGGCCCGGCTCCTCTTGGGGATGGGCCGTCGGGAGCACATAGCACCTGTGCTCTGGACTCTGCACTGGCTGCCAATAGCATGCCAAGCCAGGTTCAAGGTTTTGGTGTTGATCTATAAGGCCCTTCACGGTCTGGGCCCCTCATACCTCAGGGACCACCTCGTCCTCCATGCCTCAGAGCAGCTCCTTCAGTCTGCCGGAGGTGCCTTCTTGGAGGTCCCCCGTGTTAAGCGGGGGGCCACAATGGAGAGGGCATTCTCGGTGGCTGGGCCGCGCCTTTGGAATTCCCTCCCGGAGGAAGCTCGCCTGGCCCCAAGCCTCTTAACATTCTGGCAAATTTGCAAGACCTGGCTGTTCGCCCAGGCCTTTGGGGAGGGGGGGGTAGGGTTTTTTATCTCCCTCCACTCTTATTTATTGTATCAATTGTTTTAGTGTTACCCTAGCCGTGTTTTAATTGTTGTGATTTTATGAGTGTTTTTAAAAAAAATTATGACTGTGTTTTTATATTTTTGAAATTGTTAGCCACCCCGAGCTGTTTTCAGGAGGGTTGGGATATAAATTGATAAAATAAATAAATTAATAAAATAAAAGTTAATAGAAGAAAAACAAGATTAATTATGAGTCTGGTGACACACACAGCAGCTTGTTAAAAGAAATTCAAAATAGAACCATTTCTGTAAACGCTACCACTATTGTGATGTACAAGACATGACATCTTAGTTTGCAATTGTTTCTTTCTCTGACTCCAGTTTCTTCAGATCCATTAAATATTAAAGGTTAGAATAGATTATTCGCAAGCTATGCAAATTTGACCTATAAGATCAAAAGTTTTAAAGATGGTTAAAATTAATCTGTCAAAGCAATATTTATTTACTATCTCATCATTGCAAAACCATTTCACTTAGGAGCAAACCATGAGCACTTCATGTGCAAAACTTTGTCCATGCAATTGTTTCAATGACCATTTTTAAACGGAACACACCCGCGCAAATCCACTCATCCCCTACCCACCCAAGCACCTATCTGAAGACAGTATGGGTGGGTGCATGCTCCTGTGACCAATGAACCGTGCACTCATGCCCATACATGGAGCATCAGGGAAAAATCTGGGAGGGGTAAGAGTGGGTGGAGCGTGGCTAGGGGTGCATACCCATCCCACACCCATTCAAATCTCCCCCCTACTTACCAGACGTCCCTGGGCGCTCTACTCAGCGCCCCCAGTCCCAACCTCCAGCCATGCCCATTTAAAAATGACCAATGAATCAACTGGGTACTAATAAGTTACACATGTGCTTGCAACTGCAAAATGTTGCTCTTCAAAAATGAACTTTTAAGAACTGATCTCTTTTTGATCTCTTTTTAATGTTTGGAAGGTGTGTGTCTTTCAGGGTAAGATGCTAAAAAGAAATAAGGCAGTCCAATCATTGCCTTTAAATACATCATAGCCTAGCAAAATCATTCTGTATTTTGGAGGAAGCAAATGCTGAATTTCTTAACGAAAGAAAAATATTCTTGAAATATTTTAGACTGTGATTCCTAGTCATTTTAAACAAGGTAGTGGTATAATTTTCATGTGATTAAAACTGGTTCAATCATAACTTTAAAAAATTACTTCCTGAACTTTTTATTAATCTAGCAGATACGAATTTTCAGGAAAGGTGTTTGAGACGTAACATTCTGAAATCCTGTCATGCATGATGCCCCTTTATGCATCACAGTTTTGTTGAAAAAATACTTATCTGAAATTTAAAACTTGAATTGCTTTAATATTTAACAGCCACTTTTGTCATTTTTTATCCTAGTGTTGCTTTCCATTATTTCAAGGGAAATCATCATGAATACAGATCAGTTTGTTATTTTCTCCATCTAGGATTTCTTAATATCATCTTTCATGTTTTCTATTTTTTACATTAAAGTATTTAGTGACTAAGAATCAAACATTTTGACTTATGTGCATACGATTCAATAAGCCTGTGTGCACAGGAGTAGGGCCCCAAGTGCTATGACTTATAGCGGCACTAACAGTTATATCTATGTATTAAAGAAAATCAACAGGGGGGCATTAATGCCATCACTTTGAGGAGAAGTTGCAAGCATGCCAGAAGAGCGCCAACAAACTATCAAATTATTCTCAAAATATCTGTCCATTTATTCTCTCATGAATAGAAAAGGCAGAGAAAAGGAGATGCTAATTTTAGAATGACTAGTCAAGTCAAATTCCAAGGTTAACAATCAACATGTAAAAGCATTAGTCTGTTTCCTGCTGCATTTGCTATTGTGCTTAAGTTAAACGAAAACATTTGGTCAGTGGCCCCAATCCCATAGTCTGCGGATCCCGCATGGAACCACGTGTGCACACAGCCCCATGGGACCCATATGGAGCCACATTAGCAGCACATTGTGCCACGTGCAAACAGTGGCAAATTCAAACAAACCCACCAAATCACAACCTGACACAAAGATCTCCGAAATAATACAAGGGCGTATTTTCCTCTGGAAATATATATTTACCATATCCCTGTTTCCTCCTGATCACCCATACACCTAGTCTTTTCCCTTGCCATCTCACCTAAACTTGGTCCAGTACACGCCTTGGATATCCAATCTGCTCCTAGAATCTATCCTTTCCTTATCTCCTACTCACAAAAACCTGGAACAAAGACAGCACACAAACCTCCCAAACTCTTCTGCATTCCCACAATCTAGGGACTAGATTGTTGCCCCTGCCCCCATGCCCACTCCTCCCCAACCCCCCCAGCCAGGCTAGCCACAGCCGTACCTCCCCCCTCCTCCTGCGGCCACCCGTTCCCCACCCGCGACACCTGCAGTTTCTAACTGGAGGAAGTGGCAGCAGCGTGCAGTCTGATGCCCTCTGGGGAACAGAATATAACATTAGTATGTCCCTTAGTAATTCCTTGGGCCTGAGCCCCAAATCCTTTCAGTAGTTGGCAATGCCCTTGCTCCCCAACTGTCTTCCTTAGACTCTGCTAGGTGCATAATGCCTGTAGAAACATGTGCACCAGGACAGGTGACAGCAGTAATCCCAGCTTGGAGAGACCAGCCCTGCTGATGACAGACTGGGATGCAAGTGGAACACTCTCCAAGTCCTCCCAGAGTAGCCCCAGTTTTTCCGTAGCCTGCTGCAGTTTTCCTGGGATCTGCTGCACTTGTCTTAGGTATAAAGAAGCTCCCTCCTAGTCTTCCTGCAGCAGCAGCAGCTGTGGAGAGTTAAAGGCTGTGAGGAGTGGTACAGTTACACCTTACATTGGCTTTGTGAAACTCCTGAACAGACAGTAGCTCCAGTTTTTCAGGTAGCAGTTGCCTATGCTTTGGCATGTAGCTGGACCCATGTTTGTCTGCTCATATGAATGCACAAACATGGGTTTGAGATCACTGCTACATAGTGAATGTACCTTGCAAAAAAACTCAGTGAGGGCAACTGTTCTGCAGCATCTACCTTGATCTTTACCCCAATGGCCAACACACCTCAGGCTATTTCTTCTAGGGTGGCACAGCCAGAAATAGAACCCTGAGCCATATGCCAACTCCACCCCCTTTCTCTGCATCTTCCAACTACTTTCCCGATGTTCCCCTTACAGTAAAGGTGGTTCAGGCCGAATTCCAGCCATTCTCTATAGATCAGGGATGGGGAACCTTTTCCCTCACAGTTGCCACTTTGAAAATGAATACAAAGTCTGAGGGCTGCATATAAGTTGGGAGCTCGGGGTGTTCATGTAGTGTGCTCAGGATGAGAAGGGTTAAGATTCATGGACACTCCTCCAGACAATCCTTGTATGAATGTCCTCATTTCTGCTCCCTTGCCCTTGTGCGACCCAAAAGCTTTCAAAGATGTTGGTCCAATAGATCTCCTCTTGAACTGTTTTGTCTACCAGAGCAAGGTAGAGTCCGCAAGACAGCAGACTCAAAGCACCATGCACTTTCTGATCAGTTTTGCCCCATGTCATAGCCAGAGATACTGCTGGCACAAGCACCCAGTTGTGCTTTCCCTCCTGTTAGCTTTTCAGAGGACCAGGGGCACCTTATCCAAAGAGAGAACAGCTTGTCTAGGCTCTCTTGCATGAACAACTCCCTGACCTCGGGTGCCCAGCACACAGGTGCCGCTGCAGGCACCACCTGCCTGTGCTGCAGCAGAGGATGCTCAGGTTTGCAGCACTACAGCCAAGCAAAGGGAGACCGTGGCTTAGCTGTGCAGGGGAGCCAGAGACAAACCCAGCCCTGGCAGGATCTGGGAACCAAGAAGGCTGCTTCTCCCTCTGCCCCTGGGGTCTCCCCTCCCAGCTGTCCAGGGTCCCCCTCACCCCTTTGTCTCCTGTGCAAGCAGTGGAGACTGTCCTGGCTCAGATCTGCCCCGCATTGCTGGCTCAGGCATGATCAGAAGTTGTGACTGCTGAACTTCGCTCAGAGCCTGCTCCCAGATTCAAAAACTCCTCCACCTCAGACCAGCCCCACTGCAGAGCTTTAACCCAGCACATGACTCCCAGAGTGGAAACAACTCACAAGCTGTGGGACAGAGGGAGCCCCATCTGGGTTTGGGGTGGAGTAGTGTGGGGAAAGCTGTCAGCAGTGGCGGAAACTGCAGCGGAAGGAGCTGAACCACCTAGCCCAGGGCCCAGGGGGGATGAAATGCAGGGCTGCAACTCACTGCAAACACCCTCCCCATCTCCCTAAGGCCACTTGCTTCAGTTGCAGCAGGGTGTGGGCATCTCCTGGCACTATGTGCCCCGTACACCCTGTCCCTGCACCTCGGCTCCCTGCTCCCCAGCTCTGGAGTCAGGCAGTGCCTGCATTCATGGAGGTTGGAGAGGGAAGTGGGCATATCTGAGGCTGCAGCAGCCACCTGGCTCCAAGGCTGGGGACCAGGGAGTCAAGGCACCCAGGGGTGTCCAGATGTGGCTGTTTCTCACAAAGGGTGTGGAGTGCTGGCTTGGGCTCTGTAGGACCTGAGAGAAGTTCTCATATTGGCCATGACTTCTGCAGGGTGCCAACTTCTGCGTCCCCACTCTGTTCTTCTGCAGTCTGCATGCACTGTCCTCTGGTGGTTCTTCACTGTGCATGTGGAATGTTATGAACTTTCCCATAGACTTCAATGATTTTTAAAACTTTAAAACCCCAGGATGGATTTTAAAAATTAAAAAAACAGAACCTCCAAGGAAACATCCCTTAATTACATAACAGCAGTAAACACCGATGTAATTTTTCAACGCTAAGTACTGACGGCTTCCAAAAGCACCTGAAATGGGAAGTAAACGCATTTTTTTCTCCAACTTTTCAACTGCTATTACATTTTTTTTCTTTTGTTGAATTTGCATGATATTTGGACCGTTTGTACCCCACACCCAAGCAACCCTCCCTGGCAAATTTCAGACAAATGAGGTAAATGGTGTAAATTCTATAAGCAATAGACTATTCATGCTTTATAATGGAGATTGCATGCTGGCCTTAACTATAATCCTTACTAGGTTATACACTGTTGTTAACTCACTATAATAATTTGGGTTTGGACTGGATCTTTGAGAGTCACAGTTTACTAGCATGAACGTTATTTCAACTCTATCTGTTTAATTAGCGATAGCATTCTGCTGTTCTGTTCTTGTCCTTGCTGCCTCAATCAAAAGTAATTGTGCAATCATTAATACTGCAATGCTTTTTTCTCATTTTGATCCAAAGGGTTATAAGAACTGCCTACATTCATTTATCCTTAACAAACTGGATGTGATGTAGAAGAAAGACGCCTGATTGATTCTGCATTCAGATTAACTCATCAGTGCCATTTGCATAAATAGCTTGTATGTTTGCTTTTAACGATGAGAAGGAAATATCACTTGTTACTTCAAAGTCGCATCATGCAATTATCTGCATTTCTGTACTCCAGTTTTAAACTACTCATTAGCTTATTGGCCACTCTGACCAATTAGTTTTCGTTACTAGAGATATTACTCCACATGGGGAAAAGACGTTCTTTGTACTAACTCTGTTCCTTTCTTCCTTCAGTAGTGTTCCTTTTTAAAGATTTTCTTTTCGGCATGAGTAATTGTGTATATTCATGGAGTTATCTCAACTTTTCCCAGAAGAAAGGGGAAAGGACTCCAGAGGACTAAAAATCTACAATCATATAGAATCTTGAATCCCACAGTCAGCTGATCCTTACCTATCGTCTGGGGCTACCATGCTTCTTTATCACCTATTCTTATTGTTCACTGCTCCAAACATCAATCAAGTTACTCTAAATTCCCTGATCAACACTGAGATACTAAGCAGGGTCAGTGTCATGGGGGTAAGGGTCAGAGCTGAGGAGAGCTGAGGGAAGGGCTAGAGCAGGGAGGGGAGAGGACAGGTCAGGGATCTAGAGAGGAGGAGCAAGGTAAAGGGAGACCTCTCAACCATTATCCAGTCTCAGGAAGAGTAAGACTCATCCTTGAGGTCCTGGGGAAAAGGGGAGTCAAAGGAAGAATACAGGAACTGGGAAAAAGGAAACCAGAGAGCAAAACACTAGGAACCAGGAAGTTAGGGGGTGAAGGAACCAGACAGCAAGGGAGCAAGGAACAAAAAAGTAGGGATGGGCAAACAGATTGCGGTTCGAGTTCAGCCATTTGGTTCGGTTGCGTTCAGTTCGTGAATTCAGTTCGGCCGTTCAGTTCGTTCGGTGTGTTCGGGTTTGGCCGTTCGGTTCGGTTGTGTTCAGTTTGGTTCGGACATTCAGGAAAAGTATCGCGTGAGCCCATGATCACCCTGGAAACAGGAAATTCGAGTGCATGCGGAGCTTGTGTGGTTGAGAACGTGTGTTGTGGCTGACTGTGTGTTCGTTTTTGATTTGTGTGTGTTTTGGCTGTGTGGTGTGTGTTGGTTTTGGTTTGGATGGTTGGTGAGTGTTGGTGGGTGCTGTGTGTGTTGTGTTGACTGTTGGATGTGTTAAAAAAATAAATTTAAAAAAATGGAGAAGAAGGTGACCACCAGTGCCCCCCACCTGGGGGAAGGCCAAGGTGCTGGAGCTGGTGGTGGAGGAAGAGGTTCCTCTGGTCGCTGTTGGACCTTTGGTGGTGCAGGAGGAGCCAGAACCGGGGGGCGCAGGAGGTGCTGCTGCCACTGCTGCCAGATCTTTAGACTTTTTTTTTACTTTGAGGACAAGAAACTTGAGTCTCTATCCATTAGAGTGAGCTCACTGGCGTGCAGGTGGGTGCATGGGTGGTGGGCATCAGTCAGGCACAAACAGTGGGCATCAGCAGGTAACAGCGGATGTCTGCCACAGAGATAGAGGGTACTGTAGTGTGGGGGGCTCTTCCAGCAGTCAGGCACGAGCACAAGCAGTACCCCCACCCAAATATGTGCCTGCCAGCCATCCCCACTCTCCAGCTGCCATCCCTACCTAGCACCCACAAATAAGGGCAGGATTTGCACGTGCCAGTCATGGTCTCTCCATTGCCATCCCTCCCTAGCAGGCAGCACCCCAGGGAGGGCAGGATTGGCACGTGCCAGCCAGGGTCTCTCCATTGCCATCCCTCCCTAGCAGGCAGCACCCCAGGGAGGGCAGGATTGGCACGTACCAGCCAGGACCTCTCCAATGCCATCCCTCCCTAGCAGCACCCCAGGGAAGGCAGGATTTGCAGGTGCCAGTCAGGGGCTTTCTTGTTGCAATCCCCAGTATCCCCTAGCACCC
This sequence comes from Sphenodon punctatus, assembly GCA_003113815.1. NCBI lineage: Eukaryota > Metazoa > Chordata > Lepidosauria > Sphenodontia > Sphenodontidae > Sphenodon > Sphenodon punctatus. Next base: position 899,480 of record QEPC01006898.1, read on the forward strand.
CTGGGAGGGCAGGATTTGCATGTGCTTTCTAGTTGCAATCCCTAGCACCCTAAGGAGGTAGGACTAGAGGCATCATCATAAATGCATGATATTACTTTGTGTTCTTAATGTGCCCCATTTTAGAGAGGAATCGGATGCTGGCCCCTGCGCTGGTGCCACTGCCAGGCCAAGGATGACCCCTAGGCCGAGCTCGCCAGTGACACACCCAGATATCCGGCAGTCAAGGTCAGATGTCTGGAGGTCTTATGACAAGGAGTTGCCTCATGCAAGGTAAGGCACAGGGACTGGAACAAAAGGGAATGAATTTCCTATGACCTGTTAGGAATGGAAGTGCCCTGCAGAGAGAGATTGGCCACCCAGTCCACCCACTTGTGGAGACAGAATGCAGGCAGGGCTTGACAGACCATTGGTCTTACACAGTATGGCACTTCTTATGTTCCTATCTTTTTATGCTCTTTTTAGCACTGCCACAAAAGATTCTGGCTCCAGAGGGAGGGGACCACATCTGGGCTCATCACCCACATTGAACAGAGGCATGGCCTGAAAGTGAGGTGGCAGGCGGAGGACTCTGATGTGTTCATGGAGCCCAAGCGCCATAAGAAGGGGGGGGGAAGGCAACCCGGAAATGATGCCATGTAACTCCTTCCCCCCCCCCTCCATCCCAGATGTGGAGACCCCTGGGCCCCAGGAGAATGCAGAGGCCAAGGCCTTTCGGGCCCAGTTGGAGCAGTCTACCCGGAACTTTGTGGCCGAGGTGCAGCAGTCTGCAGTCACCATGGCGAACCACCTGGTGGAGCAGTTGCTGGAGGTCCAGGTGAAGAGGCAGAAGGTGGAGGAATATGGCCAGTATGTCTCCGTCGAGATGGACTGCCTGCAAATGTACCACCAGGCAGTCTCCAGGTGGCATCGGGATGTTCAAGGGGTCATGGATTTTGCCATCTCCCATGGCTATGAGCTTGAAGAGTTCCGGGTGGCCGGCTCTCAACCCTGTGCTGTGCCCCAATGGCTGTTGCCTTTCCCCCAAGTCCCGAGGGACAGGCCCAGAGACTCATCGTTTTTTATAAGCTTCCTTTCTGAATGTTGTTGTTGTTGTTTTGTTCTTGTTCAGAATTGAGTTCAGTTCTGTCTGTTCATGTTCGGATTCGTGTTCGAGTTCCGTCGTCCGAACAAACCGAGTTCGGGCCGAACTCCGAACCGCCGAACCACGTTCACCCATCCCTATAAAAAAAGCAAGAGGACTAGGCACCAGAGGCAAAGAACTAGAAGACAAGAAGCCAAGAGGCAGGAATGGAGTGGGGGGAGGAGGAGGGGAGTGTGTCATTGAGAATTATTCCTCCCAGCTGCCACTGAGAATTATTCCTCCCAGTTTCCTGTTGGTACCCTGTCTCCTTGGAGGCAGAGCAACCAAGGAAACAGGAGGGGAGTAGGCAAGGGCTAAGAGAAGTCATGGGGAAAGAAGCTAGACAGGGAAACAGGCCTGGGTGGTGGTGGTGCTGACAGGTTAGCTGGTGCTTTATCAACTCAGGGGTTCAAGGCTGGAGGCCTTACAGTCAGCAGCTCAGAGAGCATGTGTGATAGCCAGACACTTTACAAAATGGCTGCCTAGGTTTGATGATTATAGAACAACCTGGATGAGGATGAGAGAATGTTCACTAGTTAATAGGATTTGGGGACGGGAGATTCAAAAAGGGCCATCTTTCTTTCCTCCAGGTGTACAACTTGTTATGAAATTTGTGTTTTCTTCCACTCAATTAACTTTTGATCCTGTAATCTGATTTTAACCAAATTCGATAGAGGAAAACACATACACATACAGGGTGATCATATAAGTCTTCTTTTTAAAAAAATAAAATAAAAAAGTAAAAAATTGGTTTGTCTCCAGATGTATGTGAAATATGCAATTTCACATATTTGGCCACACAAACAAATATCAAAATTAATTATCTTCATCAGGTAGGAGAAATTCAGTAGTCTGGTAATTTCACTCCAGTTAGTTCATTTATTTGGTAGTAGTACTGAACATTAGTAGAATTAGATAATACTTCTAAAGTTAAAAAACCAACCAAACAAATAAATGAAGTAACTGAAGCAAAATTGTCAAAACAAATATTCAGTTCCATTGACAAAAGTGGGAACTGAATATTGTTTTCCACTCACTTTGTTTAAATTGAAATGAATATACCAAATTTGACACGTTTGGTATTTGTTCTGAATGTTCATTTCAGTCGCAATCTAGGGTCTGGTTAATGTCAATTTTGTCATTTTTAAAAAATGTAATAATAAATTGTTCTTTAAATATTTACATTTGTGTAGCCTATTGTAATTTACAGCTTATATGATCTCCATATTGGGGAAGATTTGGGAGTCAGACATCCTGTCCTGATTCCCACATGAAATGCATCTGAAACTTGTTAAAATAATTGAAGAAAAGTATAATAAATATCAAGGACTTGATGACAAGAGGAGTTTGATTGCAAAACAATGGCAAAAACTAGGGCTGGAAGTGGAACTCTTGAACTGTTGGAATGGCAAAGGCATTACGCCTGTGATCCTCAAACCACTTCCTCTAGAGTAGCCCTGTTGATTTTATAGGGAGGATGCTACATGAAAGTCACAGAATCAAATAAACATAGAGCCAGATCCTGATTCTTTTAAATCAATGCCAAACGTTTATAGTTTGACTTGTTGACTTTAATAGGTGCTGGTTGGATTGACCCTCAGTAGCATTTTGAAATGTTTGTGTGCGTGTGATAGCTCTATACCTCCAGTAAAGGTCTGTAGGTAAGTGCAGACTGTGCGACTACACAGGGCCCAAGGTGTTGGGGATTCCGCAGTTGATGGGGTCCATTAATAACTTGAAATGACAACATATATGAGATGCAGTGGTGTAAAATATAAGCTCACAAAGTCTGAAAAGAGAGATGCCCCTGGCCTGTGAAGGGACTGGGTTCAATGCATAGGACACAGGAGTAAACTAGAAATAGCAACATGTGCATGACATATGGGCCCACAGGGCTGAAATGCAAAGAGCCCTCGTCTTTGAAGGTGATATTGGGTGTTTTCACATGGGCAGGGAGGCCAGAGCTGCTGTTGGAACCCCACACAGCAGCCCCCCAAAGGGACAGCGTGAGGAGAAACAGGCAGACACACGTGTGGATCCCACAAGTAGAGGAACAGCTGCCACCCTTCCCCCTGCTCTGGTTCTGCCCGGGAAGCCCATCACATGGGCAGCAGCAGGATTGGGTCCCCAGAAGAAGCAGACGCACCACAACAGGTCAGCTGTTGCAGAGGTGGTGGGGGTGCACGCACTGGCCACCCACCCATCAGCTGTTAGAGTGGACCCCGTGGGGGTGGGGGGAGGAACAGCAGCAGAGGGGACTCCAAGGAGGAGGAGGATCATCCCAGGTATCCCCCAGCTGTGCAAGTAGCCACTCCAGCCAGGGACACTAGGACTGATCCTCCTCCTCCCCAGGGTCCACTCCAAAAGCCAATGGGTCAGTGAAGCACACACACATCCCCACTGCCATTCCAATCGCTGACCAGCAGCAATGGTGGCTGCTTCCTCCAGGGGCCCACTCCTTGCTGGCACCGTGACCTTGCCTAGGGTGCTCGCAGACCTCGATGAGGGCAGGACTGTGGGGGGGGGGGACCTTCACACAAGAGGGACCCCATGAGAGCCCATTGCCCCAGGTTGGTACAAATGAACCAGCACAGCGTGTTCCTCGTTTCTAGGGACGACGCCCTGTGGAACTGCCCCATCCCAAATCATGGTGAACATCTCGCAGCCACCCTTCCCACGGGCGGGTACATCTGGGGCAACAGATAACACCCATTGTTTAACTGAACATCAAAAATGAACTGTGGTAATATTTTCCTTTATCTAATAAGTGATTCCGTGTGATTTAGTGTCTGTCTGTCCATCAAGCATTCCTATGTTAGGAGGCCCCATCTTCTCTGGATCCAGCAATGTTTCTATACTGCAGCAGTAATAGCTCTTCAATAATTAAATGAAAGTAGATCAAGAAACCCAAGCTTTAGCATCCGCTTTAGACAGTGGTTGGGTAGGTTTGACACGTTAGAGCAATCTTCTTTATTTCCTATCCACTGGAACCCAACCAAATCTAAACACCTGCAGCTGAAAATGCAGTTGTCTAGCAAATAGCGAATTGTTGCTATGTACAGACTTAGTTCATGGTGCAATGTACTTTCCAAAACCCAGACTTAAATTTGAGTTAAAAACAAACAAACAACACAAAAACCCAGAGTCCCATCAAGCACTAACCATTTGTTTCCTAGCATTTAATTCAGAAAGGCAGGCAGGCCATTAACCTACAGCTAGTTGTGCAATCCATAGTCAGAGAATGATTCTGCAAGACTCTAATGTTAAATCCAAGGGAAAATAAATCACATTTAGTGATTAATTAATACTTTAGTATGTTTGTTATATATTTTGTTGGAGCCAGGTCAAAGAAAGTTGTTAAAAGCACCTTCCATTCAGTAGGTTCCTGAAGGAATACTATATATAAAATCAATTGAGTCACTGATCAAATGAAAGACCGGTCACAGTCATTAAAGAATAACAAGCCACTTTGAAAGTGGCATGGGAAATAGCAAGCACTTGCAGGCCTGCAGCTCGTTGCTGCTATTTTAACATGTATCTTTTAGCATGAAGTACTTTTGGCTGCCCAAGGAAGTTCTTAGTCAATCAAAGTGGGAAGCAATTCCCAACTTATTCCTTGCGATGGCTGATCTTTACAAGGTGGAGAAGGGTATTGCTTTCTTCTCCTAATTCATTCTGAACATCCACAATGCCTTTGGGTGCCCAGGCATTGGTTAGAAATCAGCCACAATTTTTGAAATGGGTTTTATCCCATATAATTTATTCTTTTGTAACTAAATAGAAGACCCAATGAGAAAATTTTTGACAAAACTCTTTTTGCAGCGGTGGTGACGGTGATGAAAATTCCACTAAAAACCCTTTAAGAAAAAACTTAGGACAACTGAAAGTTTTCAGTACACAAAAATGAAAATTGAGGCACACACTTTCATAGAGTCATAGCATTTGAAGGAAACCCAAGGTTATCTAGTCCAGGTCCCTGCCAATTAAGTAGGATCCACAGTATCTACACCATCCCTGAGAGATACCAGGCTAACCTGTCAGTGGCCTCCTTAAAGGGTGCTGGTGGAACAGGTGGAAACTTCCGTTCCAATCCCTATCCTGGCCCAGCATTGGAGGTTACCATGGCATCGAACCATGGCTGCCTGCTATTGACAGCCATAGCTGCCTGCCTGTCATGGTGTGGGGTGGGACACCAGCCACAGTGCAGGGGTGAAGCTGGTTGGCCACACAGCACTCCCCTGCCCCCCAATTTGCTGGGGCAGGCTGTGGGGATGTCTGTTTCCGCCACTGGAGCTGCCCCAGTGGGCGGCAGCCCTTCCCACCCTGAGGGGGAGGGGAAGGTGAAAGCAAGGCAGTCACGTATGTAAGTATCCATAGTTTTTGACCATAATTTAGAGAAGCCTCTCCCCAACTATTAAGAGCCGACACCTCTCAGATTGCTATTTGCTGCTCCACCAGGCTCTGCTACCTCCAACTCAAATAAAAGGCAGATCCTTGCCACAGCATCCAAGCTAATAGTTTATGCAGCTTCCCTTCCCAACTCAGCCAACCCTCCCACTTTTGGCCATAAAGGTATTTAACTCCCTCACAATCCTGCCACTTCAAACTGTTTTCTGTGTAATAGCACTTCCAGAAGAACGCTGAAAAAGCTTACTTTAACTCTAAGTCATTAAAGCCAGGAGTAGCACTTTGAAGCGTACATAGTGTGAGTATGCTGGCTTTTCATCATATGTGTTTGTGGAGATGTTGAGGTGGCTCTTTTGGCTCAGAAAGTCTCCTCCTGAACAGCAGTTCTGAAATGTGTCTTTTATTGTTCTATTATAAAGCAAACGGCCAGAAAATTGGGAAGTGCCTGTAGGTCACATAGTTTGGCTCTACCAGTTGGGATCTTGTCTCTCATTGATTTAACTCTTTGAGTGATAGAGCAGAAAGTCATTAGCCTCTTTGGAGCTGTAAGATTCATGGCTCCACCACCAGCCTGTGTCATATTGTAAGGCTGTAAATTTAGAAATGACTCTCATATTTCACTTTTATCTTCCCTATTTTCCCCTGTATAGAAAGAAGCTGCTTTGTCCTCTTATTACATGCTGCCCTTCTTTCATGTTCTGACTTAAACATGATTATTTATTTAGTTCCCCACAATCCTCTGTGAGCATTGTTGCTACTCAGCAAATTTCCTCAAATTGGTTGCAGATTTATCTTTATTTACCTTGTCCTTGTTCTAAATAAAATAAAATTCATGGCACCAGCTCTACCTAATAGTGTAGGAAGTTTATTTCATTCTCTTTACTAAACATCACCATCACACGTGTGTGCATCCAGTATCCTCTGTCTAAGCACTATTTTATCTTTTGTTGTTGTTGTTGTTGTTGTTGTAGCAAGAGCTCCCCCTGCAGGTTTAACCTATTCATCCTTTAATCAAAGTGGTGAACAATTGTTTTAGTGTATGAGCCTGAGTATTTATTTATGTTCCAATCTGGGCCCTAGGGTGCGGTTGCAAGAATCTGGTGCACAGGGTCAAGATGTATTTCTCAATAATTATGAATAATAATCTAGCATCCAGACACCAGTCACTCAAGGCACTAAGTCCCTTTAGTATTTAAACCCAGAAAGTAATGACCTATGAGTAACAGACAGAGGGCAGGCAGACTGTTCCCAGATCAATCTCTAGCTATCAGCATGATTTAAACGAACTCAGGAGCACCATCACCGCCCTAGCATTTCCCTCTAGTCCCAGTTCTCAGTCTGGCACTGATCTTTGTGAGCAGATGGGCCTGGCAGTATGCCCTGAAGTTCATCAGACAAAGTCTCTAGCAGACCAACAAAAGGAATTTTAGACAAGTCAGCACACTATCCTGTTATTATTGTGTAGTCACAGCCAGGACATAGGGAGACCCTGTGTGATAGCTTGAAAGCAGGGGTGTAGAGATGAGGTATGAGCAAGTGTTCCCGTACCATTGGGAAATACAATCTTTTGGGAGCGTTTGTGACTGTTCATCAGTATTTCTATTTCCTCACTATTCACTAATTCTGTACTTCTGCTGTTGTGAGATTGGTGCCTATGATTTTCCATCATTTCTGTCATTTTCCACCAACTTCCATTATTTAATCTTTTTTTATCATTTTTCATCCACTTCATCAATTTCTAATATTTTCATCAATTTCCAGTATTTTACATCAGTTTACGGCACTTTCCATCCATTTCTGGCTCTTTAAGTGCCATAAATGGGCACATTTTAAGGCAGGCAGAAACTGAAGCACAATTGGCACAATTTAAGGCAAGCAGCAAGGCTAGGCAGAGTGGAGCTGGTGAGCAACTCAAGGTGCTTTAGGCCCGTAAATAGTGGGAAATGGTGAAAAATAGCAGGGAAATGGTAAGTTTTCTCATCGCACAAAGTAAGGCAAATGATCTGTTTCCAACAGAAGCAGCATTCGCTGTGTTTGTTCATTTCAGGCCTCCAGGGGTCAAATCCTCACCTATTAATGTCAAAGTGAGTTTTGTCATCAACTGGCCCCAGACCTCCTGACTTTTTGTCAGGCTTGTAAAACCTGACTGTTCAGCCAGACATTTGGTGGAGGGAAGGGGTGAGGGAGGGATGGGATGATGGGGGGGATTTTCTATTATGTTATATTTTAATTAAATTATTATTTTGTTCTGTTTTTATTTGTTGTAAGCCATCCCAAGCCACCTGTGGTCGAAGAGGGTGGGGTATAAGAATTTCAAATAAATAAATAAACTTCAAATTGGTTCAGGATTGAAGTCCAGCTGATCCCCAACTGTGGGATGGATTACCACTAGGGTTGCCACCTCTCGTAGTTTGAACCCGACATTCCCATAGGCCAAAATGAGAGTCCTGGTGGTCAAACCATGAGAAGGGGCCATCCTATAGGGATGTGAGAATGCGGTTCGGATGTTCAGAGTTCGGACTGAACTCAGTCTGTTCGGACAACTGAACCAAACTTCCTAAATAAACTTCAAATTGGTTCAGGATTGAAGTCCAGCTGATCCCCAACTGTGGGATGGATTACCACTAGGGTTGCCACCTCTCGTAGTTTGAACCCGACATTCCCATAGGCCAAAATGAGAGTCCTGGTGGTCAAACCATGAGAAGGGGCCATCCTATAGGGATGTGCGAATGCGGTTCGGATGTTCAGAGTTCGGACTGAACTCAGTCTGTTCGGACAACTGAACCAAACTTCCGAACCAAACTTGAAAACACCCGAATAGTTTGGTTGAGTTCGGATGAGTTCGGGGGCGGAAAAAACATGACTGGAAGGGCCATTCGGGCGGGAAAAATAAGACTGGAAGGGGGAGGCAGCTGAGAAGCAGACTTTCTGGCACCAGGGGTGGAGACCAGGGGTGGTCTCAGAGCCAAATGATACTGATAGTGGTATCGATATTGGTACCGATAGCACTATTTCGAATGTTCGGCCATGTTCAGCCAAACCGAACTCCGCCGAACCGAACAACCGAACCCAAACTCGGTTTTCGAACCGAACGACTGAACAGCCAAACATCCGAACCACGTTCTGTTCGCACATCCCTACCATCCTAACTACCTCTCCTCTGGGTCTGACCTGGGGTCACTGGGTTTTTTGACTTATCATTTCCCCAGGTTAAGCTCCTACTTCACCATGTTATCCAGGGGGGTCACATCAGAAAGGGGCACAGTGGAGAGGCTCTCGCTCCCCATTTCTGATGTGACTATGCCGCATGCAGATCATCATGACAACATGGTGCTCTGAAGGGGCATGATCATATCCAAAAGGGCAGGAGAATCCCCTTTTGGATTCTCAGCCCCTTTTGGATCAGTGCCTCTGGGAACATGGCAGCCATATCTGTAGATGGAGTCACAGCCCAGCTGATATTTCATATACTTTGCATGTCTCTGATGCTGTCTGATGTCACTGAATTATATTTAGATATTAGACTTAGAATTACATTTAGATCTTTAAATAGGGTCATGCAATCAAAACAGTTATCCCTTCCAGAACATTTTTTCATGTTGTGGATTTTGAAGGACTGATATTAGATCTCTGTCTGCACTATAGCATCATCCCTTTGGCACCAAATAAAAGGCACATCAATGACAAGAACTGTCTCCAGATTGTCTCCAGACACTGCTTAAGATAAAAAGGGGCAGGAGAATAGCCCTGACTCTATGAAGACGCACTATGGGAGTGCATCTGCCCAAAGCTCTTTCACCCAAAGCAAACATAAACCTTCAAGCCATCACCCCACTTGGGCCTGTTCCAGAAGAAGGTCCTCACTGAGGCAAGCCCCTCTGTGGAGTTTCTACCCGTTCCTCTCTGGTGAAGTCTTCCTGACAATCCCCGGGAGCTTAATTTTATAAAGGCCCCTAATCATCTGCAGCCAATTAAGGTCCACACAGGAATTGTTGTAACCAACTCAGTATGGTAGATGGTAGAAGCCTCCCGGTGCTCATGGACACTATACAAAAATGTAAGACAGGAAGTAAAGAAGTATGCAATACAGGAGAATTTTACCTACTTTATAAAGCACTGAAATTTGACCATAACACCAGAATTATCATCTTTGATTATTACAGAAAAAGCCACGAGGTCTTTAAGGACAGCTCAGAGGAAAATAAAGTACTACCCCATTAATCATCAGTACCATTTCCTGAAGTGCACCTCAGTTTCCCCATGAGTTTTCCCCATCTAAGTACTAACTCACAGGACAATCTCCAACATCAAAGTCAATAGGATCACACCATTATGACCTTTTGCGTACTTCTCTAAAGTGATTGAACTTGGCTACTGTCAGAGTCAGGATGCTGAGCTGGATGGACAACTGGTCTGACCCAGTATGGCATGTTTTGTTTTCAAAAACTGTGCATCAGGAGGACTGAAAGTGTGGTATCACCATCTGCAGAAGGGAGTGACAATTATGATTGGGGTCTGGTTTACTTTGCATGACTTTGAGTAAAAACAGATGGTGACCCACTGTGGTAACGGGCCACCAGCACGTTTGTTGAGGCACCACCTGATATTTGCCCAGGATTGTCCAAACCATGTCAGCAATGGACCTATGTTCTGACCTCAGAAAGCCTCTAGGGCCAGACCCCGGGCTAGGACCTGTCTGACTGGGCCAAGGAGAGCCACAGTGGGCTATCACATTTGCTTGATCTGCCATGATCCAGTCATGGATAGCTGTCATTGGCAGCCATGGCTGCCCTTCATGGCGGGTGGTGGGACACTGGGCACAGCGCTGGAGCAGAACTGGCTGCCTGCACAACTGTTGTGATCCTGTTCCTCCCTGGGTGGCCCGGCTATGGGCATGTATGTTCGGTACCCTGACCCGGCCTGGACCATGTCCACCGTGGATTTCTGCCCCAGCCCAGGTCATGACAGTGGCGTGCTGCTGTCAACTGTATTTTTACCCTTTGTTGCTGTCTGGGATCACAGGACTATATTTACATCTCAACATAGAATGGAATTTTTCAATTTGGGGGAAAAGGAAAACTTTGTGGAACCACTGCTCTATGGTCATAAAACCCCTAGGTCTTCCTTCTTTTCACATAAGGGTCTCCAAATTCTCAGTTATCTTGAAAGCACAGTGAGATCTCAGTGGAGGATAACAACTGACCTCCTAGGTCAGATGTTGAATCTAACCTGCAAGTAACCTTCAAATGTCCATAAATGGGAAGCTACTAGTGCACTATTATGCCCTACTAGCCAGACATTTGCAAGTCTATTTACAGCAGATCAAAGCTTACCTTACCCTGGACTTATTTCAATTAATTCCTTTCAGGGTATATACCTCCATCCATTAAAGGAAATGGCTTAGTTCCTATTGATTTGACTGCTGCTGAGGATGCAACCCGTGTCCCTTTAACATTTATGCAATTAAAACAGATTTCTGCTGTTTCTGTGTAGTGACAGATAGGGATGGGTGAACAGAACCAAGTTCAGAGGTTCAGTTCAAAAATCGAGTTCGGTTCAGAAGTTTGGTTTGGTCAACCGAACTATTCAAGTTTGGTCCAAACTCCAAACTTCTGAACAGAGTTTGGAAATTCAAGCCCCATTGAACTAAATGGAATATTATCTTATAGGGATGGAAGAACAGAACCAAGTTTGGAAATTCATTTCAGTTCAGTTCGAAAATCAAGTTTAGTTTGGAAGTTCGGTTCGGTCAACCGAACTGGTCGAGTTCGGTCCGAACTCCAAACTTCCAAACCGCGTTTGGCTATCCCTAGTGACAGAGGGAATTTTCAGATGTTACGAGATCATGCTCAACCACGGTGAATCCCCACATGGTGATCGTGATCCCATAACGTCTGTTGGGGGGGAACAGAACAGACGTTACGGGATCACGGGGGGGGGGGAAATCACATTCAACACGCAAATGGAGGTCCTGACTGGGCCATCTTCATTTGTGTGTTGAATGTGATTCCCCCCCTCCCCCCATGATCAAGGGAACCGTAACATCTGGCCCCCTACCACAGCCCAGAATCAGCGGCGGGATTCTGGGCCATGGTGAATGCGGGCGGGTGCTGCAGCCACATTGGCCGCAGCGCCCGCCCATCTCCCAAGAGGGCAGGCAGCCTAGGGAGCATGGGAGGGCGGGTCCGTGTGGCCGCACATTGTGCCATGCAGCTCCGCCCGCCCCCCCAGATTCCCCTCTGGGAGCGGCCAACACATCTGTTGGCCGTTACGTGTTGGCTCCAGCAGGGAATGATTAGGGTGTTTCCGTGGCAGGGCAAATTGAGCCCCGTCACGTCTGAAAATACCCAGAGTCACTGTCAGACCTTGCAGGCACAGGGCCATGGGGCTGGGTAAGTGCCTGCATGAGTGCATCACCAGAGGAGCAAGTCAGGATCCAAAAGGCATTTCGCCCTTTAAGTGACCAAGTGGCTAAGAAGCCAATCTAGTTGAACATCTGCTAGAAAAGGTAGAACTGGAAAGCTCATGAGAGACCACCAGCGAGAGGCAGTGAGCTAGAGAGCTCTGCCTCATAGGGGGCTTGCCTGAAGGCCCAGCATAAGGGGGCAGGGAACTGGCCCTGTGGCCCATGGGATCACCCCTGGGAACTGACTAGCAAGGGGCCATATTGGGAATCTCAGACCAGAAGGGGATCTGGCTGACAAGGAATGCACCAGTCCACGGGACCTGCATATCGGCTGCCCAGGAAACCCTTAATGACAAAGGCAAAATATTACAGAAATGATAGTGTAGATGTGGTTGAGACATTGCACTGTGTAAATAAACAGCGATTTGGTGAGAAAATGTCTGGAAGGGTTTGAGAGTGGATCCTGCAGTGACTTGAGCCAGGTGCAGGGTGAACTTGTCACAAGTGTGCACTAAAGAAAATATCAGGACTAAAATCGACAGTGACATTGATATCAGCCAGCTGCAGCCAAACAAAATAACTTACTTGAATCTTTTATTTCTAAAAATAAAGCCCAATAATAACAGATAAAAATGCAACCTGCCACCTCTTGAGTTCTCACAATATACTAGGCAAAGCATGAATAAAACTTGTATTTTTCTTCCGACCAAAATCATTTATTATCTGCCTAACATACCTGATACTATTACATCTCTGTCCCACTGTCACTGGGGTTTATCTGGAATAAAGACAATAGTGAAGAGTAAGAGGAGCAAAGAGTGAAAAATCTTGGCCCCACTTATGTTTATTATTATACTGAACTACCTTAATACTTCATATACTCTATATTCCTCCCCCCACTAGAATGATTGCAGGTTCTTTCTATTCTCAGTTTACACTAGATTGCTTTCAGACTCCATATCTAGAAATCAAGAGTCAGATACATTGCAGTTCTGCTAGCTGTGTCTGCCATTAATTTCTTTGAGATGGAGACAAAGTAGTTCAAATGATGTCTTTTATTGGACCAGCTTCTGCTGCTGAGAATGTCCATGTAGCATAGATGTATATGTTAAAATAATATCGAGGAACCAGTCATTTTCAAAGACAACTAAAATTAATTGCAATTTATGAAAAGACCAGTTCATTCAGATATTTCATAAAGTAACCAAAGGTTTCAGGCATTTCATGGGTAAAAAGAGAAGTAACAACAGCACAGCAGCGAACCTACTGGGTCAGATCGCCACCACTGACATGGCCGGGGTCAGATCGGGGAACCAACCACACGTGACCCCAGTCAGGGAGCCGTCTTGTTCCAACCCTGCACTGATCACACACACACCCCACCACATACCCAGAGTCACTGTCAGTCCTTGCAGGCACAGGGCCATGGGGCTGGGTGCATGAGTGCATCACCAGAGGAGCAAGTCAGGATCCAATAGCAGCCCCAATCTAGGATGGGTCATGGCGGGTCAGAACCTACATTCTAAACTGCTGTGACCCACTTTGTCCTGGACTGACTCTGGTGGGAAGGGGAAGCAATAGCTCAGGTTGTGACTTCAGCACTTTGCCGAGTAACAGTCGGGGCTAGATGCCAACATGCCCAGGGTCAGTCTGGGGCAAACGTCTGGGGGCCAGAGCACAAACGTGACAGTGACCCACAGGCCACAGCAGGACAAAGCTGGACAGAACAGGTCACTGTCATGTTTTTTTTTGTTACCCCATGAAATGACTAAAAATATAGGGTAAATAATAAATGAAATATCTAATCCTGGCCATTTAGAATTAACAGTTCAAAAAGGCAATGCACAAAACTATTTTTACTTTACATTCCCCCCCCCCCCCCGAAACTTAGAATAATACATGTTTTTGCACAGAAATAACATATTTTTATAGTTCACACTATTCTGACATCCACTATTATGCTTCAGTTTTGCTTTGTAACAATTGCATCTAGGTTACATTTCTCTGATCTATTACAACAAGAAGTGGGATTACCTGGAGCTGAATTATATATAGCAATGCTCACTGTGAGAATCTCTTGGATCTGTTACTTCAGCAGAATCAGTAGAAGGAGAAGCTGAGCATCAAGAGCAGGTCTTCCTCATTCTGCAAGTGGTCAACGATCTCTGACAGAAAAGAGGTTGAGATAAATCCACATTTGAGATTGGTATCAAACAGAGCACATAGCATATAACTTATTCCAGATGCTGGGCAGAGTTCTTACTGTGATTTGGATAAAGTGATTACCTATGACCCAGTCCCATAAATATCTGCCACCAATATTTATTTCCTTAAATTTATACCCTGTACCCTCTCGCCAATGACAACTCGGGGCGGCAAACATATATGACGAGCATATCGTTAATATTCCCATACATGTGTTCCATTGACTTTTGCCTTGGAGGATGTCTTGGTTGACCATGCACCAGGCTTAGCTGAGGCCACAAAAGTGGCTTTATTCCTCAGATTAATTCAGCTGTAGGTTCAGTTTATTGTCACTCTGCAGCAAAACAGGGGTGCCAAGAAGGAAGATGCCAATAAGCTCAAAGGCAATTTCTACTGTTTTCTTTGGTGTAAGGGGTTGAGACCACAAAATTTGGTTATGTAGTCCTGGTCAACCTCTATCTGGCTTGAGACAGGAACTGTATACTGATGAGGTCAATTTGCCCTCATTGGGTAAAAACAGATGTGACAATAGCATGCTGTGACTGACTTTGTCCTGATTTGGCCTGGACATCACTGTTCAGTGTGTGCAGCCACCACCAGATGTTGGTCCGAGATTGTCCCGGGCCATGTTGGTGGCTAGCTCAGGCTGTGACCTCAGAAAGCGTTGAGGTCACAGTCCATGCTAAGGCCCACCTGACCATGCCAAATTGGACCACAGCAAGCTATCACATATGTTTCCAGGCCAGCATACAGGCCTGGGTTCGCCATGGCTGCCCACCATAGCTGGCCATCTTTGACTGTCATGCTTATCTATCATGGTGGGGATGGAGCAATGGTGCAGTGCAGGGGTGGGGCCGACCAGCCACACATTTGTTATTCTCCCTCCCCTCTCCAGGCCATGCGGGCAGAGGGAAGGCACCCTGGGCGTGGGCACATTTGTTCGGCACTTCAAACCATGTCCGCCACGATTTTCCTCCCAGAGCTGGGTCGGCCCGCTGCCACACTGCTATTACATATGTTTCTGCCCTCTGAAAGTGTACATTGCTTAAGATCAGACGATAACAATCTTGATTAAGAGATATTTTCTCTGTCTTTACCTATCACTCTAAGTGAGAAGGATTTGAAGAGCTCAGCAGACTCTAATCATTGATCAGTCTGAATCCGCTCTGTCATTGACTGTGTCTAAGCAAAGCAGGGTTTGGAAATCTACTTTTGCTTCTTAGGCCTTGGCTTGATGGTACCTGATAAGCTAGAGCAATGGGGTCCTTTGCTTTCATGGCTACTGTGGTTTGCAAATTCCCTTCCATTCCACTTCTAGGGAGCTTAGACGTTGAGTTAGAATCAGGCATAAGGTGTCTGTGTCCCATAATCCCAGGTTTCACAATATGACTAATAAGACCACCCATTTTATGGTGAAATGTCTGAAACTATAAAGTGTTTCATGTCATGACCAAATGAAACAGGCAGAGTTAGTCAAATAGTGTAATAGATATACCATACGTCTGTGAAAATACTGTTCTTTTCAATATGACCATAAGATACATTTCAACCTTGATTTCTTTCATTAGAGCCCATCAAGTAATGGTTAGTTTCAAATGCACTAGAAGCCACTCGCTGCCTCTAAGTGCTTCCTGCCATAGACATTATTTGAATCTGTAGGGAGTAGGGCTGCCACGCCTCCAGGTTTTAGTACCCTTGGATAAAATTGAGAAATCAAGGTCTTAAGTGGCAGCGATGGGAAGGTCTATGTCAAACAATTGGAAACTGTAATAAGAGGCAGAGTCCCTACTACTACTGAAATTCTGAACATTTCAGGTCCTTCCTACATAAGAGTTTGCATGCAGATTGCACATCCTTAGTCAATGAGTGTTTTTACAGACACATTTCTCCTGCATGTTTGCTGTTACATTCTGAACTTTCTGTGTGTCGAAATCACTCACCCAGATCTTAAACATCCGGCTCTTTGAACTTCTGCATAGAACTTCTCCCAGAACTTTTGCGTGTAAAAAGTTCTCCTGGTAAACTGCTTTGCTCCAGGCAGCTGTGGTCCCTTGGTTTCCATGGCAGCCCCTCATGTCTACAGCTGTGGCTACTTAAGGCTGCCTCAAGGCAGTATTTGTGTGAAGAATTAATCCATGAACTGCCTCAGGGTAGTGTGTGTGTGAGAGAGAAAAGAATGCCTCTGGAACTTACTTGTGGACTTGTAAACCCAGAAGATTGAAAGACCAGCACTTTTAAGGTGCGTGTAAAAATGCCCAGTGTTGTTAATTAAAAATTACTGCAGTCTCTCCTCCCACAGATAACTCCAATTTCAGAAGCCTTTGGCATCTTACAGCTTGATGTCTTGCATGCATTTCCAGTCTTTATTGAACATTAGTTTCCATTGTTGGGAATGGCTGGATTTCGATTACTCTCTAGGTGTCCTCTGGCTTTTAGCTGACTTTCTTCCTACCTTGTTGTATTATCAGAGGAGTTCTCTGTGCTAGACAAAGCCAGAGCTAGAGTGTGGTCGCTGTTAGGATTATGCAGACAAAGCCTGCATCCATAATTTATGAGTTGCAGACAAAATTTTAAAGAGGCTACTCACTCCAAAGCAATATTGGATGTCTTAATTTGCCCTCTTCATATCGGTTTCCTCCTTCAACACCTTCACCCTAGGCAGGGAAATCACATTAAGTACCCTTCACTGAAAAGAAACCCAAATCACAAACACTTCATGGGAGGAAGTTTGAGTATCTTCAAAGTGTTCTTTTCAAGTTGTGTTAATGTCAATTTGTATTACTGAACACACAAATCATTTTGCTGCTTCTTGAAGAAACCAGCATAAGGCCAGATCCTCAGCTGGAGGAAATTAGCATATCTCCAATAACACACTTTCTGATGATCAGGACCATAGAAGCTTTTTTTTTTTAAAAGGAATTACTCATTTTCTTTTTCCTATAGTGAAATGCTAGCAGAGTGTAAACCACACTTCTGAACATATTTCTGCATAACTTTATTTCAGGGAGACCTGAATTCCCTTCATTTTAAGATTCATTTAAATATATATACTCTAGATAGGGAGGGGTATATAGCCTGCACAAGGTTGGTAATTGATACCGAGAAGTTAGTGAAAGTCCATCCTATCCCACCCAGGAGACAGATGCCCTTGTAACCTGAGGGCGTTTTCAGGCAAGACACTCTCCACTCACCTCCCAATCACTATACATGTTACAGGGTACCCATTGGGCAACACTGCAGCCCTGCAACATGCATGATGGGTGGGTGATTGGTGGGTAATGGGTGGGAAGGCGCTTGTCTAAAAACAACCTGAGATGAGTTTCAGTGACAAAATTCTTTTGGCTGGACTGGCATCATAGAACTTCCCCTTAGAAAAGGGCAGTATGTGGCTGGGCTGCACCAGTAGCAGAGCAGGGAGTGATTTGGATTCCAAGACCCTTCTCCAGACAAAGCTTACACAGAGGTAATGAAGTAGTATCCAAGTTATTCTTGGGAATTAGGGCTGCATCTTTTTGCCACTCACTCTAGAGCCGTAATGGCAGTCTGGTCTATACAGTAGTGGGTCCACAGATGCATTTCACCCCAAGGCCTCCCATGAACCAAGGCACATAGACTAATTCACAGGTTCTTTGTTCTCACTTCCTCCAAGCACCAGTTTCAATTAATCTAGATTCCTCAGTGTCCATGAAGAAGGGAAGCACAATTAGCCTCTTTAGGAATAGAAAAACATGAGAACTGCTACACTAGTTTAAAATAACAGTCTATCTAGAAAGTAATCCATCTTGATTCAGAGAAAGCATGCAACAAACATGAACCAGCTTATTCCCTGCCAGTCACACTCAGGTTCCAGCAATTAGAGGTTTAAGGCCACTCCAAGCATAAGGTTGTATCTTCAGGTTCTGATCATCTTGGCTAAGAGCCTTTGATAGATATATCTTCCTTGAATTTGTCTAATCCTTAACCAAGTAATACTATTGGCCTTCACAACGTCCCATGGCAATAAGTTACACAGGTTAATTGTGCACTGTGTGCAAAAAAACAAGAACTACCAACCTTTCTTTGTGTTTTTTTTAAAAAAACAATCCTGCTGAGCCACTATTCCTATACCTACAATTGGTTTACCTTATCCTTGCAACATAGACCTGCCTGCTGTCATTCTCATCGTAACCAAGCCAAGTA
>QEPC01006898.1:917896-935371 GCA_003113815.1 Sphenodon punctatus
GATAGATTTAGGTGTTATTTTTATTTTTTACCCCTCCCTGTGTTCTTTCTCCCTCCCCTCCATTGAATCCTTCCATCCTCCCTGTATATATTTCATCCCTGATTCCCTTCCCCTGTTTTTGGATTTATTTGGAGTAGGTTTAGATTGATTTAGGTTTCATTTCAGTTTTGTACCCCTCCTTGTGTTGTTTGTTGTGAGCTGTCTGTGTTTCCCCCCCCATCCCTCTGTGTGTGTGTGTGTGTGTGTATGTGTATGTGTGTATATATATATATATATATATATAGAGAGAGAGAGAGAGAGAGAGAGAGAGAGATTATATAGTTGCTATTGATAGATAGTTGTAGGAGTTAGCTTAGTTATAGAGATAGATAGAGATAGTGTGTAGTGATTCAGTTTTAATATGTTATAGTGTGTTTGTAGGACTAGGCCTTTGTAGATATAATATTCCATTTAATTCCATAGGTTTTAGAATAGTTAATAGCAGTTAGAGTTACTGTAGATATATAAAATATAATCCAATTTTGAATAAATAAAAAATATCTTTGTGTGCATTATTTGTGTTTTAGAAATAGAGAAGGGAAGCAGGAGAGGCTGCTCTGCTGCCCATAAGACAAGCAATGGGACACATGGCAGAGGTGGCAGGGGCCATTCCAGTGAGTGGCAGCAGGCATCAGCAGCAGCCCGAACCCATCACGGCCTGATGCAAGGTTCTGTACCCGGGCAATCCAATGTCCGCTGCTGCCGCCAATGCTGCCTCTACTGTGCCACTGCATCAAGAAACAGCCACTCCAGCCCCAGGACCCACCATCATGGTTCTGGGGCCTACGTTCCAGGCAGGGAGGGCTTTTGTTCCACTTTACTGTCTGCAAATGCCCCACTGATGCCAGCCAGCCTACAACACCAGGCCAAGTCACCAGTGCCAGCCACAAAGCCCTGGACAGGCCTCTTCTGCTGCTCTTCCGATGCCTGGCAGTCTGCAACACCTGACCAATTAGGGGTGCCAGCCACAAAGCCCTGGCCGGGCCTCTGCCACTGCTCCACCAATGCCTGGCAGTCTGAAATGCCCAGCCATGATGGTGACTAGAACTGGAGAATCCAGCATAGAGTGAGCAGAACTGGAGGCCTGCCAGTGTGTCTGTTTAAGATATTAAACAACCCAACGCCCCGCTAGGCCTACCCTTCACTTCAGATGGGGTAATGTCCACAACAAAGGACACATACCCATCCAAGTCCAATTGCCCCACATGTCACATTTTTGGAGCAAAATAATGTCAAAGAATCTAATGAAACAACCAAAATCATTATCTGTTATTTTGGTTTTCCAACCTGAAATGTTCTGAGAAACTATAGAGATAAAAAACTTCCTTAGGGGGCCTTCCCATCATCCCTCCACTTTATCTGCAGTTGCAAACCCAATTGGTTTGAGGGGAGATCAAATTCCTCCATCCCCAATATTGATGGAGAGAGAGGAGGTGCAGGCAAAGGATCCATTTTAACTGGACATAATCCTGAAGGATCAGAACCAGTATAACCCAGCATTGTGCATGACCATTTCCCATGTGCCAAAGCACCCAGGGAAGTGGCCTCATGCTGAATATTTTGTGACACAACTTCTTTTACCTGCTCTGTTACTAAAACCACTTCCCCTTGAGGATGGTACCCTTCTAAATAAATAGTCATTGCAGGCTTCCAGGCATCGGTGGAGCTGCAGCAGAGGCCCATCCCAGGCTTATTTGTGGCTGGCACCCAGACAGGACTGGGCATTGCAGGCTGGCATCCTACTCACCAGATTTCAACAACCTCTTCTACAAATTGGTCAAGTAGCCTTGCCCGGTGGAGATTCACATGGCCAGCCAGCCACCGCCTGCCATGATGGTGACTAGAAATGGAGAACCCAGCATAGTGCAAGCAAAACTGGAGGCCTGTTAGCCTGCAATGTCCAGTCAAGTAGGGGTGCCAGCCACCAAGCCCAGGTCAGGCCTCTGCCGCTGCTTCACTGATGCCAGACTGCAATGCCTGGCCAAGTAGGGGTGCCAGTCACCAAGCCCTGGCCAGGCTTCTGCAACTGCTCCACTAATGCTAGACTGCAATGCCCCATCTGCTATGGATGCCAGCTACCAAGACCCAAGCCTTCCTGGCCTCTGATGCTACTGCTGCTGCTGCTGGGTCTCTGCCTGAAGGCCATGACAACACATGCAGCCCCACTTTGGGCACTGGCAGGCACTACTTGACCTGGCATTGCAGGCTGCCAGGTATCAATGGAGCAGCAACAGAGGTCTGGCCAGGGCTTGGTGGCTGGCACCCCTACTTGCCGGGCATTGCAGGCTGGAAGGCCTCCAGTTCTGCCCACTCTATGCTGAATTCTCCAGTTCTAGTCACCATCATGGCAGAAGTGACAGGGCTACAGTAGTGCCTGCCGGTGCCCAAAGGAGGTTTGCGTGTGTTGTCATGGCTTGTAGGCAGAGACAGGCAGCCCAGTAGAACATCTGTTTTCAACAGCCTTTGGGTGGGCAGCAGCATTGCTCATTTGTAGGAGAGGACAGGAGTCAAGGGACCCCAGTTCTAATTCCTGGTTTGGAAGTCCTTTGACCTCTCTGCATTTCATCTTTCCCAGTTCTAAACCAGAGGACTAACATTCTGGGAGCTCACAGGAGAAAGAACCCGTATGGGAACTAGGCTTGGGCTACGCAGTTCCAATTGCTGTTGCGTATCCAGCCTCTTTTCAGGGTAAAGAAGAGAAGTCTTAAATGCTTCCCCTTCTTCAGAAGAACTTAAGCTTGGCGCTTGGCCCCTGGGGGTGCCCGCCCGAGTCCCATCAGGGCATGACTGACCATCTGAGACCCACTGATGCCTGCCAGCCTGCAATGCCCAGTCAACTATGGGTGCCAGCCACCAAGGCCCAAGCCTTCCCATTGTCTGCTGCTGCCGGTGGGTCTCAGACATCCAGACATGGCACCATGGGCACCCCCAGGGGCAAAGCACCAAGCCTGCCTGCCCGGGCAACCCAGGGTGCCAAGTGCCAAGCCTTCCCCATCTCTGCTGCTGCTGCTGCTGGGTCTCAGATGGCCATCCCTGGCACCACGGGCACCCCCCCAGGGACCAAGCACCGGTCCTGCCTGCCCGGGCTACCTGGGGTGCCAAGCGCCAAGTCTTCCTGGTTCCTGCTGGTGCTTCTGTGTCTCAGACAGCCTGCCATGCCACCCCGGGCACCCCTGGGGGTCTCTAGAGCACCCCAAGCATCCAGGCGGCACCGAACTTTCTAAACATTCAGGAGGGTCNCCAATTAGGGGTGCCAGCCACAAAGCCCTGGCCGGGCCTCTGCCACTGCTCCACCAATGCCTGGCAGTCTGAAATGCCCAGCCATGATGGTGACTAGAACTGGAGAATCCAGCATAGAGTGAGCAGAACTGGAGGCCTGCCAGTGTGTCTGTTTAAGATATTAAACAACCCAACGCCCCGCTAGGCCTACCCTTCACTTCAGATGGGGTAATGTCCACAACAAAGGACACATACCCATCCAAGTCCAATTGCCCCACATGTCACATTTTTGGAGCAAAATAATGTCAAAGAATCTAATGAAACAACCAAAATCATTATCTGTTATTTTGGTTTTCCAACCTGAAATGTTCTGAGAAACTATAGAGATAAAAAACTTCCTTAGGGGGCCTTCCCATCATCCCTCCACTTTATCTGCAGTTGCAAACCCAATTGGTTTGAGGGGAGATCAAATTCCTCCATCCCCAATATTGATGGAGAGAGAGGAGGTGCAGGCAAAGGATCCATTTTAACTGGACATAATCCTGAAGGATCAGAACCAGTATAACCCAGCATTGTGCATGACCATTTCCCATGTGCCAAAGCACCCAGGGAAGTGGCCTCATGCTGAATATTTTGTGACACAACTTCTTTTACCTGCTCTGTTACTAAAACCACTTCCCCTTGAGGATGGTACCCTTCTAAATAAATAGTCATTGCAGGCTTCCAGGCATCGGTGGAGCTGCAGCAGAGGCCCATCCCAGGCTTATTTGTGGCTGGCACCCAGACAGGACTGGGCATTGCAGGCTGGCATCCTACTCACCAGATTTCAACAACCTCTTCTACAAATTGGTCAAGTAGCCTTGCCCGGTGGAGATTCACATGGCCAGCCAGCCACCGCCTGCCATGATGGTGACTAGAAATGGAGAACCCAGCATAGTGCAAGCAAAACTGGAGGCCTGTTAGCCTGCAATGTCCAGTCAAGTAGGGGTGCCAGCCACCAAGCCCAGGTCAGGCCTCTGCTGCTGCTTCACTGATGCCAGACTGCAATGCCTGGCCAAGTAGGGGTGCCAGTCACCAAGCCCTGGCCAGGCTTCTGCAACTGCTCCACTAATGCTAGACTGCAATGCCCCATCTGCTATGGATGCCAGCTACCAAGACCCAAGCCTTCCTGGCCTCTGATGCTACTGCTGCTGCTGCTGGGTCTCTGCCTGAAGGCCATGACAACACATGCAGCCCCACTTTGGGCACTGGCAGGCACTACTTGACCTGGCATTGCAGGCTGCCAGGTATCAATGGAGCAGCAACAGAGGTCTGGCCAGGGCTTGGTGGCTGGCACCCCTACTTGCCGGGCATTGCAGGCTGGAAGGCCTCCAGTTCTGCCCACTCTATGCTGAATTCTCCAGTTCTAGTCACCATCATGGCAGAAGTGACAGGGCTACAGTAGTGCCTGCCGGTGCCCAAAGGAGGTTTGCGTGTGTTGTCATGGCTTGTAGGCAGAGACAGGCAGCCCAGTAGAACATCTGTTTTCATCAGCCTTTGGGTGGGCAGCAGCATTGCTCATTTGTAGGAGAGGACAGGAGTCAAGGGACCCCAGTTCTAATTCCTGGTTTGGAAGTCCTTTGACCTCTCTGCATTTCATCTTTCCCAGTTCTAAACCAGAGGACTAACATTCTGGGAGCTCACAGGAGAAAGAACCCGTATGGGAACTAGGCTTGGGCTACGCAGTTCCAATTGCTGTTGCGTATCCAGCCTCTTTTCAGGGTAAAGAAGAGAAGTCTTAAATGCTTCCCCTTCTTCAGAAGAACTTAAGCTTGGCGCTTGGCCCCTGGGGGTGCCCGCCCGAGTCCCATCAGGGCATGACTGACCATCTGAGACCCACTGATGCCTGCCAGCCTGCAATGCCCAGTCAACTATGGGTGCCAGCCACCAAGGCCCAAGCCTTCCCATTGTCTGCTGCTGCCGGTGGGTCTCAGACATCCAGACATGGCACCATGGGCACCCCCAGGGGCAAAGCACCAAGCCTGCCTGCCCGGGCAACCCAGGGTGCCAAGTGCCAAGTCTTCCCCATCTCTGCTGCTGCTGCTGCTGGGTCTCAGATGGCCATCCCTGGCACCACGGGCACCCCCCCAGGGACCAAGCACCGGTCCTGCCTGCCCGGGCTACCTGGGGTGCCAAGCGCCAAGTCTTCCTGGTTCCTGCTGGTGCTTCTGTGTCTCAGACAGCCTGCCATGCCACCCCGGGCACCCCTGGGGGTCTCTAGAGCACCCCAAGCATCCAGGCGGCACCGAACTTTCTAAACATTCAGGAGGGTCCAAACTCTGCCAGACCAAACCCAAAAACCCGAACTAAGTTTTTAGTCTGAACATCCAAACGTCTGAACTCTGTCCTGTTCACACATGCCTAACACCTAATTTAGAACCAAATGTAATTATATTTTGCAGTATTCAAGATACCCAACTGTACTGTATGGTTTGGGGGATGCTGTAAAAGTAGGACATTTGCAATTATAGGGAGGTGCTGAAATTATGGAATCATTTAAGCTTAAA
Source organism: Sphenodon punctatus (assembly GCA_003113815.1). Lineage (NCBI taxonomy): Eukaryota > Metazoa > Chordata > Lepidosauria > Sphenodontia > Sphenodontidae > Sphenodon > Sphenodon punctatus. Next base: position 923,701 of record QEPC01006898.1, read on the forward strand.
AAAAAAAAGATCTCTTTAGTTTGTCATTTCAATAAGCAGACTCCTCTAATGTATTCTTTGTCTTGTTTCTATTTTGCTTTGGTGCAGCTTCATGGCTTTCCATTCAAGTTATAATTCAGAATATTCCAGTGGCGTGAGAGGTAGGAGATATTTAACAGATATTAAAGTTATCATAACATAAGTCTGTTTTCTTCATGAATAACTGACTGGTTTTCAAATATATATAATCCACCTTATGCTATGTGTCCTCTTCTCTCTATTTTTAGCAAGCCTAATGGAAGAGTTCAAATTTTAAAGACTTTTAAAATGTCTTTGCCAAATGAAAGGGATCAAAATTATTGCAAGATGACAATGACAATAAGGTCAGATTTGATTGTTGGTGAACACAGCAATGGAAATCTTTTTCTGGGCTCCCTTTTCTGGATAATTTATACATAAAAACAGTAGGTGGTCTCTGATGGTAGGGGTACCACTATACTTACTGCCAACAAGTCAACAATTCACATTACTTTAGAGCTGTAAAATTAAAAGCAGCAGTTGAAATGAAGGAAACAAGACAAGGAAGACACTTTCTTCAGTATGGCAGCCTTTGGGGGATGGAGGGAACCCAATGCCGGAAACCTGTTTGCAGCCATAATCAGGCTAAAGAAATGTGCATTGTGAATGCCAACCACTAATGTTGGGCCCTAGAGCGCTATACTACTTGTCTGTTGCCCCTACCAGGTTAGCCACATAGGGTCCCAAGCCAGCCTCAGCCTACCCTCATTGTCTGGGATTTGACTCAACCAAGCTGTGACTCGGGTGGTGGCTGCAGATGTGAATCAGGTGTGGGCTTTTTCAAATCTAATATTTTCTGTAACCAAGTGTAATGTGCCCTTTATGTGAGTAGAAAACCTTGAGAAGTGTTAACATTTTCAAACAAATCTGATGACATTATAGATCCTGATTCTACATTGTTACTTGTGAAAAGAACTTGCTTTTGTTGCGATTGATTTCATTCATAAAAGGAAATGCTTTGAAAAGACCAACACTGCTATTTTTGGCCAGCTAGAAAAATCTGATTCCTAGAGCAGATAACAGCTCTGACAATTAATTACAAGCTAAAGATCAAGCATGTCAAATCATTGTGAATCCCTAGATGTGAATCACAGTGACTCCTGATTACCTTCAGTTGGATTTGAAAGAATTATTCCTTTATGTGCTGGGCTTTCAGCAGATTCAAACTTTCTTGAACTTTCATTCAGATAAACTATCCAAACTTTCTTGAACTTTCATTTGGTGAGAACCAAGTGATCTATCTTCTCTAGCATTTCTGTATGACAGAATTGCAACTGCTAATTAACAGGTCAGTTAACTGTATATGAAGCAGAACTGGGCAGGTGGTGGGGAAAGTTATTCTTGAACAAAGTTTAAATTGCAAATTGATCTAGTGATGCTCTGCCTCTTGTTTGGTCTGTTTGCCATGAGTAGGAGTAGAGGTTTTGCCTTTCTTTGAATGCTTATTTGTACATCCACATACAGCTGTACTGAGCTAATCAGAATAGCTGTGGTCCAGTACCTATTTTCTTGTCATAAATAGTCACTGTCACTATTCTTTACAAATATTATGTATAAAACTATGTTCGACTCCCCCCGCCCCTCTCTGCCCCCCAAAATCCAATAAAAAACCAACAACCAATAATGAGTAGCTTGGAAGCATTTGTCTACAACAAGGATGTCATGTGTCAGCCTGGAACTTGAGGTGGTAGCCCCTGGTATAAAACATTGGACTAGCAAGACCACCTCTTCCTGTGTCAGACTGGGCCTTTTCACAGGGCAGAAGGACTGGAGGAGTTGCATTTCTAGAGCCGTATTTAATTATAACCTATAGGGTTTAGCCATTTCTGAATGACCGGCACATCTTGAGTTACAGTAGTGCCTCTTTGACTCCACTGCTAGAGCTCAGTTCCTTTATCCATATGTTGTCATGGGGAGAGGTGGAGTGGGAGGGTACAAATGAGAACTGCATTGGCAAGTGATGAGGTTTAGTGGGCATTGCTCTTACAGGGCACCTGACTTTGATTGGACTCTCTGGAAAGGATGTAGGTTTGTGGTTAGAGCAGTGGGGGTGGGAGCCAGGCCTCTATTCCCATTTCTGCATACCTGTGCTTGTCAGTGGGTGAAGAAAAACAAAACAGTAGCGTAGCCTACTTTAAACCACTTTAGCCAACCTTAGCCCGGAGCTCATCTGCACATCTGGTCAGCTGCCACCAGATGTTGACCTGCTACTGCCCTGGAGTTGGCTGCCAGCTGCTAAGGGATGCATGGGGCAGCAGCGGTCAGAGACACAGCCCAGGTGAATGCCAGGTCACCCAGACTAAGTTGGGCTAATTGTCTTCCTTCCATCTATTATGGGTCCACACAGCACCTCCCTGAGGCTGGAGGATTGGGCCTGGAGGAGCACACTCACCCCAGCCCTGCCGAACAGCTGATCCAGAGGGTGGGGGACATGCACCAAACAGCTGATGGAGAACCCAGAGGAGCACACCCCATCAGCTGTTTGACACATGCCCTCTGGCAAGGTGAAGACGCACCTCTGGGCCTCCCCTCAGCTGTTTTGCGGGAGCTCTTCCTGGAGTCCCTATCCTGCTGAGCCACAGGGGCCTGGGAGTCATATCCCATGTGGGCAGCTCCTTAGGTCAATCATGGGTGTGGAGGGACCTGTGATGGCAGTCTCCATGCCTGGATTACGGTCATGTGAACCACCAACTCAAGGAGTGACCACTGCAGTGGCTGGCCCTGAGGGAGGCTGGGGAGGCACCTTGTTGCCATCACATCTCTTTTCATCCAGTGTCACATTAGGTGCTTTTAGATGGATCACAGTCCCAGTTTTGCCTGCGCCAGCCCGCTTCACCCCCAGGCTGGCTAGTTTGTTTAAAAGCACCCTACCAAATATGGAGCAGCCCCACTGGCGGCACTCTGGAGTGGGCCAGCCAAATCCAGGGCAGTAACCTGAAGTGGTGCTGCTGTCTGTTTGCTGGGTGGACCCATGCTTCAGCTCCATGATCAGTTGTCTGTTGCCCCCTGACAGCATCATAGAGTTGTGGGTGCCAGCCTAGAGTGTTGGGCATTTGCCTGCAACTCTATGATGCTGGGGAGAGGGGGGGAGGGAGATCTTCGGGGCAGACTGAGGGCCAGGGAAACTGCCAGGTTTGTCTAAAGTGAACCCAGGCGGGACTGAACACAGGTGGATTATTGGGTGCACTCCTGGAGCAGCTCCGGGGGCAGGCAGCCTCCATGTCTGTTTGCTTATACCCATTATCACCATCCAATTCATAGCTTCCCATCCTGAAAGACGTGAAGTATAAATAGGTTACAGTTGGAGGTTGTTTAGTCTTCTTCTTTTAAAATTGTCTTGTGTCATGGCATGTGAGGTTTTGATGATTCTTCCAATATTCAAAGAACCAAAGTCTTTGGCTTTGCACTAGAGGGTTTTAAGACACAGGCTGCATTGTCCTGTGAAAGTAAGGGAAGGAGATGGCAAAAAATTAATTTTTCACAGAACAGTAAAATAGGTAGGGCTAATCTTAGACTGTGCTTGAGTCAACAAAAGATTCTATTCAACATTTATTGGACACTGAAGAGATTGTACAAAATAAAGGTCTTACCCTGATGCCTGTTGCCAGTGTAATAAAGAAAAGGGACTCTATTATGTGTGCTATAAGACTGCCCAGAGTTATGCAGCTAAGGAAAGACAAGGTTTGGGAATTAAAATGGTGCTCAGTTTTAGCAGCCAACCTGCCAATCTGAGCTTAAATCCTCCACAAAGGCTGTGGTTTTTAAGGGCAGCAATGATCAGAAAATGTATGCTTTTACATAAATCAAAGAGTAAGATGATGCCCAGAATAGAACTATGGTGTTTGGAAATATCAGACTTGGCAGCTAAAGAAAGAATAGCTTATTGGCATAGAGAACAGGCTTGAGGAACATTTGGAGAGATTTGGACTCCACTTGAACACATTTGGATAAATGCACACACACATCACTGAGCCTGATCCCAAATGCTGCAGATTGTGCATGGAGCTGTGTGCAACCCATGCACATTTTTATTGCAGACAAATGGAGCCCCATGGATACCACGTGCATAAATACGCGCGTAGGCTCTGCGGGGCTTGGGATTGGGCTCACCATGAAAATGCGAGACGTCTATTCTGTCTAGCGTGTCCTCCCCATGGCCCCTTTTTCTTTTCTGTTTCCTTCATCTTTCATTTCTTTTTGCCTTACTATAATAAGGTGGCCTGTTCACTAGGGATATGCGAACAGAATGCTGTTCTGATGTTCGGCCATTTGGTTCCAAAACCGAGTTTGGGTTCAGTTGTTCGGTTTGACGGAGTTTGATTCGGTCGAACATTGCAGAACATTTGAAATAGCGCTATCGGTACCCATATCAATACCTAATTCAAAGATTTTTTTCAGTATCAGTATCATTTGGCCCTGAGACCACCCCTGGTCTCCACCCCTGGTGCCAGGAAATCTGCTCCTCAGCTGCCTCCCCTTTCCAGTCACGTTTTTCCCACCCGAATGGGCCTTCCAGTCACATTTTTCCCACCCTGAACTCATCCGAACTCACCCAAACGTGATCGAACTGTTTGGCCGTTTTCGAGTTCGGTTCAGACATTCAGTTCGGTCATCCGAACAGACCGAGTTTGGTCCAAACTCTGAACATCCGAACCGCGTTCGCACATCCTTATTGTTCACACTGTACTTCTTTGCAGGAGACACCCCAAATCATTCAGCAGTCAAGATTTCTCAGATCATCCTCCTTTATTTACATTGAACCACCAGACAGTGCTATTTTACAACCACTGTCTCTCACTGCAGCGAGACCCAGCCAGGGCTTCCAGCCAATGCCTTTTGTCATGAGACCCATACTGGGCTCCAAGCCAACTCTGGAAAGCTACTTTAGGCTTCTAGCCTCTGGACCTTTTGGCTTGGTACACTCCTCGTCAGTTCCCAGGGAAACCCTGTGTGGGGCAGGACCATAAGACAGGACCTTCTCAGCCCCCAGGGCTGAACTACCAGTTCTACTTCACTCTCTCTTGTGGTCTTCCCTACAGACCTCTAGCTCAGCCTTTTATCTCTGGTGCCCCTGAGCTAGTTTGCTGTTTCCTCCAAGGTCCAGCTGGGAGCACTCAAGCCACCCTAATTGGCCCTGTTTAACTCTTTTCTGGTGTGATGCAATGCCTGCTCCAGGGGTAGGCATCCTAGTAAGGACTTATCCAGCTCTGCTCTAGGCCTGATTCTGCATAGACTCACAATAGCCCTGTTACACCGACACATGTGTTTTATTTTAATACTTATTCTGGCAGGTTTGGTTTATGCAAGACATGTGGATTTTAATAGTTTCAATAGAAGTATGTAATTTAGAGGTATATTTACAATTACCTAGAGTGTACATTATCTGGTATCGTGAGCATATAGAAACTTTTCTTTGATTATTTGTTGTTGTTGCGTTGATAGGGTTTTATTGCTTTAAAATAAATGAATTAAAAATTAAAGCCCTTTTAAAATGGCCCAAAGAGGGGAGGATGGCTGGGCAGCACAGCAGGTGGGTGGTGCATGGGTGTGTGTTCCCAAAGACACCCACCCACCTCAACCCATCTCCACGCATGGAGCATTCGGCATTGGTGCCTGTTGATTCATGCGTGGGTGGAAGTGGGTGGAGCGCAGGAGCACACACACACCCCTACCCACCAGCTGCAGCATTCAAATGGACACACACCCAACCACCACGGCATTCACATGGACACCCCCCCACACCCAAATGAGTGGGGGGCATCCATGTAAAAAGTGCCTAAATCTGGGTCCATTAGCACGTGTTGATCCCTGCTGAGAAAGGATTATTTGGGTTCAGTAGTCAGCTTATTGCCCCACCCAACTATGAGATAGGAGGGAATGGCTCTTCAAGAAGATCTAGAAGGTGGCCACCCATCCCCCCTCTAGCAACTAGAACCCACTCTTCTAAGAGAGGCTGATCAAACTCAGGTGCCCTATGAGAGCCAATACAATGCACTGTCTGCCAAGCCCCATCACTTGCCAATGCTGCCTTCATTTTCACCCTCCCATGCTCTATCTCCACGTAGAGTTGCAGCTGCCCTAAGGCAGAGATCTAGGAATACTGAAGTCTGGAAAATTTTAAGAGGCCCTTTATCTGGTCACATGCCCCTATTTAGAGAAGTGAAATCTCAGAGGTCATATGTCATATTTATTTAACAGCATGACCAAAGGTCATAACTCACATACAAACATAGAGACAAATCATACAAAACTAAATAACAAAAATCAAGAATGTCCCAAAAGAGGATATTCACTAATACCCAAGTCCATTAGTTAAAAATATTCTAAACAACATAAAAATTAAAACAAAAGAAAAGAAACAAGGGCTCAAGACCACATAAAGTCAAATATCATTAGACAACAGTCCTACATACATCCTAAAATACCCTGAGAGTGTCATGTGTGCATCTGAAAGTCGCATATAGCCGGTTTAAATTCTAAAAATCTGCGCCTTTGATTAATTTCCAAAATTAAGAACTTTGATATTATTGCTGACAATTTCAGTCTGCATCCAAGAGAGCTAATTCTAAAATAAAGCAGTCTGACCTGCCTATCAGATTATCCAAAAAGGGCTTTAATAAAGCCTCTCTAAGATTGTCGTACAGATGACACCTAAGTAACACGTGTTCTGTAGATTCTACTTCTAGACGATCAAACAAACAAAGTCTCTCCGCGTAGGGAATTCCCGCTTGACAGCCCTCCAAAAGTTTAGTCGGGAGGGCATTGAAGTGTGCACACAAAAAGAGTCGCTTCGCTCTGAGGGAAATCTTAGAATTCAAATAACTGGACATATTCTCCTTGGCTGGTACCAAGGAGAAAGAGCCCGCCATGCGGGGAGAGGACCTAATCTTCGCCTGTTCGGTTTGGTAGGAAATCTCAGAGGTGCAAACCATAGAAGAAGTTTTTGTTACTTGAGTTTTTCCTATCTCTGATGATGTTCAGGTTGGGTCTTGAACTCCTGGCCATGGGTTTGGAAAGTGCTAGTTTTCCCACCCACACTACTGCATAATTAGTCGAGTAAAGGGTTTTCTTGCATTTCCCTTTCCTTTCCTGAGGTTATGGCCATGCCCACCCAGCTTCCTGATTGGCTCCCAGCTGTATATAAGGCATGTTGGGAACAACCAGAAGCTGGTGGAATGCCTATTTTCTTCCTACATGTCTGTTGATGTTTCTGTCTGCTTACCCCAGACTTGTCTTTGCTATTTGAGCTTGGTTGTATTTTTCCAAATTAGTGTTTGTTTTCTTTAGCTTCTTTCTCTTGGGGTCCTCCCCTCTCAGTATGTATGTTTGGGTGTGGTTCTCTTGTAGTGTCTTGATTCCCTATCACAGTTGCTTTATAGCATGGAATGTTTGTATCTTGGCTTCTGATGGGTTAGCTCCTGTTTTGTAGCAAGTCTTCTGTCTGCTGGCTTCTAATCCCTTACTATCTCCTTGTTGTTTACCATGTTCCCTTGCCCAGCATACTGATCCTTTGTTGGGTTTCCTGTATTCCCCAGGCTGAGTATGTATTACCCTGATCCTTGAATGCCTGTCAACCCTTGACTGCTTGTCCTAGTTATCCTTCCACAATCCCTTAAACTATTGTGCAACCCTTGTTCCTTACCTTGTACTGTTGGTTCATGAGTGTGTGTATTTCTTGATTGCCTATCTTAATTCTCTTTCCCTGTAGCCATAGTATTCATTCGTCTCTTCCTTTTGCTTAGTTTGTTGGTCCAGGAGTACCTTGTTGTTCTCTTGTTTGTGTGACCTAGCTTCCTCGTTGTTTAGCCTTGAGTTCCCTTCTGGATATAATCCTCTCCTTTCTAGCCATAGCAATGGAGTCCTGAGCTGTGTTCCCCTTCTGAGCCTTGAGTTCCCTTCTGAATATAATCCTCCTCTCTCTAATCTTAGCCATGGAGTCCTGAGCTGTCTTTTCTCTTATTCCCTTTCAAACTAGTACTTTACTTCCTTTAACCTTGCCCCCTTCGTGCTTAGTGTCTCATTTCCATTTGTTTAGCGCTTGCTCTCTGTTCCTATGTCACCCATCCTGACCTCTATGCCCTCAACTTCCCAGTCTTGAGCCCTAGTATTCTCTTCCCAGTCCTGATACTTTTTTCACCCTCTTTCCTTGACCTCCATGATGAGCCATATGCTCTCTGAGACCTGTAAGCCCAGTTCCCTGTGCTGAGCATCAAGTCTCCTGGCATTGCAGAATGGCAGAGAGGCTTCCTTTACTGAACTTTTATTACCCTTCTTATTCCCACCTTGGTCCTTCTCATTGTCCCTTCCCAAGCCAAACCCTGGAGCCTGACAGATGCATGCTTAAGCAAAGTCCTTACTGCTTTTCCTAAGAGCCATTATATTAACTTTGACACTCTGATAATTTTCATGGTAGATACCATCAATTGAGATGCAGTGGGACATGCAAGGAAACACACTTATTAAATCTCAAATATCATATTAACCAAAGGAATTCAGAAAGGTAATCGACATCAGAAATGTGTTTTCCCTAATACTTTTTTCAATTATTTACCTAATAAAAGCGTGTTTTGCATTTCTTATTTGCTACCGAAACACTACCACTTTCAATCCTGGCAGCTAACTCCTATAGATACTGATCAGCTAGGCAAATTTTGTTTTCTATGTGGATATAAAAAAGCAAGATTTTCTTTTTATGGGGGTGGGGTGGGGTTGGGAGGCAAACATGCCCTGAGATTAGGGAACAGCTCCCCAAGTATACTACGGGAATATTCCCCCAGTATAAGAACAGGAGGTTGTAAGACTGAATCTCACTTCTATTGGCTGCATTTCCCATACAACTTGCCATTCTCCTTTCAGCTAACTTACTGCTTTGAAAGGTAGGAAATCATGTGCTGCTCCATTATTTTGGAGATAAGATGAGTGACTCAAGAGCACAATAAAGAACAGAACCCAAGCTGCTTAGCGTGGTTGTTTAAAAACTCAGTTCCCCAGCCAGGCCTGCCAATGCTGCAGGAGCAGCAGCAGCACCACCATCATCGTAAACAAAAACTATTAACCTACTGAGCAATATGTACAATCCTTCTCTAGTGGGTAAATTTAAAAGTGCAATGGATTTAGGCAGCTGTAGCTTTAGCTTTGAAAAGGAAATCCAAGGATTGGTGGATTAAGCCTAATTTATTTGAGTCTGCTATGTGTTTGGGTTTTTTTTAAGCATTTATATAAAAATAGGGCAGAACTACAGAGCAAGGTTTTAGAGATCAGAGGGGGGAATTTTGGGGATTCAAAGGGCATATCTTCCCTATTCCCCTCCCTCAATTTGGGCTGTTAGTTTGTTGTTGAATTTTCTGTAACCCTGCAGTCTCACTGATAAGAGCCCTGTGGCATACTGTATTATATCAAGAGTTAAGCAGCTTTTCACTAGCTAGACTGGTATTTGTGGGAACACAGACACACTGGGAATGATCAAGTGGAAAATAAATCACCAAAATAAATGGTTTCAGCTGATGTCAATAACTGATGTTGAGGATGTGCTTTGGACAATGCAGGTGATTAGCTGTAAATTAGATCCATGTCTGTCCTGATTGGTGAAAGCCAGCCAGGAGAGATTGGAGCCTTTGCTGGCTAGAATTGTCAGTGCCTCCCTTCGGAAGTGCAGGGTACCAGATGGCCTTAAAATGGTGGTTGTCCAACCCCTACTCAATAAAAACATTTATTGATCCTGATTTCCTAGACACTTATTTCCCCATCTCTAATCTCCCCTTTTTAGGGAAGGTTACTGAACGGGTGGTCACCACACAGCTTCAGGGGAATCTTGATACAGTCAGATTCCTGGATCCATGCCATCTGGCTTTCATCCTGGGTATATAGCACTGAAACTGCACTTGTGGTGTTGGGTGATGATCTTTGCTGAGACATCAACAAGGGAAACTGTACCCTGCTTATCCTTTTAGAACTTTCAGTGGCCTTTGATACAGTTGATCAAAGACCACCTGTCCTTCCATGCCCATTTTTGGCCTCTGCAATTGGCTGGGAGCACCTCCCTGTGGGTGCCATCTTAGCTTTGTTCATACAATGAGGGCTTGCAGGGAGACGGTGGCGGCTGGTGGGTTCCAAGGCTGGTGGGATGCAGGGTGTGGCCATAAGTGGGAGGGGCCAGTCCAATGGTAGGCAGAGCCTAGCCAACAGTAGGTAGAGCCTAGTCAATGGTAGGCAAAGCCTAGTCAACTTTCAAGTTAATATGTAAGTTTACAACCTCGGTTCCCCATGTGTAAAGAAACTGGAATGGGTGTGTTTCTCCCTGTGCTCCCCTCATCCTTGTCCTTCTTCGTTTGTAAGTCCAACGGGCCAGGGACCTATCTCCCAGCAACTGTAAAGCACCAGCACGGTACACTGCTTGCACTATATAAATGCTTAATAATAATATGCAATCAAGAAAAAAACAACCACATTGAATATAGGCCTTGGACTCAAGGCAAGGGTTTATTAAGCAAACACATAGCATTAACCAAAAAATCAAACCCTCCTCCAAACACAACCTAAACCACAACCAAAGACACCCATGCACAAACCAGCCAAGAACTCAAACAACAAACTCTTCTCCTCCCAGTTCCTTTGTCTCACCAGCCAAGCACCTCAAAAGGTTTCCCATGCACTCCAAATACAAACACTCATACAGGTCTATCGCTTGTATAGCAAAGGCACTCAGTCTTTGAGATGTGCAAACTGTTCAATTGTCCTGTGGTTGAAGTCAGGTATTCGTTGGATCAACCTTTTCTCTATTGACAACATTGCCAATGCAGTCAGTCTTTCTACTGTCATTGTGTTACTCGGGAAAGTTTTTATTTTCTGTAGAGCTGAGAAAGACCATTCAGATTCCACGGTTGTCATTGGTTTTGTGATGACAACTCTCACTAGATTCAAAGTTTCAGCAAAGCTGTCCTGCAGATTGTTGTCCAGCAATGTATGAAATAGCTCTGAGGCATCCTTCATACCATACAAGTCTCTTATCATACAAGACAGAAAGCTCCGTCCTCAGTCTGTCTACTGTCTTTGTGTAGAATAGGGTAGGCATCCACTGTTTCATTCAATGCTCACATTGGAAAGCATTGGTTGTGTGCTGCAGAAAGAGTCCCCTGTAATAGCATTGCACTTACTAGGTGCTTTGTGAATGCAAATCATTCCTTTGCATGTGAAATTATGATATCGCAAACTTCAACTGCGATTTGATCCAGGCTGTCTATAGTGCTACCTTTTGGGAGCTGGGACTCCTCTGGCAATTCAGAGCACAGATCCTTAATAGAGTCTCTCACTCTATTGATGATGCTGACAAACTCTGTAGTAAATGTCTGAACACCTGCAGAGTCAGTCTCTCTCTTTTGCAGTTGATCATAAAGCACCTTAACATGAGGCATTATTGTATGAAATTAAAACAGGAAGTAAAGGAACTCCCTATTTCTCTTCCAACTTTCAACCAAATCCCCATGCCTCACAAGTTACACTTGCATCAAAATTGCCACTTCTTATGTGGTTGAAGCACTGTATCGGATCCTCTCAGTGCTCATAAACTACATTTACTGTCCTAACATTAAAGTTCCAGCATGTGGCAGGTACTCTG
>QEPC01006898.1:935471-992516 GCA_003113815.1 Sphenodon punctatus
CATGTGCCCACTCTCTAATGGAGAGAATGCGGCCACACTGCCGCTGCAAGTGGTCGGGAAGTGCCGGGGGCACCCAGCTGCACATTTAAAGAACCCGCTGCTGCAGGGAGTCATTCTTGGTTGCTGCCCCAATGTTATGGAACTCCCTTTTCATGGAGGTTGGCCTGAGCATCTTCCAGAGGTGGTGTAAGACTTTTATGTTTAAGAAGGCATTTGGCAGGCAGGGATATTGGGGCAGTCTTTGAAAATGGGGAATGGTGCCATGGCCTCCCAGTGAGAGAGGTAGGGATTGAAAAGACAATTGGTGGGTGGAGGGGTCTGGGAGAGGGTTGGTGGGTGGGGTTGGGATTTTTTTTATTTGCATTTGTTTGTTTTATGTGTTTCTGTAAGTCACCCTGAGACTTTGAGGGAAGGGCAGGATAAAAACTTGAATGAATGAATAATCATGAGGTGTTGATGACATGACTACGGAACATGGCAGGGGTTCACAGGACGGCTCTTGAGTGATTCCACTCATTTCTGTTAGGGAGGTTCCAGCAGGTGGTGATGGGCAATTGTTAGCTCTCCTGCCCCCTCTCCTGTGGGGGCCCTGCAGGGTTCCATCTTTTCCCTCCTCATGTTCAACATGTATCTACGGTCACTAGGTGAGATCATGCATAGATTTGGTATACATTGTCATCAATATGCAAAAAACACCCACATTTATCTTTTTTGTCCGACCCAGGTCCAGCAATCTCACTGCTTACTCAGTTCCATGACTATCATTGGGGACTGGATGCAGGTGAGCCAGCTGACGTTGAATCCAGACAAGGCTGAAGTGATGATAGTTGGCCAGCCCTGAGGTCGGGGGGGTGGGGGGTGAGTCCCAATCCCTACCATCATTGATGGGGTCCAGCCTCCCCTGGTTACTCAGGTTTTCAGCCTGGAAGTGCTCCTGGATCCCAAGTTCTGTCTGGAACATCAGGTTGTGGTGGTGGCCAGGAGTGCTTTTCACCAACTCTATCTGGTGAGAAGTCTGTGTCCTTTCTTTCAGATACAGATCTGGCTACTGTCATCCATGCCTTCATTATGTCTAGACTGGACTACTGCAATGCACTCTATGTAGGGCTGCCCTTCAAGACTGTTCAGGGACTGCAGCTCATGCAGAATGCAGCAGCCCATCTCTTGATGGAGATGGTTTGCTGGGAGCACATTACACCAGTGCTTAAGAGTCTGCACTGGCTGCCAACAACATTCTGGGCACAATTCAAGGTGCTGGTGGTGACCTATAAAGCCCTAAACAGCCTGAGCCCTACATATCTAAAGGACCGCTATCCTCCTGATGTCCCTTCATAGCCCTTAAGATCAGCCAAGGGCACCTTCTTGCAAGTTCCAGCATTGGCTCAGGCCTGTATGACCTAGGCATGCAGAAAGGATGGCTTTGGAACTCTCCACCCCTGGAGATTCGACGGTCTAAGCCCTAGGCTGTGCATCTTCCAGATGCAGTGCAAGGTGTTTTTATTTGCCCAGGCCATTAACAGGAAGGGATAGATTCTAAGGTGGAGTCGGTGTTTTATTACTGTTATGGGTTTTATTTTGTATTTGTTTTATGATGATGCAAGCCATCCAGAGCCCTCAGGGACAGCATGGGATAAAAACTTTAATTAATTAATCAATCAATCAATTAATCAATTAATTGATTAAGCAGGCCATGGTCCACTTTTTTAAAGAGTTGAAAGGAAAGGAGAGAAGGCTTAGCAAGCTAAAATACTAGTAAGTTTTTTATCTTAACTTGATATACCTTCATGAATATTAAGTTGACAGAAAGCATACTGCCTACTAGGACCAGATTCTGATCTGTTACACCCATGGAAACACAAATGACTCTGTGGGGTTGTTCTCATGTTCTGGATGTATGCCAAGGTAAAATCAAAATTTGGTGCTAGAAGGAAACTAGAAATGTATTTCTCCCAGCAGTCCCTACTTCAGAGCAATGGTCCCCCTTTGGGTACTGAGTCCCACTGTCCCGCTTTCAGGCTGTAAAGTCTCTCTTTCAGGAGAGTCAAAGACCTCAGGCACCTCTTTCCTGGTTGCCTTCCAGGAAAAACACTTGCAAGAACAACAGAGAAATGGGGGAATGACAAGATTATTATTCATGTATATAGCATCGGTGTACTTTACTCATAGACAGGTCCCTGCCTGAGTGGGCTTACAACTGAGGAGAAATAAAGCAGAATGATAAGCAGGAGAACGTCTGTCCCTCTTTATGCACTTGGAATTTTGGAAGGTGTGGAAATAGGTAGCAGCTAGAGCCTAAAGGACAGAAGGCAATTACCCACATGAAACTTGCAGAGCAGCTCTTCAAATGCAGACACCAGTCAGGTGACAGTGCAGTGAAAAACCACCACCTCTGGCATTGTCACCCACCACCTGCATGCAGAGGTTAGTGTATCGGTAGACCAGAGATAGACGTGTGCCTACTGCAATGATGCAAAGCTTCATCTTTCAGCACAGAAATGAGGAACCCAGCATCCATTTCCATATAAAAACCCCTTAAACACAAGCAAAATGGGCCTTCCTTACTGGCCTCAGAATCCTTTCACTCTCGCGCAGTCTGCAGCTCATGAGCAGACCTGTTTCACCTTCCAGCAATTGCTATGCAACAGAGGGGATCCTTTCACATGCAACTGCCACAGAGAGGGGTATTCTTCTCAAAGGCAGATTAAGAATTCTTGGGACCCTGGGCCTAAAGAACATTGCCCTGATCACCACTCTCAGTAGAAAATTATCAATATTGTCGCTGAGTCAGCTGCAGGGGGAAGGGGGAGTAAATCCCTATCCAGGTTGATGCTGTCAACACCATCTGAAGGTGTTGGTTCAGAGGGTGCTGGTGCTGTACCCTTCTCCCTTTTCTCTTTGGCAATGGTAGTACAGTCCTCCAAAAGCCAATAGGGCACTGCCTGTGCTGCCTTCTCTGACTCAGCTGCGCCTGCAGAAAAACAGCAGCAGTCGTAGCTTCCAAATGGAGGGATCATCTATTTTAGGGGGCCCGGGGCCCATTCATTAATCTGTCCCTGCCTCACTGGATCTTCCCTCACAGCTTGTGGCTTTGCAGATCACAGAGCTGGCTGTAGAACAGTCGCAGCAGAAAGAACAATCTTATTTCCTAAGCTTCAGTCTCACTTTTCTGATACGCAAGCTTTCTTAGCAGCAGCAGCTGTGATATAATGAGTTTTAGTCACTATTTTAAATACTGCCCATCTTTACCTAGATTTTATAGAGAAGCAACTTAATGGGGATGACAAAGAGGGAGATAAATGGCTTTTAATCCACAATGGTGTTTAAACTGCATAGTGTTAAGAGAATAATTTCCCCTCACTCCTAAAATTCAGATTTCACTGTCTCTGATGCGCCTTCCTTTATTTACTATAGGCTTGAGGGGCCGGGGGGGATTGTTTTTTGGTTTGTTAGGGGTTAGTGGGGAGGGGGGTTACTGACTAGCACAACACCAAGAATGAGACATGACCAAGCTCTCTCACTTGCCAGGCAGATAAGAACACAATTGACAGCTTCCAGAGTAAATTTCATTTTGGAAGAATTTCATGCCAAGCTTGCTACAAGAAACTGCCAAAACTGTACAGAGGAGAAAGCAAATACATCACTCCTGGTGTGCACTGTATTTGGGAAAAGCAATAACAGAGGAATGAAGGGAGGCAAGTCTAAAATGTAGCATCCAAATGTTGCACCATTCCTGGTTTCGTTTTTTTGGTGGGTTTTTTACCTTCATTTTTACTCTTATGATAACACACACACACCGCCTCTCCAGGTGCAAATTTCAAAAAAATAATAATAATTGCATTTTACTGTGTGTAGTTTCTAAATTAACTGAAATAAATGCTTGTGCTTTCTCTAATAGGTTATACTAATCCAACAGCAGTAGGGTGGCCAGAGATGCAAATTTAAGAGGACACTTATGAGAAATACAAATACCGGGGAACTGAGGCTGAGAGGTTATGACTTGCCCAAGGAGTTCATGACTAGGGCAGAATTCAAACCCTGGCTTCCCAGGTCCAAGTCCAGCACCATTTCCCACTGTACCACAATGCCGGGCTGCATTAGCACCTGAAACCTGTATTTCTCATAAGTGTCCTGTAAACTTTTCATATTTGGCCACCCTACACAGCAGGTGAGAAATCACCCTTATGAGCTGGAATTCTAGGATGAGAGGGACCAGTGAGAGGTTTGAAAGACTGATTGCAATACCTACTAGGTTAGGAAAGATTAACATTTTGCCAGGCAGAATTGGTAACAGCAGGGGACAGTAAACTACAGACTAGCAGCTAAGGTTAAGAATGCCTAGTGGTGTATAGCAAGAACTGGGTAGAAATTTTGCCAGTACCCTTTCCCATTGCTTTCCTAAAGAAGTGGTAGGATTCAGAGCTCCAGAAGACTTTGAACCCAGGTCTGCCTTCTGTCAGGGCAGAAGCAGTGATTATGCAACCAAAAAGTAGCTGTCATGGAGCAGGGAAGGCAAACTGCAATGCAGTGAGCTGTGTGTCACATCTCCAGCAACTACACCCACAGTCTCCTGATTGGACAAGCCAGTTTCCTATTGGTTTCTAGCCCTAGACAATTTCCTGCACCTCCCCATTATCTGTGTGTGTGTGTGTGCGCGCATGCAAGCAGAAGGTTACTGACTCTGTAGCTTGTGTTTCAGTCTGTCTTGCCCTGCTTGGAACCAAATTGGAATCCAAGTAATTAGGGAGGTCAAAATCTAATTCATGACTGGTTCATTCATGGCCAGTTTATTTGACTTCTCTATGAGACAATTGTACTAAGCCAATACAGTACAGATGGAAGGCCACAGCTAAAGAGGGGTTTACCACTGAAGGAAAGCAGAGCGTACATTTTGATGATCTCATCATAATGAGAGCCATTGTGGTACAGTGGGAAATGGTGCTGGACTTGGACCTGGGAAGCCAGGGTTTGAATTCTGCCCTAGTCATGAACTCCTTGGGCAAGTCATAACCTCTCAGCCTCAGTTCCCCGGTATCTGTACCAGACCAGCCAACATCAATGCAGGAAGACATGCAAAGGGCATCAGGACAATCGGAAAGCACGTTCACTAGGGCTGTGGATGACAAGTACACATACCTGCATGGTACTGAGATTTGTACAGCATCTTCATGCAGGAATTACCAAGGGAAGTAGACTGAGCCAATAGTAAAGATTGTGCTCTATCAGATCAAGGGCTAGTAATCTCTGACCCACATGTTTGAAGATAGCTCCACAGTCATCAGTGATGTTGGTTTGAGATTGTCTTTGTTGACAGTGTTTGAAATATAGCTTGGTGTGTGTTTGTTTCTGGTTTGTTATGGCTTTTTTAATTATTATTATTATTATTATTTTTAAAGGCTTGAAGAGGGGAGATCTAGTATATTATAATACTGTCTCTTTAAAATTACATCACGTAAACCTCAGAAGGAGGAGCTTGAGGCATCAGCTATTTTGTCATTGTTCTCTCTCCAATAAAGAAAGAACTCGTAACCTGAACAAGTCTCTAAGTTCTTTTTGAATACCTGCTGCACAGCACATCACATCACGTCGGGTCTGGAAATAGCAAAACTGGTGTAAGAAACCAACTACTCATTCCTACCAAAATAAGGAAACTGACCGTACACCCGTTGAGAATTAGGACAGGAAGGCAGAAAGGACTGGTGAAGTTTTAGGCCCCCTTCCTGCAAGCCCTAATGTATGTGTTCAGTTTACAGACATGAGTACATTGGTGCACAAAATCCATACAAGGACTCCGAGACATTCCTGGTGGTGGCTTCCCAACTATAGAACTGAGCTCCCTTCTAGAGTGTTGCCAAAGCATGGCCTGAGGCAATGCAGGAACTTTTTACTTGGCCAGGCATTTAGCAGGTGGAAACAAGGGTTGTATAGGATAGGGAATTTTTATAATTTTATATTGTAATTGTATTTTATATTTATTTTTATGTTGTTGTCTTTTTATTACCTATAAATCTAAATCAATCAATCAAAAGAGCAGTTCCATTAAAATTAGTGCAGTGGAAGTAATCATCAGTAGTAAAATTAAGCATGGTAAGTGTTTACATGGTCAGGAACATACTATCCAAGCTGAGTGAAATGCAGAAACATTAACAGTGGAAATGGCACAAAACTCCATTCACCACAACCTCCACCATATTTCAGTTTAATCATCTTTCATCTGGTTTTTTGTTTTTAAAGACACATTTCATTCCCAGTAACACAATATTCAGCGCAACAGGATTTATTTAAATAGGATATCTTTAAAAACAAAACAAAAAATCTCTAAGTTACTATGTAATCACATTTTCAAATGTGCTGCAGTTTTAAAATTTTTTTTCAAAAGGTGCTCTTAACAAGCTTAAAAGCAAGAGCACCGTTCTACTTTGGATCAACTATATACAGTGAAATAGCACCAAGAAGAAGAGATGCCCAATCTATAAATAGTTATTGCATCTTGGGGTTTTTTTTCCCCCTGTGTAGCATGCTTAGTATATTTCCCATTAGACAACTTAATGAAAATCCAACCATGATCAATTGTTAAAAAGCCTTTTTAAGTTGGAAAGCAGCATTTTAATTAGAACAGCACTACACCACAGAAACATATTTTCAGGTAGCTGACTAAAACAGTTCTAAAATGGAAACGCTTTGAACGATTTTTGTTATAGTTTTTTTGTTGTTGGTTGTTTTTTGTTTTTGTATTTTGTTGTTTGTGAAAAAATGACAGTTGCTGCTTAATTCCAAATAGCCTGAAAACTTTTACACTGTTTGATGCTTAGAGTAGTTATTAATTGGCAAACAAGATCAGGATTACCGTATTAACATTTCAGTATCCCATAGTAATAGCAAGCTTGCTGGGCAATTTATAATTGGTTATAAAAGGAGCCGTTCACCTTGGTAAATTGTGCCAGTACTCTAGGCTGCTTTTACACGAGCGCCGCCCGCTCGTGCCTGTAATCATGTAACATGTAAAAGTGCTGCAGACAACGTTTAGACATGCCGTATTTCCGGTCGTGCATTCTTTAAGACCGCAAATTAAATACCTCTATATTGTAGTATTATAGTAACTCATATGTTAATTAGCTGTTTGAGGCTTGATTGAACATGTATGTTCTATTTTTACGATGTGTCTACATGATTAATGGGTTTGTTTTTTGTTGTATGTTGTTATAACCTATGGTTTTATCAATAATAAATATTTACTTATTAGGGTGAGACAAGCCAATATGGGCCCTTTTCACATGAGATGCCCCCACCCATCTCCAGACTGTTTCACTGCGTGGAGATGGGTGGAGGCGCCCATGTGAATGCCACGGGGGATGGATGAGGGTGCATGCATGCTCCCGCGCTACACCCATCTCCACCCATCTCCACCCACAGAACAACGGGCTCCAATGCTCCATGAGTGGAGGTGGGCGGAGATGGGTGTGCACCCATGGGAATGGGCTCACACCCACCGTGGCTGCACACCCATCCCCACCCACCCACCGCGGTCCGTTAAAAAAGAGCCATGGAGAGCAGCCCATGATGCCTTCCCTGGTGAAAGCTGTTGTATCAGATGTGTTTGCCTGACATGCAAACCAAGGCCCTTTTCACACAGGCCACAGCTGCGTAGAAGTGGGGATGTGCCGTGGTCCATGTGCGGTGGGAGGGTTCAGACGGGGTGCACATTCATCCCCATGCACGGAGGCACCTCCATTTTTTCTGGTTCCTCTGTGCATGGGGATGCATGTGCGCAGGAGCGCGCATACCCACCCTCGCAGGATTCACATGGGTAGCACCCACGCTAGAACACCCAGGGTGAAAAGGGCCCAAGTTTAAGTTCACACCACATCTTCCCCCACTTCACAGACATACTTCCCAACAATCCCTGTTTAGGAAGGACAGTCCATCTTTGGATGCTGAATCCACTGTCCCACTTTCAGAGGGTCAAAGTTCCTCTTTCAGGAAAGTCAAAAAGACTAGTATTCAAGCCTCAGGCACTTCTTTTCCGGTTGCGTGCCAGGAAAACCACTTGCAAGGACAATAGAGTGATGATAGAACAAGAAGTCCAGTTTGGGGCATCTCATTTTAAAGAAGGACAATGACAATTTGGAGCAGATCTAGAGGAGGGCAACAAAGATGATAAAGGGTTTAGAAAGTAAGTCTTATGAGGAAAGGTTGAAGGAACTGAGTATATTTAGCCTAACGAAGTGAAGGCTAAGGGAAGGAACACTGGCAGTCTCCAAATAACTAAAGGGCTGTGTGACAGAGCAGGTCACAGGCCCTCTAAGGGACCCCACTTCACCACTAAGGACCTGACCTTCTGAGGCTATAAGACCTGCAGAGCCTGACACACAGGTAGTCTGAGCGTAGCAATGGAGTCAGCAAGACCTGGGCCTCTGATGTGAGCTAACCAGTGTGCTGAACCAGGGAGAACCTGGCTGAGAGGTGAGGGGGCTGGAAATGGGTCACAAGCTCACCATCACTGCAATGTATGGTAGAGGGCCATGGATGGCCTTGCTATTGTGACTCCAACCTGACGTTTACAGAAAACATTGTATTTTGGGACTGTGCACATTTGGGACAATAAAGCTGAATTAAAGATTGCTGGCTGATTGCTGGCTGATGTGGTGTGGATGACTTGGCGAGTCACCTTGTGACAGGCTGCCACCAAGAAGAGGGCAAGGAACTAGGAGGGAAGGACTAGAAATAATGGGTTCATGTTACAGGAAGGTAAATCGCAGTTAAATATCAGGAAAAGCTTCCTAACAGGAAGAGCTGTGCGGCAATGGAACAAGCGACCTAGGGAGGTTGTAGAAGCTGGGCAGCCATCTGTCAGGGATGCTGTAGCTGTAGTCATTCTGCACCCAAGCAGGCGGCTGGACTAGATGACCTTTGAGATCACTTCCAATTCTGTGATTCGATGGAATGATAAACAGGAGAGTGTTCATCCCTCTCCATTCACTTGAAATGCTGGGAGGTTTTGTGCATGCATGTATAAATGGGGTGGAGGGGGGAGTTTATTGACCATGGGGATTGGGCTTGCCCCTCTTTGGGTGCTCAAAATAGTGGAAGGTTTGCATAGGGGAAGTTAGCATTCAGTGCCCAATACAGGAAACTTGGGACATTGTGTGAAATGGTCCATTGACCCTCCTCCTAGCAGGGGCACAGGATGATTCACCCACTAGAAAAAGAAAACGGTTATTGTGATAGATGAATGACTCTCCGTACTTGGTTATTGAACTGGCGGTGGCCATGCAGCTCCAGGGGCATCTGGACCGCACCGGTTTCCTTGACCTGTTGCAGTCAAGCTTCTGTCCGGGTCATGGCGCTGATACAGCACTTCTGGTTTTGGCTGATGATCTGCGCTGGGAGTTGGAGAGAGGCCAGTCCGCTATTCTGATTTTATTAGATCTGTCAGCAGCTTTTGACACGGTTGAACATGAGATGTTGGTAACTCGCCTGAGGGACCGTGCAGAGGTGGGCAGGACTGTTCTTGAATGGTTCTGCTATTTCCTAGCAGGTAGGACTCAGTGTGTGGTGCTGGGGAAGTCTACATCATCCCCCTGGAACCTCATGCGTGAACTGCCGCAACGATCTATTCTGTCCCCTCTCCTGTTCAATGTGTATATGCAGCCTCTGGGCGAGAACTTGAGAGGTTTTGTGGTTGGGTGCCATCAGTATGTTGATGACACCCAGCTGTACCTCTCATTTTCATCTGACCCAGGCCCGGCTGTCTCGGTGTTCACCTGGTGCCTGGCTGTGGTGGGGGACTGGATGAGATGAAGCCGTCTGAAGCTGAATCCCAATAAGATGACAGTGATGCTGGTGGGGAAGGGCGAAGGGGTGGAGGTCCCCATCGTTGATGGGGTGCGTCCCACCTTGGTCCTCCAGGTCCAGAGCCTGGGAGTGCTCCTCGATGCACAGCTCTGTCTGGATGCCCAGGTGGTGGCTGTGGCGAGGAGTGCTTTTTGTAAATTACATCTGGTCCATCGTCTTTGGCCATATATTTCCAGTTCCGACCTGGCCACCGTCGTCCATGCATTTATCACCTCAAGATTAGACTACTGCAATGTGCTCTATGTGGGGCTACCCTTGGTGATGTCCCAGAGACCTCAGCTGCTGCAGAACATGGCAGCCCGCCTCCTGATGAGGACCAGTGTCCCTGATGGGGACACTGGTACTCCATTCGCTCAATTGCTGCCTATAGTCTATCAGGCCCGATTCAAGGTGTTGGTGCTGAACTTTAAGACCCTATACAGTCTGGGCCCTGGTTATCTGAGAGACCGCCTCTGTTGCGTTGTGCCTCAGTTTCCTCAAAGAGAAAATGTGCTTAGTGGTCCAGGCCTGACATAATCTGGTCTGGATATAGGGCGCTCTTTTCCAATATGTGGAAACTCAGTTTACACTATGCTAATAAGCCAGCCAGCTAAGCAGAGTATTGTAAAGACAAATATTATTTATAAATGAGGCTGAGACAAGGAATATTATAAATATAAAGCAATAGTTTACTTAAGTTCTAATATAGACATAGTACAATAGAGAAACAGTGTCAGTTAAAAATACATTACTTTAAAAAGACATTTCTGTTCAAGGAATAGTTCTTATTACAAGTTCAAAAGATCTTAACATCTATGGGATATGACATATGCTGTAAGTATTATTGCTATGGTTGGTTCAATGCATCAAAAAGAATATACATTAAAGGAAGGAACTCCTTTTCATCTGACCCAGGCTCGGCTGTCTCGGTGTTCACCTGGTGCCTGGCTGTGGTGGGGGACTGAATGAGATGAAGCCGTCTGAAGCTGAATCCCAATAAGATGGCAGTGATGCTGGTGGGGAAGGGCGAAGAGGTGGAGGTCCCCATCATTGATGGGGTGCGTCCCTCCTTGGTCCTCCAGATCCGGAGCCTGGGAGGACCAAGGATTTATGAAAAATCCATCTTTCCTCTCCCTTCTTATAGAATGAAAATTCTTAGAAGTCACCTATCTTGACTCTGGTCAACAGAAAATGTTGATTTCTTGAGAAATACTGCAAAGAAGAAAACAACAACACATATTGCCCATATTGGGCAAGTCTGGTTGTAGCACAAATGACTTGGTTATAGAGGATGGGAGCCATGCATAATTTGTCCACTAGTGACAGAAAGACTTGTTTGCAATCAGGTGTCCACTTAATTTTTGATGGTCTTTCATGTCCCACTAGGTCTGTGAGGGAGGTTGCTAAGAAGGTTGAGTTAAGAACAAACTGCTGATAGTAGCAAGCCAAGCCCAGAAACTGCTGTACTTTGCATTTAGCGTCTGGTTGCAGCTACTCTCGGAGGGCCTCGACCTTATCCATTTCGGGGCTGACTTGCCCATTGCCTACCCTAAACTCCAGGTAGGTAACATCTTCCAACCTATATGGCATTTTGGTGGGTTGGCTGTGAGACCAGACCTTGTCAAACTTTCTTCAGTCTTGGATAGGTGTTGGAGGTGTTCTTCCCAAGAGGCACTGAACATGATAATATCATCGATATATGCTACTGCATACTGGAAGTGAGGTGGGGGTGAAGGGGAAGAACATTTGATCCTTCAGTCTCTGGAAGGTAGCTGCCACTCCATATAGTCCAAACAGCATCTACAAATTGGAAGAGCCCGAAGGTGTGGATAAGGCAATCTCTTCCTAAGAAGAAGTCAGGGGAATATGCCAATAACCCTTTGTAAGGTCAAGCATGGACAAATAGTTCACCTCACACAATTTCTCTAGCAGGGTGTCTACTTGGGACATGGATAGGCATCAAATTTTGAAATTGCATTCACCT
The DNA here is from genome assembly GCA_003113815.1 of Sphenodon punctatus. Taxonomy (NCBI): domain Eukaryota; kingdom Metazoa; phylum Chordata; class Lepidosauria; order Sphenodontia; family Sphenodontidae; genus Sphenodon; species Sphenodon punctatus. The sequence continues at coordinate 947,287 of QEPC01006898.1, forward strand.
TTTGAAAATCAATGTAGAATCCCACCATGCCATCGGGCTTCCTCATAAAAATGGGCTGACTCTTCCCCAGGCTGCACTAGGGGTAAGAGGTAGATCATGATCTACTGGGAAATCACAGGACAGACTCCAGTAGATCATGCATGCCATGGGGACTGGGGCCAGCATCTCAAACATCACCTCTGGGGAGGATAACATGATTTGATGTCCCAGGGAGTGTCTCTGGGAAGAAGAACTGTTAGTAGAGTGCTTCCAATGCAGCAAAGAAGGCTCTCTCTGGGGCGATTGCTTCTCTTTACTTCTGAGATCAGTTGATGATGTGTTCTAGAGCTGAGGGCCAGTGGAAGGGCGGTGGGCCCCAGGTATGGAGAGCCAAAGCCAGCAGGCGGCGTCCTAGTCATCATCTGAGGTTGACACCTGGATCAAGTGGATCATGTGCACCATGAATCTGTCCACCCCTGGGCTACATGATTCCTGGATTACTTGCATCGCCAACATTTTCTCCACTTCCTCCTTTGACACCCCATCTATGCTTTGGTACTGGTTGGGGATTTTCTCTAACAATTCTGCCCAGTTCAATCTCTATATGGCTGTCCGGATGGTACGGAGTGTGGAAAAGATATGAGGGTACTTAGCCACTAGCTTGGTTAAGTGAGATTTCTGGCCTGCCATCAAGGATGGTTTGACAGACAGCTCAGGGTAGCCCCCAATATTTCTAGTGGAACGCCCCAGTTCAGAGTTATTGGGTATAGTTGTGATGCATAAAAGGCTGCCTTTCTGCATATTCTTTCAAGAGATGTCTGTAACTCTTTCCTTTTCCCTGTCTGTCGTGCCACATAATCTACATGGCCCACTTGTTAAACCACTTCAAAAGGCCTCTGCCATGCGGTCTTAAGTTTAGACTCTGAGGGGGCAGTAGTAGTACTAGGACCCTTTGCCCGGGCTGGAATTGGCAAACCTTACTTCTTTGGTTATACCAGCCTTTCTATAGGGCTTGAGCTTTCTCCAGGTTTTCTTTAGCAAATGCCCGTATTTCCTCCAACTGTTCCCTCATTTTGAGGACATATTGGACCATGTTCCTCTGGTTCATAACCTGTTCTTCCCACTCCTCAGTAAACCAAGCACCCTTTGGGGTTTATACCCTTATAAGAATTCAAAAGGAAAGAAGCCTAGGGAGGCTTGAGGGACCTCTCAAAATGAAAACAGAAGGGCTGGCAAGAGGATACGCCAATTCTTGGATTCTGTCATAACAAACTTTTTCAACATCCTTTTAAGGGTTTGGTTGAAATGCTCTACTAGGTAATTCATTTGCAAGGTAGACAGATGACTGAAGGGCTTTGAACTTTAGCAAGTTGCACAAGTGTTTCATTACTTGACCTATGAAGTTGGTACCCTGGTCTGTAAGGATTTATTTGGGGAATCCCATCCCAAAAAATACATTCCTTTTTACTATCAGTATAGTACTAGTATAGTCTGCTGTTACCAGGATGTGAGTATGTTTGGCTGCTGATCTGTCCAGAGGCCCCACCAAATGCATCCTTCTCCTCTCAAAGGATGTCCCTACCAAGGGAAAAGGTATCAAGGGTATGGGGAAGGGGTGGGAGGGGCTTCCTGGTGAGTTGGAAATCTGGGCATGATTTGCAGTATCTCCAAACCACCTCTCGATGCCCAGACCAATAGAAATGCTCTATCAGATGCTCCCATGTCTTCTGCTGGTCTAGATGTCCTGCACATGGCACTTGGTGTGTCAACCTCAGTATTTCCTCCCCCCCCCCCGACCTATTGAGGTGTCACTAACGGATGTCTTTCTTCCCCTATGGGCCCCATCATTTCTACTTGATATAAGTAATCCTGTAGGAGTTCAAAGTGTAGCTAATTCACAGCCTTTTGGGGGTCCACTGGCTGCCCACTGATGGTCTCCACATGGTCATAAGCATTTTGCAAAGTGGGGTAATTGTGCTGATCTTCAAGGAAATCAAAGCCACTTACTGATGGAGGATCAAGGTCTTGGGGTCTTGTTTCTGAGCTTAGCTGTCTGCTCTCTGCATCCATCATGGGGGCAGTCCTGGGGCATTCTCTGGGGAGATCAGCTACACATGACTGGGGACCGAGGGAACCCTTTGCAAGGGCTCAGTAAGGGTGGAGAAGTTGAGACCAAATGTCTCCAGTCCCTCCCCACAATCATTGCATGCACAAAGTCAGGCATGACTCCCACTCTTATCTTTGCCATCTTCCCAACCAGTGTCATTTCCAGGTCACAGGAGGGATATAGCTTCGTATCCCCATGATACTCCAGATGTGGAGACCTAGGTACAAAAGCTGGGCAGAGCCCTCAATAACCTCTTTGACCATCATTTGGCTACAGCCTGTATCAATCAGGGCTGAGAACTGTTGGCCTTCTATGCTTCCATTGTACCATGACCCCTGTCCTGTTTTCCTCACCCCAAGCCTCAGCATAGGTGCAGTCCTGTCTCTAATACCCTGGTCTTCCCACAAGAGTAACAAAGGGACCGTGATGGGGCTGAGGCCTGTTAAGATTGCTGAGCCACCACCTCTCTCTCTCCCTTCTCATGATTAATGTGCCCCGCCTGTCCAACTGGCTCAGAGTCCTTCCTGGTCACAGGGTCTCCCTATCATACCCCATCCCTCTTTCTTCAGGGTAACAGGAACTCTAGGGATGCTCTCCCCTTCAACTCCCCTGCAAGGAGTTCCTACTTTTCCTATCCGGAATGTTTGTCATCACTTGGGGAAGGGCTTGAAAGCCCCACTATGTGATTTATAGCCTCAAAATCATCCATTAACAGGACTGCAGCTCCTAGGGTAGAGGAGTAGGCACTAAATTATTACCAGCAGATGACAAATTATGCACTAGGGGTGTGCAGCAGGCACATAGTTTTGTTTATTTTTTTGCTTTCGTTTACAAAAAAAACTTCGTTTTGGTGGAGTTTCTACGACTGCATCAAATAGGGCTGCCTTCTGGGTACTCAGACCAATTTCCAAATTTCCAAGTACCCGATCCAGTTACTCAGCCAGACTTCAGAACTTTGTCTGAGTACCCAGAATTCGGACCTCAGAAAACTTCGGAACTTGGAACTTCAGAACTCAGAATTGCAGAAACCAGTACTATTCAGCACTGAGTGCACCCACTTTAAAATGATTATGCCAGCCAAGCAGTGCCCAGAAAAGGGCTAGCAAGAGTAGGACAATCACTCAAGAAGACAAACCCATCACAAAACTGCAACTGCAGGCAGAAATCCCACAAAAATCCAGCAGTAGTGTACCCACAGCATGGCCCACCATCAACAGCGCACCCACTTTAAAATCAGTATACCAAACAAACCCTCTAGGGTGCTGCCAACCAGCAGTGCAAGCAGCAGGCACAGCTCATACTTTAAGTATACTTGGCACTGGTGGCAAAGCAATCCCCAGCATTGCCTCTAATATATGGAAAGCCCAGGCCAGGGGAAGTGGAGCTAGGCAGATCCCATTGACCACCATGGTGCCAAGAAAGTGCAAGCAGCAAGCAGCAGTGACACCCACTTATTTTTTTAAAAAGGCATGACATTGGTGTGGCACTGGTAACTTGGGCAGCTCAGGCCAGGGTGTGTGGAGCAAGACAGAGATCTCTCTGGCCTTCATGGTGCCTGATAAGTAGTAGGCGGCAGCAGTTTAGCACCCAATTATTTTTTAAAATTTGTTAAAATATTCATGTCATGGAACTAGAAACAACTATTCCCCATCCCCCAGCATTGTCCCTATTGACAGGACAGACAGACAACCCTCCCCGCCCCAAGCCAATTATTTACAGATCAGGAGGGTAGCGCACACAGCCAGATTCACCAAAGAGAATAGAAAATGGCTGTGAAGCCACTTTTATTTTGCCCCTGCCAGTCAATCAAAACTTGTTATCTGGCTTATCCATCATTCAACTGTCCCCTCCCATATCCCCCTCCTATGAAATATGGCACCAATTTTCATTTCCTAGAGGCTATGGGATCAACTCTTCTGGATCATTCCATGCACACAATGGCGCCAGCACTCGATGAGGGCTTGCAAAGTTTTCCGGGGACTGGCCACGGTACTCGAGACTTCGGACTTCAGAAATTTGGAGCCGAGGACTATCCACAGTGGATTCCAAAGTTTTCTGAGGACCGAGTTTCAGCCCTCAGGGTTATGTAAGCAAAAAATTTTCATTTTCTGGTTTGTTGTTTGATGGGGGGGGGAGTTGCTCGATTTTATTAAAAATAATTTTAAAAAAACAAAAATCACTGAGCATGTGCAAAATGGCCACCAGGGCCATCTCCACATGTTTGCCTTTTCCCAAAATGGTGCTGGCAGCATCAGTGCCATTTTAGAAAATGGCAGCTGGTCTACGCATGCGCAGAATGTTCTGGCGCATGGTCAAACAGGCTGACCTTTTTTTAAAATGGCGCTGATGCTGCCAGCACCATTTTGGGAAAGAGCACGCATGTGCAGAATGGTCCCAATGGCCATTTTGCACATGCACAGGGTTTATTAAAAAAATTAATTTTTTATTTTTGTAATTAAAATGTATACTTTTTTCTTCGTTCTCATCCATTTTCGTTACCCATGTCTGTTGTTTCCATGTTCTAGTTACTGAAATGAAAGGGTCTTCATTCATTTTAGTAATTAAATATAACAAAAACAAATTGCACACCGCTAATATGCACAAACTGTTTCACAAATAGCAGCTCTGCAACCTGTTCTCCCTCTTTTTGGAGGTTTGAGATGACATAAGCAATGAGCTCATAATCTTTGGGCCACGGCCCGAGGTTGAAGTCAGAAGGGTAACGTTTCTTCCAAAACCTGTGTCTGTATGTCTCTTCTGAGATATCCATGCTAATAGCCACTTTAACCTTTTTATAATCTACTCTTACGAAACCTTACTTTGTAGGTGATGAATTTGAAGAGCTGTCACAAATCAACGTGACTCTGGGGGAGGTTCTAGAGCAAATTGACAAACTAAATACTAACAAATCAACAGGACCAGATGGCATTCATCCCAGAGTTCTGAAGAAACTCAAATATGAAATTGCAGACCTGCTGTTAGTAATCTGTAACCTATCCCTAAAATCTGCCACGGTACCTGAGGGCTGGAGGGTGGCAAATGTAACCCCGATATTTAAAAAGGGATCCAGAGGTGATCCTGGAAACTAAAGATCAGTAAGCTTGATGTCTGTGCCGGGCAAAATGGTGGAAACTATCATTAAGAACAGAATTGCTGGGCATGTTGATAAACATGGCTTAATGGGGAAGAGTCAACATGGATTTAGTAAAAGTAAGTCATGCCTCACTAATCTGTTGGAAATCTTTGAGGGTGTAAATAAGCATATGGACAAGGGAGACCAGGTAAATATAGAGTGTTTTCAGATGTGACGGGGCGGCTTCGTCCCATCACAGAAACAACCCTGAGATTCCCCGCCAGGATCACTCCAGCATGGCCAACAGACGTGCCAGGGGATCCCGGCAGGGAATCGGGGAGGGGGCAGGGCCACTCGGTGCAACGTGTGGCCACACGGCTCCTCCCCCTCCACGCTCCCTTGCCACCCGTCCTCTGGGGAGACGGGCAGGCGCCATGGCCAATGCAGCCGCAGCGCCCGCCCAAAATGACCATGGGCCGGAATCCCGGCAGGGATTCCGGGCTGTGATCCCTGTCCAGATGTGACGGGCCCCTTCATCCCCGCCGGGAATCACCTTCACCATGTGATCGGTGCCGGCCTCATGGATTCAGCCGATCGCGTGGTGAATGTGATTCCCGGCGGGGATTGAGTGTGGTAAACATCTGGGGGGGAACTTCCAGTTCCCCAACAGATGTTACGGGACCATTCCCCACCACAGGGAATTGACTGTGGTTGAGCATGATCTCGTAATGTCTGAAAATACCCATAGTGTACTTGGATTTCCAGAAAGCATTTCATAAGGTCCCACATAAAAGACTTTTGAGAAAATTTAAAAGTCATGGGATAGGAGGTAGTGTCTTTCTATGGATCGGTAACTGGTTAAAGGATAGGAAGCAAAGAGTAGGACTGAATGGTCAGTTTTCACAATGGAGAGATGTAAAAATTGGTGTGCCTCAGGGATCTGTATTGGGACTGGTGCTGTTTAATGTATTAATTAATGATCTGGAAACGGGTGTTAAGAGTGAGGTGATCAAATTTGCAGATAACACCAAGTTATTCAAGGTAGTTAAAACATGAGCAGACTGTGAAGAACTGCAACAGGATCTTACAAGACTGGGTGCCTGGACATCTAAATGGCAGATGAGTTTTAATGTGGACAAGTGCAAAGTGATGTACATAGGGAAAAATAATCCAAACTATGAGTACACAATGCTAGGTATTATGCTAGGAGTTTCCGCTCATGAAAATGATCTGGGAGTGATTGTGGACAATACACTGAAATCCTCAGCCTAGTGTGCAGCAGCAGTCAATAAAGCAAACAGAAGGTTAGGAGTTATTCGCCAAAGGGATAGAGAATAAAACTGAGAATGTCATGATGCCTCTATACAAATCGATGGTGTGACCACACCTGAAATATTGTGTGCAGTTCTGGTAGCCCCATCTCAAAAAAGACATANGATAGAGGTTTATAAAATCTTGAGTAGTGTGGAACGAGTAGCTAGGGAATGGTTATTTACCCTCTCAAATAGTAGTAGAACTAGGGGACACTCCATGAAACTAGCTGTCAGCAGATTTAAAACAAATAAAAGGAAGTACTTTTTCACTCAATGCATAATTAACTTATGAAATTAGTTACCAGAGGACATTGTCACGGTCAGTAGTATAGCTGGGCTTAAAAAAGACTGAATAAAGAGAGTAGATCCATTAATGGCTATTAACCAAGTAGCTTACAGGATGAACGTCTTACTGTCGGGAGCTGGGACTGAACAACGGGGAATGGATTGCCCATTGTGACTGATGGTTCTTCTCCCATGCGATTGAGATTGGCCACTGTCGGAGGACAGGATGCTGGGCTTGATGGACCATTGGCACTACTTATGCTCTTATATGTACTCAAGGGTGTCATATGTAGTCTGTGAGGCTCCTATTAAGCAAGGAACTGCACACTGGCTCACCGGTCATTGTGCACCTGTGTCTACCTGCTCAAACATGTTCAGGAAGGCCTCGGGGTCATCAGTGGGGCCATATTGTAGTGTTAACAGATGTCACAATGACGTCTGTCCCACCCGAGGAGGGGGGTGAACCTAGCCCTTCCCTCCCCCCCCAGCTGGGTGAGCTCCAGCTGTGGGAACAAACATCCCTGTGGCCTGACCCGTCCAGAGGGAAGGGGGCGGGGAACACCATACAGTCACTTAGACATTGCCCACCCCACCCCCCAACCATAAAAGCAAGTCATGGCTGGCCACCATAGCAACCCACCATGCTGGGAGGAGCCAGGATCTAGAACAAATGTTCCCGTTCAGTTCCACTTGCTCTGGGCGCATACTGTGGGCCTGCTTTCTTCTGGGCCCACATTTCCAGCCCAGCCTCCATGCCACCCTGGGTGGGGTTTGTTCCGAGCCCATATCTGACAGGCCCGGAACAAGCATTCAGGCATCATGCTGGCCCAGTCGGACCAAAGTGGGGCGAACTGGGTCAGTGTGATGTCTGTTAACACCCAGTTAGCCCCATTAGTATGGGAGCATGAGGTGCCTTTGTTTCCCTTTCCCATGCCGCATTCAAGGTAGCAGCCACAGCATCTGGGTCATCATATGGTCCTGAGTTTGCATCTTGATAGCTACTAATTCCTGGATGATTGCTGTCACCTGCTTTGTTAGTGGGCATCCACCTGTTGCAAGAGCCACTGCAGTTCTGTTGCCTGGGTTTTTTTTATTCTCCAGCATTCAGTTAACAAGAATTTTGGTCTCCATCGCTCCCTAAAGTCAGAGCTGGCCTTTGCCTGCATTCTCCACTACTGTGATAAAGGGGCAACTACCACTCACCCTCTAGGAGTAGGCTTGTCCAAGTTGGAGTAGGTTTAGCAGATTTGCTGCCTCTGTCTCATCACGCAGTGCCCTCTCTTCATGTGAGTGCCTGCTGATGCAGTTGTCTCAACAATATTTTGCTTCACAGTTCACCAGCATTCCCTCTAGCACTTGCTGCTGTCCCTGTGGGCTCTGTATCCCAGTTATCATAATTAATTTTTGATGATCAATGAATGCCCCCTTCTGAGGGCAGGTCTCTTTCCATTACATGCCCTGTTGGATGAACATATTTTATTTCTAGTTCACTCATAGCCCCCATGCTTTTTGGGATGACTTTCTGAATTGCCAGCAACTGTACAGGGGCCAGGGGCTCCCCATGATTGAGGATCTGGGGCGTCTATATTTTACACAGTGCTTCTGATACTTCTAGAAATCAGTAACAACCATGTTGTCAGTTCAAGTATATTGGAGGAGTCTGTGCATCCCTCCCCCCACCCCCCAACACACACAGCTCACTGAGGTTGCATAGTCTTCACTTGTCTGGATCCAGATCCACTGGCACTAGCTGTGTTCTGTGTACTTCTCCCGCTGTGGAAAAATGGTCCTTTCCCCACAGTGAAAATCACCAAAGACAAGTGGAACTGTAGCTTCATCATCAGGCTTAAATGATGAAAACAACCAGTGCCTATCACCTGCAACATCCCTTTTACTTTATCCAAAGCATCTAGGTCACTGGATTTTAAAGCACAATTTTCCAGCTGTTTTGTGCCAGCATTAACCCTTAGTACCTGTAAGCCATATTCGCTTTAGTGGGACCTGTGCCAGTTTCAAGTGCTAGTGTTGATGTTAAAGAACCAGAAGGTCACATCCTAAAGGCAAACTGAAAATGGAGAAATGGATCTGTGCTCTTTTTGCTTTTGTGACATAAGATACGGACAGTGGTTTTAGAGGTGGCAGGGAAGGATGGGCTGTTTACTGTTATCTGTGTACTTACATTTTCTATTTAACTCAGTGATTATTAAAGAACTCAGTGATTACTAGAGATAACTGGCGAGGCAGCAAGAATTTAAAGGCTATAGTGGATCATAAACAAAATGTAAGTCAGCAGTGTGATGCTGTTACAATGCCATTTTGACGTGGATAAATCAAAACATCATGTCCAGGATGCACAGAGTTATAGTGCCATTATACTCAGCACTGGCCATACCTCTCTTAAGAGTACTGTATTCAGTTTTGGGCTCCTCATTTGAAGAAAGATGTTGGCAAAATTAAAAGGATTCAGAAAAGAAAAACGAAGATGACCAAGAAACAGGACTATAGGTCCTATGACAGCTGATGGCACTGTCTAGTCCTAGAGAAAAGAAAATTAAGGTGGGACATGTAGACAATTTTCAGATATTTAAAGGATGCTATAAAATGGAAAACACTTGTTCTCCATTGCCACTGAAGACAGGACAAGAAGCAGTGGTTTTAAATTACAAGGTAGGTAGGCTTGGGTTAAATATTAGGGGAAACGTCCTGTTACAACAGGAGAACAAGCTGCCTAGGGAGATTGTAAAATCTTCCCTGGATGTTTTCAAGAAAAGACTGGACAGGCATCTGTCAGGGATGCTTTAGTTATGGGGCATTCTGCTATAGGGCAGAAGGTTGTCCTAAATGACCCATGTCATTCTGTCTCTAAAGTTCGGTGATTATAACAAGTGTAAATGACAATATTTTAGGAATCAAGAAAGTGAAAGCATAGCAATTGCACTGAGGCTGTAGTCTTCAAACCACTTCCTCTGGAGTAGACCCTTGATAGGCTGTGCCATTTTAATCCCATATGTGTTTATAGAAAGGGTTTTTTTTCCTGTTAATCTCTGTGTAAGAATTGGAGTAATTAAGTCATTAAAGTTAAACTTTTCAAAGGAAAGAAGCTTTTGTTAAAAATTCAGCAGGTCACCTTCATCAATTAAAACACAGGGTAACACAGTACACACCCTCAACACCCACAGGGATGGGGAGGAGCGGGGGAAGAATCAAAATCCTAATTTGTTATTTTTTGTTTTTAAAAGATCCTATTTTTGATTTTATTACTATTTTGATCAGTATAGTTTGATAGAGATTCGTTAATCATTGGTCATGTAATGTTTCAGTGTGCCCACCAGTAGCATATTCACAGAATGCAAGCTACCACTCCAGAGCTAAAATGCAGAATTGTTTCATTTCTGAGGCTAATTTCATCTTCCTCTCTGAATCCTCAAAAACCCATATCACAGTTTTTAGGGTAGGTATTGGGCCAATGCAGAATTTTTCTAACAGGTTTGTATTAAAATTGACACAGGTTTCCTGAATTATGTCCCATTAGAAAACTTCTTATAGTAGAGTTCTCCTACACTGCATGATGGCTAACTCTTCTACTCTAGAAATGAGTTTCTGACTATCAGAGCATAAAAATTAAACAGTTAGTAGATTTAATAGCCATTCTGAAGTAGAAAAAAAAGGAAAACAAAATTGGGTCATTATTAAACAAAACTGTGCCTACTCCTTAATAGTTCATTATGTTTGTTTTATTGCTCTCATAGCATAAAGAAAGGAACCAATGAATTGTTCAATAGTCATTTACCAAATAGTAAACTGTAGGAGCCAAGCTATTTCAGAGGCAGACATGCAATTGCATTAGCTCAATCTGATTTATCTCAAGTATATTAACAATAAGAAAGGCTATGGCAAGGGTACATGAGTTCAAACTGAAGGGTGTTTTTAAACCAGCAAAGCGAGAAGAGGGGGTCCATGGCCACTGAATGGGGAGGGCTTCACATTTACGGCTCCCAGCATGACTGCCCCATTCATGGAGGTGGCTACCCTGGCCTGCATGGGGCATAGGGTGGCCAGATGTGCAAATTTTAGAGGACACTTATGAGAAATACAGGTTTCAGGATTTCATTGGCTCCAATGCAACCCTGCAACCTATATTTCTCATGTGTCCTCTAAAATTTGCATATCTGGCCACCCTAACGGGGCACTCTGGATTTTTCAGAAGTGTTCCTTGCATGGCCATGATTGTATATGGGGTTTATACTTCATCAGTCTTTTAAGAAAATTACAACAATTTTCCAATCCTAATGATTGACTGTCATGAGTTGTTAAAGTATATATTACCATCATTTTCTAATTAGATCACTACTGAATTTGCACCAAAAGAGAGACAGTGGAAGCAAATAGGAATTTGTTGCTTGCAAATCAAATCTGAGTGTACAATAAAATTAACAAATATTCATATTTGAAACTCTTGAGAAACCTTGGATTCATCCCTCTTTGTCTGGCTCAATTACTTTGAGTTTCTTTGGGTGTTTTTAAATGAGAAACATCCACGCATGGCCCCCTCACTGTCCATGTGTCCAAGCGCTCATTTGAATTGGTGAATGGGGAGGTGCACTCCCATGACCCACGCGCTGGTCACCCATGGCCACACACGGAGCACTCCCGAAAAATCCAGAGTGCCCTTTGCGGGCCAGAGTGGCCACCTCCATAGATGAGGCAGCCATGCCAGGAGCTACCTGTGAAGCCCTCCCACACATATCCCATGTGTGGGCGCCCCTCTGTCGCTCCACGTACTGACCACAGACACACACACACACAACTCTCTTTCAAAAACAATCTTTGTTGGAGGACCCGGGTCTCATATGTACATCCGCAGTGCTTCTGGAGCAGTACCAGCTCAGCAGTCCTGCTGCTGCTGCTGCCTGGTTCAGCCTGGAATGCTTCCCTGTAAGCCCTCCCATTGTGCTAGGCTGGCCATACTCCCTCCCACTCCCGATCCCAGCTTTACTGTTAGCTGCTTTTGTGCACTTGGTGGTTAGCACCATCTTGGCATGTCCATTCGGACACACTAGTCAGCATTTCAGATTCCACTGGCTGTCGAACCTTTGGCATTGAGTTTTAGAGATGGACAATGGAATTTAAATTGGGCGATTTATACATAAGATCTGCCTCAGCCTCTTCTTACACCCTGTGTTCCTAGGAAATTGTATACGTATAAGATAGATTGCTATATGTAAATTGTGTGACAAACACACCACAGTTCTGCTACCAAAGGAGAGATCACGTATTTAAAACATCAGTAAGTTTGATAAATTCATAGAAATTTATAACACTGAATCAGCAGCCACGTGTCTTGGTACTAATTAGTAGTCACATCGATGGCCCTTTTGATACGAGACACTCCCAGCCATCTCCATGCAGTTTTGGGTGCAGGCGCCCATGAGATGGATGGGGTTGCGTGCCCCCCATCTCCACCCATCACCCACCACTGGAGCAATGAGCTCCAATGCCCTATGCTCCATAGATGGAGGTGGGTGGAGATGGGTGTGCGCCTGTGAGAATGGCCGCAAACCCACCTCCACTCACCGCGGCCACACACCCATCTCCCCACCCACCGTGGCCCGTTTGAAAAGGCCCTACATCAGACTGAGTAGCGGTGTTAGCAAATGCAGGTACATTTCCTTCTAAAAGTTAGACTGCGTGTGGATGCAATTTCTTTTCCAAAGATGCTAAAAATAGAAAACAGAAGCTTGGGTAAATGGAATGGGGGCTGGGGATTTACTTATTTTCATCTCTTAACCATGTCATGCTTTAAAATTCTATTCTAATCTTTGTGTTTAAAAATAATTCTGTTGAGAGGGACATTCTCACTCTTTCTGCTGTCAGTACCCAGTGGTTACGGGGGGGGAATGATTCTTTTCCCAGCCTACATCTGAAATTACTATTCACTTTGACAAAGCTGCTCCTGATTGCATTCTAATAATGTATCCTCACTCCCGTTCGTGACATTGGTAAGATGAATGCGCAGAATGAAAATAAGGACAGAGCCACTCTAATATATGTTGTGCAGCTCAAAGAGATGCAATCAGGCCCCCTCAATATTAGCTGATGTGCTCTTGACAATATTATGAGGAAATTAAACCCTATCCATAAGTATTGGCTGAGGGAAGTGAATTATGATTAATTCCAGGAGGTAATTGTCTAAACGGAGAGATAGTGATTAATTAATTACCAAGTAGTGATTTATTAGCTAGGTCAACTTGTGCTCAGCAAAGGCAAGTGTATTAGCTATGTCATCTGTAACAGTTCTGGGGTAGAAGGGATACCTCAGCCACTGGAGACCTCACCCCTTTCTGGTACTACAGAGGTTCTGATCCACATGACTGGGAAGTCCTGTCCCACATCAGCTTGCATTCTTCCTCTTCCCCCTTTGCTGGGTCTCTTTCTCCCACCCTCCCCTGCTCCTCCTTCCTCAACTTGCTGAGACATCCTCCTGTTCAACCTCTGTGCTTCTCTGCCTGAGCTTGCTATAGGAGGAATTGACGTGGGGGAGTGTAGCGCCAGTCTCAAATTTGAGAGAACAAGTCTCCCATTGGGAATACTCGGGGGTGGAGGGCTCTTCCTAGAATTTCCATTTTATGTCCCAGTACATAGGGTGCTTTTACACAAGCGGGTTGCTGTGGTGTGACCCACTTGCGTGATATTTCAAAATCCCGCCAGGCAAGATTAGACGAGACAGAAGTCCAGGATCACATGCTTTGAAGACGGTCGTGCATTGTTTTCAGACCACGAATTAAATACCTCACAATTGAGGTATTTAATTCGTGGTCTGCAAATAATGCACAACCACCTTCAACGTGCATAATCCCAGACTTCCATCTCGTCTAATCCCGCTTTGTGGGATTTCGAAATATTGCACAAGTGGGTCACACCACAGCAACCCGCTCATGTAAAAGCACCCATAGTTACCTATACAGGTATAATTCACAGTGGATTCTATGAAATAGAATGACCACAGCTGTAGCGTAAATGGAAATGAACCAAAATAAACAGGATTATGAGTTCTTTATTTTTCTCAGAATATGAAGCAGCAGAACCAATGGGGGCAAAAGGAACAGATATGCCTCCCTTCCCCCCACCCCCACCCCCAAGTATTAGGGGTCTGTATGGCACCTGAGGTACACACCAAGCCTTCAGAATATTCTGCTCCCTACGCTCTCAGGGATCAGGGCCAGCTTTCTTCTACCTGAGCTTCGCCGTCTCTTGCAAAACCTGGCTATCCCACTGAGGATATGTGCTCCACTGAAGGAAAGGATGAGCCAATGAATAGGAATCTGTACACCTATGTCCAATTTCCTGTTCTGTGAGAGTTACGTGTGTGGTGCACATGTGGCGTGAACTCACGCCGTATGTAAAAATCCCACGGGTGGGGTTTAGAAGTGAAGTCTCGCATGTTTTAGCCAGTTGCACATGAACTAAATACCTCAATATCAAGCCCTCCATGCTCCCAGCCCCTCAGCACAAACTGGAGCACAGCAGGTGGAGTTGTCGGGTCGTATGTCACTTTAGTCTGTCTCCCTGGCCAGGTCAGAAGGGCAGGGGAGGAGTCTCCACCCCGCCACACTATCAATTTTGGGAGTTGAATTCCACTGTCCTTCTTTCCTGGGTCAAAGTCCTCTTTCAGGGACTTGAAGACCAGTATTCAAGCATTAGGCAGCTCTTTCCTGGTTGCCTCCTAGGAAGAGTACCTGCGACGACAATGGGAATTTGATAGCAATGATAAGAAACTCAGTAGAACAATAACCAGGATAGCTTCTGTCTTTCTTTTATGCACTTGGAATGGTGGGAGGTATGTATTTGTGTGTTGAAATGTGTGAGACTTATTGGCTGCGGGGCAGGGTTTGCCCCTCTTTGGCTGCTAGAATTGTTGGGAGGTATGTACTTGCATAGTTGCCATTACATTGGAGCAGCATAAGCTTTTAATATTTATTCTTTTGGTCTCTTAATGAAATAAGTAAGTGATATTATCCCATTACATAAATGGGAAACGAAGAGTTGGACAAATCATGCCAAATCATCAGTGTGAAATCATGCCACGTGTAAAAATCCCACAGGCAGGGTTTCACCGCGACATCTCACGCGTTATAGCCAGTTGCGCATTCTTTTAAAACTGCCAACTTTGCTCCACAAAGAGGGGGGTGAGATGGTGTGAGCCCTCCAGGCTTTTAGTTCACTGTTTTTAAAAAGTGCGCAACTGACTATAACGCACGAGATGTCATGTCTAAACCCCACTTGCAGGATTTTTGCACGCAACATGATTTCACACTGCACGTCTAAAAGTGGCCCTGGTTTGTTCATCCCTCCCTCCCTCTTTGTGGAGTAAGAGATCCGGACTGTGGGTCTGAAGAGGGGAGTCCCAAGCCCCATGTGTGTTTCATCCTCCTCCCCCGCCCCGCCCCGCTATAGAGAGCGGGGTGGTGGAGGCTCCTCCCCCACCCTTCTGACCTGGCCAGGGAGATAGATTAAGCGGCATGCCGCCCAACAGCCACAACTCCACCTGCTGCACTCCAGTTTGTGCTGAGGGGCTGAAAGCCTGGATGACTCAACCCCATCTTTTCCTCCCTCTTTCTGGAGCAAGAGACCCAGCCTGTGAGTCTGAAGGAGTCCCAGGCCCCTGCTGTTTTCCATCTTCACACACACACACACACACACACACACACACACACACACACACACACACACACACACACACACACACACACACCTTGCTGTACAGAGAGAGGCAGTGAAGTCAGAGACTCTCCCCTGCCCTTCTGATCCAGCCCGGGAGACAGACTAATGTGGCGTGCCACCTGGTGGCACAATAGAAACATGCAACAGGCCGCATGCATAAGTGCCACGCCAAAGGTCCCTTGGGCAAGGCCCTTGGGCGAGGACCCGGCATCCAGGTGGCGGAGTTGAGTCGGGAAGCAGCTATGTGGGGTTTTGGTAGGATTGTGTGCTTGGTGTGGTGGGTATTGCGGTGAGAGAGGTTAGAAGGGTTTGTACTGAGAGGGGTTGGGATGGGGGGGTTGAGGTTTTTATATTAATTGGGGTTGGTTATTGGGGAGAGTGGGGATTATGAGTAGGGACAGGGTCATGTTCACTGTTGGGAGCAGTGACCATAGCCCCAGGGGAGGGGCTGGGTGGTATTAACCCCCCCAGTGAGAGGGGGGGCAAGGGAGGTTATGAGGGGGGGAAGGATGTCTCCCGGAGAGAGGGGGTTGGGGAGTTTGGGGGAAGGGGGTGAGTCGAGGGGAGGGTATCCTTTTCCATTACCTGGGCAGGGGAGCCACCGGGGGTGTAGCCTGGGCTGGGGGGCTATGCCAAGTGGGGGGATACCCAGCAATAGGAGTCATCACAGGGTATGAGAACTATGGTCCTTTCGGGGAGGCATTATCATCACGAGTTGAGGAACAGGTACTTGGTGCCTGTCCCTCTCTCAGCCCCCCTTGTTTCAGGACGCCAGGAGGCCAAGGTCTATGGGACCTCTGGCGTGTCGCTGGTGCTGCTGAATGGAAGGTCAGTGCCCAATAAATTGTCCACCATACAACATTCAATCCTGAAGTGGGCTGCCGACCTTGTATGTATTACAGAGACCTGGTTGGACGATGTGTCAAGGCCAATTTTGGCTGACCTCATTCCTGACAGGTGCCCTGTTCAGCATCAGCCCAGGTGGAGGGACGGGGGTGGTGGCATAAGCATTATTTTTCAGGAGGGTTTGTGGGTCAGGAGGTTCTCAGTGCAGACTGAGTTCCGGATAAAGGGACTCTATCTTGTGGTTGATTTGGCCCAAGACAGATTAGAGAATCTTCTGGTGTAACATGCACCCCACTTCCCAGCAGCATCTCTGACTGCTTTAGCTGCCCTGATCTGTGAGGTGGTCTTGCGATCTCTGAGGCTTATAGTCCTGGGGGATTTTGCTATCCACACAGAGGCCAGGTTGCAAGCTGCGGCACAGGAGTTAATGGCTGCCATGGCAACCATTGGCCTGTGCCAGGTGGTTGTTGGCCTAACTCATAAGAATTTATTTATTTATTTATTTGATTTAATATATTTATACCCCGCCCCTCCTGCAAACAGCTCGGGACATACTCTGGACTTCTTATTCTGCACTGACTTTGAGGCAGGAGGGGATCCAATGGTAGAGGGGTGGTTACTTCACCCTTGTCATGGCTGGACCATTACCTCCTCTTAGCTTTCATCCTGGCACATAGGGATGAAGGACCAATTAAGATGGTCCACCCTCGGAGACTGATGGAACACTCTGGGTTCCAAGCTGTTCTGGGGTGATTGCCCATGGACCTCACGACCACTCCATTGATGCCCTGGTGGTCTTTTGGAACAGCTGGCTGTCCAGGGCTATTGATTGGGCACCTCCCAGGTGTCCGATCCCAGCGCTTCAGCACCACAGGTCTCCATGATTCACAGATACCTTGGGACAGCTGAAGCATGAAGGGAGACAGTTAGACAGTGTTCGACCTCTTTTCAAGAAACCATCTTTGGACATTAATTCCCCAGTGAGCTATCAGCCTGTCTCTAATCTCCCATTTTTAGGGAAGATTATTGGGTGATTATTGGGTGAGTGGTGGTCTGTCAGTTGCAGGCACATCTCAACCACATCAGTTTTCTGGAACCCTCTCAATCAGGCTTCTATCCAGGCTATGGAACTTAGACTGTGCTTTTGGCCTTGGTTGATGATCTGTGGGTGGAGCTAGATAAGGGTCATTCGACCCTGCTGGTTCTACTTGACCTGTCAGCAGCTTTTGACACAGTTGAACCATGAGGTGTTGGTGACCCACCTGCGGGACCTTGCTGGGGTGGATGGTACAGTATTGCAGTGGTTCCATTCCTTCCGAGCGAACAGATCTCAGCGGGTAGTCCTGGAGGATTATTCATCTTCCCGCCACGGGCTTCCTGTGTGGGGTCCCACAGAGTTCTATTCTGCCCACCTCTTGTTCAATGTGTATATGCAGCAGCTGCGGGAGATTGTGTGCAGATGGGGGGGTACACTGTCATCAATATGCTGATGATACTCAATTGTACCTCTTTTTTTCATCCAACCCAGGCCCAGCAGTCTCGGTGCTTTCCCGGTGTCTGGCTGCGGTAGGGGCCTGGATCAGGACTAACCAACTGAAGTTAAATCCCAATAGAACAGAGGTGATGCTCATAGGCAGGGCCGGTGATCTGGGTGAAGATGGACCACCTGTCGTTGACAGGGTCTGCCCTGTATTGGCATCTCATGTTCAGAGTCTAGGGGTGCTCCTGAATCTGCAGCTGCATCTGGATCTCCAGGTGTCAGCTGTGGCTACGAGTGGCTTCCGCCAGTTACATCTGGTGAAATGGCTCCGACCATATGTCTTAGACTCAGATCTTGCCACCATCATCCATGCATTCATCACCTCGAAGCTGGAGTACTGTAATGTGCTCTATGTGGGGCTGCCCATGGTGACTGTCCAGAAGCTACAGCTGGTGAAGAATGCGGCGGCCCGTTTGCTTATGAGAACAGGTCCCTGGGAGCACATTACACCAGTGCTCCGATCTCTGCACTGGCTGCCTATAATCTTCCAGTCATGATTCAAGGTGCTGGTTTTGACCTATAAAGCCCTAAACAGCCTGGGCTCTAACTATCTGAAGGACTGCCTCAGTTCCTGGGCTCCTGGGCAGCTTCTGCTGTCATCAGGGGGCGCCCTCCTGGAGGTGCCACAATATAGACGGGTGGCGACCTACAGGCGGGTATTCTCAGCGGCTGCGCCAGTGCTGTGGAACTCATTCCCCATGAGGATTCACCTCAGCGTGGATCTCCTTGTCTTCCGGCATCAATGCAAAATGTGGCTCTTCCGCCAGGTGTTTGGTGGGGGGATGGGTGGGGGTGGTTTGTGGGACAGGGGGTGGTTTTTCTGTGTACATGCTGGTTGTTTTATTCTTTTTTGTTTCACTGTTTTGCATATTGTATTTTATGGTATTTTGTATGTTGTTCGCCACCCTGAGCTGCCAGAGGCAGAAGGGGTGGGGTAAAAATATATAAAAGAGAGAAAGTGAGAGAGAAAGAAAAAGAAACTCTCCCTCCTAACTAGGGACTGTTGGGAGAGTAAGCACTACCCCACGCTGTGCTATAAAATTTATGTCATGTCATGGAAAAAAACCTTTTTCCCTTGGTAGGCCACTTCGAAAATGAATACAGGCACAAAGTAAGAGTTGGGACCTGGAGGACCGCATCCAGAACTGGGGAAGGGAAGGAAGGTCAGATTATGGGTCTAATGAACAGATCCATTCCTATCCCTCTGTCCTCAAGTACATCCCCTCATCTCTTCTCCCTCCCTCCTGAGCTAACTCTTTTAGTACTTAAGGATAAGGGCTGAATCTGTGGGCCAGATCTAGAAATTGGAAAGAGACCAAATATCAACTCTCTGTGGGTTGCATTTGGCCTAAGGGCCAGAGGTTCCCCATCCCTGCTGTGTTAAGACATACCCCATGCCCTGTACTTCCAAGAGCTACAAACTTTTAATTTAATGTAGCTGAGCTGACTATTTACTGAATGGATCAGAGGATCCAAATTCCACTCTCGTTTATGTCCCATGTGGACAGCTTCACTCATTGAAGTGAATGGGGTTGCATGAAACCTAAAGGTGGCATTGCGTGCTCCAAAGTTTTGGGGGGGGGGGGTTGTTGTCGTTTTTTATGATAAATGTCTTGGTTATCAATTCCAGTAACAATCACTGTAAGGCACTGTTCAAACGTGCTTCAAAGTTTGACACTCAAGATGGTAATACTGATACTTATACAACATTGTGGCAGCATATTGCATATGGTAGCAGTTAGCACAGGTGTGAAGTGAATGAGATTTAAATCCATGCTAACTGCTAAAGTGCATGCTATCCTGTCAGAGGATCGCAATGCCTTAGACAAAATATGACTGAAAATAATTTGTATGTTCAACTTTTATGACTGGATTTTAAAATCCGTTTCAGGCATTCTCACTTAATTCAAAGCACTTTCTCACAACCCTCCCATCAGCACTCTCTCGCTCTCTCTCTCTCCTCTCGCACACACACACACACACACACACACACACACACACACACACACGCTTATTCTTTCTTCACTCAAAAAGAACTTACTGCTTTCAGGCTCAGTCTTAAGTGAATAGTTCCCTGAAGGGTTCATTAACAATTAGAGAAAGCATACAACACTGAAAGATGTGAATGGTGTTAAGTACTTTACAAGAGTAGTCTAGCAGTTGTACGTTGCTCCACCAGGAAATAACCATGCTTAAAATTCTACTGCAATTCCCCCCATTTCTGTTGTAAAAAAGCATACTTTTCTTAGTAGTGCAGCATTGTAAGAGTTGTAGCAGAATGTAAATACTACTTGTCCCTAGAAGGATTTTCCTCAGGCTGTTTCCTTCTCTTTTAAAGGTGAACCTGAAAAATATGTTTTAAGATCCAGAAGCTTTATAATGAGATCCTGTGATCACCTGAGGTATTAAGAGAAAGAGGCATTCAGTGCCATAACAGTTTTAAATATTTTTTTCAATAAATCCAGGTTCAGCCTTTCCTGATAAATATGATATTTTGGTTAAGATACATTTTTTACTCAAAAGGCCCATGTCCTGCCAAGTTGGGCTTCCAGCCTCCGACCTCCCCTATAGCCATCCCATGTCTTGCAAAGGTCTTACTAGAGCTCTCAGCCCTATTTGTGACGCTTTGCCCCTGTTAGGAACTCTCAGTTCCTTTTTATCCCGATCTAGCGGACCCCTGTTTCACTAGGTCGGGTTCCAGCCTCCTCCACTCCTAATAGTTGCAAATTGGCCATCCTAGCTGGTGAAAGCTCTGGCCGTTGTGGGCGGGGGTGGTCAGTGCCTCCCTTAGGGAGTGGAGGGTGCTGGATTCCCTTAAATCTGTGGTGTGACTCTGGACTCTGACTCCCCAGCCAGTTATCACCCTGTCTGGCGGAACCTCCCTTTTTAGGGAAGGCTATTAAACAGGTGGTTGCCCAACAGCTATAGGTTCGTCTCAATGCAATAGGATTCCTGAACCCATTTCAGTCACGTTTTCATCCTGGGTACGGTACGGAGACTACGCTTGTGGCTTTGGTCGATGAACTGTGCCTTGAGATGGACAAGGGAAATTAGATCTTTCAGCAGCCTTTGATACAGTTGATCATGAGGTTTGTTGACACGACCGCAGCACTACAGGACGATTTGGAGGGGATTGGGACACCTGTAATTGATGGGGTATGGCCCCTTCTGGTCAATCAGGTTCACAGCCTTGGAGTGCTTCTGAGCCCCTTGTTCTGCCTGGATCATCAGGTTGTGGTGGTGACCAGGAGCGCTTGTTTTCGCCAACTCTGTCTGGTGAGGAGGCATTCGGCCTTTTCTTTCCAATTCAGATCTGGCTACCGTCATCCATACCTTCATCACCTCAAGACTGGATTACTGCAGTGTGCTCTATGTGGAGCTGCCCTTAATGGCTTTTTAGAAGCTGCAGCTGGTGCAGAATGCAGCAGCCTGACTTCCCTCCAGGACGAGTCGCTGGGAGCACATCATACCAGTACTCCAAAGTCTGCATCTATAGCTTTCCAGGCATCATTCAAAGTCCTGGTTTTGACCTTTAAAGCCCTAAACTGTCTGGGTCCCATCTATCTGAAAGACCGCCTGTCATACCATGTTCCACTGTGGCTCTTACAGTTGGTTGAGGATGCCCTCTTGTGCATTCCATCTGTTACCCTTGTCCATAGGATGAGGGTGCATGGAAGGGCGCCCTCAGTTGCTGTCCCCGTTTTGTGGAACTCCCCCCCCCCCAGGAGGTTCATCTTAGCCTAAGCATCTTCTGGAGGTGGTGTAAAATGTTTTTATTTGTAAAGGCATTTGGTCAGAGGGGATAGGGGTTGGGTGGGTTTGTTGGTAGGGCTGTGGGGATGGTGGGAGTTTTGAGGGGAGGGTGGAAGGTTTTATTGCTTGAATTTTAGTGTTGTTTAAATTTTATTATTTGATTGTGAACCACCCTGAGCCTTGGTGGAAAGGGCAGCAGATAAATCTAAATAAATTAATTAAATAAATATGTAACAGCTGACCCAAACCTCCAGAGGTCACTGTAATCAATCTTCCCCTGGAGCTCTCAGTCCCAACAGGTCTTACTCTAATGATGGAGCTCTCCACTCCTTGGACTCCCAGCCCTTATTATACCATAGGTGTTGCTCTAATCATGGTTCTCTCCACTTCTTGGGGTCCCCACCCTTATACCTGTATTTAACACCTGTGTCAGTTTTTCCTTCAATACAAATATATAGGCTCTCCACCTATAACCAAGCTCTCAGCCTGTGGATAACATAACTCAACTTTCCCCTCCGCAGGGTGGGGTACCAACCCTCCCAGCCCCCCAAATACTCCCTTTGGAACTGTCTTTGTTCTGGCAGACTCATCGCTCCTTGGGTTACTTTCTTTTGCCAACTCGTGTCACAGAGTTCTCAATACTTTTCCAATCCACATTCCTAGTCTCCAAGTGCCCTTCAACATAATCATACCCAACATAACATAATATCAGCCTCTATGGCTTTCCTCATCAATACAACATAAGCTTAGTTTCCCTGGGTCCCAATGTTCTTTCCCATGGTCCAAGGCTCTCAGCTGTCCCTTAATAATATAAACCTAGCCTCCCCGGCTTCCCCAATGTCTGTTACTCCTTTACGACCACACCATTTCTACTGCTAGTCTTGTCTGCGATTCTGCATATGCTAGCTCCACCCCATCCCGAGAGTCACTATTGCTGTGAGCTCCTCCTCAACCCACGCCATGATAGTTAGCAGTGACTCAAGGGCTGTTAAAAGTGTCTGGTTCTGCCTCAGTAGGTCTCAGATTACAGTCCAGGCTACTTCCAGCAATATTCCTTTGGCCCAATCTTTTTTTTTTTAGAAGTCCCCGTTCACTCTTCTTCCTCCTCCATGGCTTCTATCTGATAGTATCTCATTTCTGTCTGGGAATTTGTTGACACAAGTTCCCTTTTTTCCCATCTGTATCTCCTTTCCTCTCATGAGACTACCTATGGGTTTTTTCTCATGGCTCGGAATCCCCACAGCCGCCAAGGCCTCACTGTAGCTGGCTGTAAAGTATCCCCTGGTGGGGCCTATGCAACCTGGCTTGGTGCTAGGCCAGCTGGGGTACCTGCATTCTCCACCATATTGTAGCAGCCTAACACCCCAGGCCAAGGTTCTCCAACTTCTCCAGCCCTCCATTGTCCTTCCCAGAATCTCAGTAAAGCTCAAAAGCTACTCTGACCTTTCTCCTTTGGGAGCTTCATGATTTGGCTTCTAGATGTCTCAGTTTCTTCAATCCAGTGTCCTTTAAACTGCCATTTCCTGGCACTACTTATTGCTTTTAGCAAGCTGCTCCCAATCAATTTCAAAGCAGCTCCCCTCCTCCTCCACTGTCTGTTGTTTGCAGCATCCCTCCACTGCTTTCTTCCCTGCAGCCTTTCACTCCCCCTCTCTGGGTTCAGGAGTCCTTCCTTCCACCCACCAGCAGCCACTCCCTGGTAGCCCACTGACCTCTTGCCCACTCACCTGGGCTCAATTCCAGGGTTGCTCATGAACCTCTTAAAATGCCAACACCCTGGAGCAGGGACAGCTCCTGCCACCCTGCTACAGGCACCAATAAAACATTTGAAAAGAACAAAGCCAATCAGTACAGTAAAGTGAACATTTATATTGGACCAACAGTAATAAGAGAGAGAGGGAGCTTTTCTGGATGGTGAAAGGTTTGGTCAGTCCTGCCTGTCTCCGCCTGGACCTGGAGCAATCCAGTGACTGCTGTGACCGGTTTATCGAGTACTTTGTAGATAAGATTGCTTGCATCCACCACGATTTCGGTTCCACAGTTATTGCAGAGGATCATCTTGGGGCTATGGATGCCCCATCCTGTCCTGTTTTGTGGGATCAGTTTCAGATGGTGGCGCCTTCCGATGTGGAGTCCTTGTTGGGATCTGTTTGTGCCACCACTTGTGAGCAAGAACCATGCCCATCCTGGCTGGTGAAAGCTAGCCAGGAGACATTACGGCTGTTGCTGGCTGGGGTGGTTAGTGCCTCCCTTCAGAAGGGCAGGGTGCCTGACTGCTTAAAGGAGGCTGTGGTTAGACCCCTGCACAAGAAACCATCTCTTGATGCTGATGCTCCTGCCAGTTATCGGCCAGTCTCTAACCTTCCCTCTTTAGGGAAGGTTATTGAACGGGCTATGGCATGGCAGCTCCAGGAACATCTGGACCACACCAGTTTCCTTGATCCCTCCCAGTCTGAGTTTCGGCCTGGGTATGGTACGGAGAAAGCATTGGTGGTCTTGGTTGATGATCTCTGTCTGGCGTTGGACCAGGGTCATCAGACCTTACTGGTCCTGCTAGACCTTTCAACTGCATTCAGCACAGTCGATCATCAGGGTTGGTGACTTGCCTGTGGGACCATGCCAGAATTGGTGGAACGGTCTTGGACTGGTTTCGTTCATTCCTGGCCGGGAGAACTCACCGGGTGGTCTTGGTGGAGTGTACATCTTCCCCCCGGGACTTCACGTGTGGAGTCCTGCTGGGTGCCATTCTGTCCCCCCTCTTGTTTAACATCTATATGCAGTCATTAGGGGAGATCATGAGAGGGTTTCAGGGCATGCAGTGTCATCAGTATGCTGATGACACTCAGCTCTACCTCTCCTTTTCCATCGTCCCAGGCCATGCAGTCTCCTTATTTTCCCAGTGCCTCTCAGCTGTGGGGGCTTGGATGAGGTTGAGCCATCTGCAATTGAATCCTGACAAAATGGAGGTGATGTTGGTGGGCAAGGGCTTGGGGGACCTTGGGGTAGTTGAATCTCCTCTTGTTGGGGGGGTTCGCCCTCCCATGGTCTCTCAAATGCAGAGTCTGGGTGTGCACCTCGATTCACAGCTCAACCTGGAATCTCAGGTTGTGGTTGTGGCGGGGAGTGCGTTCTGGCAGTTACATCTTGTCTGGCGGCTTCGGCCATATCTCTCAGACTCCAACCTCACCACTGTCATCCATGCCTTCATCACCTCAAGGCTGGATTACTGCAACGTGCTCTACGTGGGGCTGCCCGAGAAGCTGGTCCGGAGGCTGCAGCTGGTGCAGAATTCTGTGGCCCGTCTCCTTACAGGGGCGGTTCTCAGGGAGCACATGACACCAGTGCTTCAGGCTCTGCACTGGCTGCCTATAAAGCACCGGGCCAGGTTCAAGGTGCTGGTTTTAACCTTTAAAGCCCTTCATGGCCTGGGGCCTGCTTATCTGTGGGACCACCTCACTCCCCATGTGCCCGTGCGACCCTTCAGATCATCCGTGGGAGCCTTTTTGGAGGTTCCCTGGGCGAGGTGGGTGGCCACCGATGTTAGATCTTTTTTGGTGGCCACCCCTGTGCTGTGGAATTTGCTCCTGGAGGAGGCTCGGTTGGCTCCCACTCTCCTGCTGTTTCGGCGTGTATGTAAGACCTGACTGTTCCGTCAGGCTTTTGGTGAGGGGTGGGGGTGGGGGGTTTCCCCGCATTGTATTGTATTTTAAATTGTTTTAAACTATTTAAATTGTTTGGTTTTTTAAATTATTTAATGTTGTTCGCTGCCCCTGACTGCCCTGTGGGCAGGAGGGGCGGGATATAAATTTTAAATAAATAAATAAATTAAAATATCCTTGTCCTTCATTTATTCCTTCTGACTTAGTTATCACAGGAACCACAGATCAGTGTGTACTGTTCCACACCAAGTGTTCCACAGTATTTCTGTGGTCTTTCCTTCCCCTTTTACTTTCAAAGTTTAATTTCTCTCCAGGCTACTTACCAATTCTTTTGCCTTCTCTGTTGTTGTTTTTTGGATGAGGTGCCCAATGTCCTGTATTGATTAATGTCTGGCAGTCAGCACATCCTACCTTGCACTGGTCAGCAGAAAGCATTCATTGACTCTCTCTTTGGTCTGAATCCCAAATATAACAGTGCCCCAACAGCCTAATTAATTAGAAGACTGGGAATACAGAAAAAAAAAAAATCTTAAAAGAAAAAAGATGAATATGTAGAAAACAGATCTTGGATCGCAATTTCAGGTTGCTCAGTATATTTCTGCATCTTCTAATTCTGATTTCTTTTCTCCTTCTGCCTACTTTTAATTATCTTGTGCAGTCTCATTTTTCCCAATCACATATCATTAAAAACATCAAGGAGATTTTTAAAAAACTAGATGCCCAGTCTTATTATTATTATTTAGCATTTATACATCACTTTTTAGTGTTCAAAGTGTTTTACCATTCTTATATAGGTTTACCCTCACAACAACCCAGTGAGGCAGATTATTATTATTCCCATTTTTATAAATGAAGAACTAAAGCTGAGAGATAGTGACTTGCTCAAGGTCACCCCGTGAGTTTGTGGCTCAGAGTGGATTTTTTAACCCTGTGATATTCCACATCCAAGGCCAATCACTTTATCCACTATGCTGTGCTGACTCTCATTGAAAGTAAACAAGCAGGACTCAATATATTTGAAAAGATAAAAACATCCTTTAAATTAATCCTCTTCAAAATCCCTTACTCACTGAATCACTGACCCTGAAAGCACTTATGCATAATTATAATGACTAATTTCAATTTGATTACTTGTAGGAGTAAAATAAAGCATGCATGTAAGTTTTTGCAGGATGTGGGCCTAAGGGACGCCTCTGGCATCAGTTATATTGATCTATATATGTACACTAATCTCTTTCTGGGTGTTGTTCCAATACCCTGTGCTCATTTTAATTTCATTTTGGTGGGCTATGCAAAAATGTTCCCCCATAATATTTGGGAATGTAAAATATGGTGTTTGTTTCATCTCTACTTATCCCCCAAATGAAAGAACAGGAATACATGCACATGTCAGTGTTTTGATCCAAAACTCTTCCTCTGCAAAGAAGACTTTGCATCAATATAGTGCTGTGATTGCCTGATCACTTCATTAATTAAATGCATCCAAATTTCTATAGCACAATAGGTTTTCCCCAAATCTCTCTCTCTCTCTCTCTCTCTCTCTCTCACACACACACACACACACACACAAATAGTACTTTGCAGATGTGGAAATAATGAGATTCTAGTGTAATTTACTCCAATACACTGCACTATTCCTCTTTCTCCTTGTGGAAAGTTACAAGGTAAATATGTCAAGCCATTAATGATTTCTTTTCTAGCAAGCTGATCCTGCCCCTTGACAGATACCTAAGGCATAATTTTGAGGCTTATTTTTACCTATTCTAAAATAAGCTTTAACGCAACCAATAGACAATCAAGGTTACTTTGTCATGAGCATCCCTTACCCTGGATTCTAAGGGACTGTGCATTTTTTATTCATTTACGAATAAAGCCCTCTGTTTAAGTGTACCAATAAAATATATTGTCATTCTATATATTGTACATGGAGGTCAGGATGCCAGCAAGCATAATAGAAGTAGTCTATTGCTAGGAAAATTGATTCCTTTTCTTCCCTCCTTATATTTCTAGGTGAGTGTGACAGAGGCTGACATGTCAATAGCTTTTCTTTTAGTTCATTCTTTGTAATACCACTCCCATTGCTCTCATCTAAGAGATCTTCAGGGAACCTAGACTTGGTGTTATCAGATCTCCATCAACTAAATGAAGATATAAAAGCACATCACTTCCATTACCTGCCAGTTCCTTAAATAAGGAGCTTCTTTTCTAATGTGAAGTCTAAATAACTAATGAAATGATCAAGATGTCCAACTATTCCAGATGACACTCTTGTTTTTAGCAAGTTCCATATTAAACAATTCTTCCAAGTTGCATCTTCTGTCTTTTAAAAGAAGCTCTGCAGAGAATTCAAAAAAAATTACTCCTCTCATTTAATTTATTTTCCTTGAGCTCAGTAGACATTTGAGGCCAACAAAAGGTACAACTCTAAATGCAGGAATAACACCACTAAAAAGGAGTACTTGTCCCAGAGGAGGCAGTGAGGCACTGAGTGATTCTGCAATAAAAAAAGTCAAAGCAACTGAAGCAAGTTTCCCCCTGCATTTGTATTCGCTAGGCATTTATGCTGGGCAAAGAGGCATAGTCTAAAAATTCACAGTAGTTGCCAAGAACATTGTCTAGTGTTACAGTTGCAAACTATTCTTTGTTATGAACCCTCCCACACACACTTAAGACTTTTCAAGATAATGTTTTGTGGGAAGTTTAGGAAAAATCCCATCATGCATTTCTGAATGACTGCATGAAGCAAATGCATTTCTACAACATGAAAACTGCTTCTCCAACACAAGCCAAATAATTTATAAATAAATAAATAAATATAAATAAATGTAAATTAGCATATTAAATTAGATGCACATTTCTGACTTCTATGCAATGTGTCAGTGGCCACCCTATAATCAAATAAGAGCCACTGAGAGCCCCTAGGTTAGACCGGGGCAATCCCTAGCCCTTGGTGAGAGACAGGCCAGGGAGATAACAGCTGGAAGCCTGCCATAAGCTAGGGGTCTGAATACCAGCAATACCAGGGAGAAACCTGATCCCACCTAAGGAATGACAGAGCGGGCTCAGGAGGATCAGATATAGGAAACCTGACTCTGCCTAGGGACAAGCAGAGGGGGCTCAGGAGGGCCTAGAAGGCCAGATATAGGAACCCTGACTCTGCCTAGGGACAAGCAGAGGGGGTACAGGGCCTTAAAAAACACTGAAGCAGAATAAGCTGCCTGGGAGCGCTGAGCCAAGAGCAGTGGGTCAACACTCAAGCCTAGGAATAGGACAAGGGGAGGGCCCACCTGAGGTGAGGGGGCCGAACATCAGTAGGAGGAAGGGTAGACAGGCCTGCCTAGTGGGTGGAACAGAGAGATTATGAACATCACTCTGGCAGGCTAGGGTTAGTTAGGGAGCCTTGAGGCACCCAGGGCAATATCAAGCACTGCAGCCAGACAAGAGAGACTAGGGCTCTCAGTAGAGAGGCACCTAGCTGGCTTGGACTGAGTGTGACAGAAAGAAGGCTGGGCTGGGGGTCCTTGACTGGGTGATGCACTAGCTTCCAAGAAGAAGTTGAACCTCTTAGGTTGAGTGAGAGATTGCCAAGGAGTATGTGGAGATTGTGGACAGGTCCATCCCTCCAGAAGGGGGACACCAAACTCTGTGAGAGAGACAAGATGTGTGGAGGCCCATGGGTGGCACTAACTGACTGGAAGCTAATTCCCCAAACTGAGAAACATCCACGCCAGTGATGGTGACATCCCTGAAGAAAAGAAAGTGAATATATTTTATTTATTTATTTATCTATCGACTCTCCCGCACCCTCCTGATCACAGAGAAGCTCGGGGTGGCTTACAACAGAAGCAATCATAATTAAAACATAATTAAAACACTCACAATTTACAAATCATTAAAAATATATTAATATACTAAAATAGGAGCCGGTTGGGAGATTCGCCCTGAGAGAGAGGGGGCTTTGCTGGGGCTCTTGCCCACTTGGCACTGACTGGTAGGGGTTCTTTTTGCCCCCCCCTGAACCCTGGTGAAGGAGGGCAGAGACGCTTTGCAGACATCCCCTGAAGCAGAGAGCCATCAGCTGTGCGAGGGGAATCCCCACCTCTGGGAGCTTTAAAGGCGGCGCTCCACCTGTGGCACACCGTCAGGCGTGCGCCAGAGCGCATCGCACCTAAGGGCTGCACGCGCAAGGGCGCGCCCTTGTGTGCGCGGCCTTAGGCGTTGGCGGGGCGAGGGGCCACCGGCTTTGGTATTTGGGATACTGTAGACTTTCATTATGTCCAGGAAACGGGAGCGGTCTAGCCTTATAGAGCTCAACGGGCCTCCATCACCTAAGCAGAAAAAGCTGGACTAGTTTTTCTTATCTGCGGCTAAGCAGCCGGCGGGGGGTAGTTCGGACTCAAAGCTTAGCCCGGTATTGGCACGGGACCCCCATATAGGAGTCTGTTGCCAGAGGGGTTGTGATAACCTGGAGATCTCCTTTACTTCTAAGTCTCATGCTTGTCCTGAAGAGATAGATCTTCCAAATATACCTTCCTTGAATGACCCTTTATCCACTAACACCCTTTTATATAAGTTACTGGGGGATCAATGCCTGCTAATTGTGGATCTAGTCAAGAGACTGCATTTGCAGTTGGAGGGCATAGGGTCCAGTCTGGTGGACCAGGGGAAGAATCTGCAGTTATTAGTAAATTATGTAACCAATGTTAAAAGGGTCGGTATTGGACAGGATGTGGAGGAACAGGGTGGGGAGTGCAGGGGCCTTGCTAATAGGCAATGTGCCCCTCAGGACGGGGAGGAGGGACAGGATGGCTGCATACCCTTTCGGCCTCTAGTTCCAAATAGATCTGCTCTCTCATTGAGGGTTTATCCCCTACCCAATGGCTTCCTCCCCAGATGGCACTCCAAGGCAGATATTTGTCGGCATCTTTCTGCTATCCTGGCTTTTGATGTGCCCTACCATCAAATAAAGGCGTTCCAGATTCTCCCTTTTATGGGAGATGGGCACAGGTTGTTAGTTTTCTTTCGTTCAAGTCAGTGGGTCTCATATTTATTTTCTAGGGCGGATTTATTTGCATCCTGGGGGGTCATGCTGGGGGAAGTTTTAAATAATCCAACTATACGCCCTCTAATGCCAAAGCTTAAGGGGGGGTCTCAAGCTGGTTTAGCAAAACCAGACAGGGTAGTTACACCAGATTGCAGCTCAATGGGGGTAGTGGATAATAAGCCAGCGAAAGATCCAATAAACGTGAGGCTAGTGCAGCTGGCCATGCCCCATGTTTCTAGGAATGATATTTGTGTGGAACCCCAAGGGGCCCCCGTTTCCGTGCCTTCTAGGGCAGTTTCTTTGTCTTCCTTACCGGTTATAGAAACCATGGATTTAGCCTCCTCTTCTAGGGTAGTTTCTTTGTCTTCTTCACCGGTTATAGAAACTATGGATCTAGCCTCCTCTATTTTTTCCGATTTGGCCAGTAGGGGGACTTTGGGTGCACTGGGTTACACAGAGGAAGCAGGAAAGGTTGATTGGGAAAGTTCAACCCCAGCCTTGGAGGTCCAGAGGGCTATGGAGGTGGCATCAGAATCGGCAGGGGACAAGGAAGGAATGTGTAGTAAAGATCAGGGGTCAGAGAGGGGAGACACCCAGGGGAGTCTAACGCTGGCCTGACCCAACCAGAACCAGAAGGGTATCAAGATCTGCTCCTGGAATGTGGCGGGTTGGGATAGGCTGGTGGGGCAACCCGAGGTCTTAGCATTTTTTGACACATGTAATTGGATAGCCCTACAGGAGACATGGGCTATGGTGCAGCCTGTCCTGGAAGCCTATGATAGCTATTCGCTATCGGCAGTGCGGCATTCCACTCGGGGGCGGCCGTGTGGTGGCTTGGCCTGGCTTATTGATAAGTCTACACAGCACCAGGTGCTGGAAGTTTTGTCCAAACCGCCCTGTTTGTTACTGCTGGTTATTCTGCTAGGAGGGCAAAAATTTATCCTGGCAAATGTGTATATACCCCCAACAAATGCAAAATATTATAGCTCTACTGCCTGGTCTGCTGTTAGGGATGGGCTCAAAGAGGCCATAGATACTCACCCTTCGGCTAAAATAATGCTGATGGGCGATTTCAATGCCCGTATTGGTGCTAAGGAAGATATATTCCTTCCGTATAGGGGGTTTCATTTAGTTGAGAACTGGGAAGTTTCTAGAAGGTCCAAGGATGAGAAGGTTAATTCTGCAGGCCCTTTATTGCTTAAATTACTGGCGGAGGTTGCCCTGTTTATTCTGAATGGTACAGGATACGGGGACCCATTTGGGGAGTATACCTACTTGGGGCCAGCAGGCGCCAGTGTAGGGGATTATGTGGCTATCTCTGCGGACTTAGCCCCCCAGATTAGATCTTTCAAAGTCGACAGCTGTCAAGGGAGTGATCATCTGCCCTTGACCCTAGAGTTGGCTTACCAAGGGGTGAGTTCTCCCCTTGGCAAACTAGAGGGCTCTGGTTCTCCAAACGCCCCATACCATAGGGCAGTCAAGGCAGATCTTATTCCATTAGAGGAGGTGGGTTTGGTTTATAAATCTTTTCAAGTGGAGTGGGGCATGTGCTCCCATCAAGCTGTACTGGATTCCTTCTCCGCCTTGGTGCAGGAACTTAGTAGCTGGATAGTGGCAAAGGGAAGGGGTACCCCCAGGCGGTGGTCTGATAGACATTGCTCTAAACCATGGTACAACCAGGAGTGCCGGGGTGTCAGAGGCCAGTTAGTAGCACTCTATCGAGATTACAAGCGGTCTAAGTCAAAGGCGATACCCACCCAGTATTTTGTAGTTAAGAAATTGTATAAAGAGACTATTAAACAAAAGAGACTCTGCTATTGGGAAAGTTTTTGGGACAGATTGGTTTTGGTGGCCGATAGCCATGATAGTAGAAAGTTCTGGGCCCTGGTAAATGGGGTTGGCAGGGCAAAGGTTGGACCACTGCGGGGCGCTGTGCCAGAGGCAGGTTGGGTGGCTCATTTCACTTCCCTTTATGCGGGGGTAGGGATGGGGACTGATGCACCTCCAGCCTTGGATGCCAATTCGGCCCCTTTGTGGCCGGCGGTCTTGGCTGTGGAGGTAGCAGAAATTATTGGGACCTTCAAAAAGGGCAAGGCCGCAGGGCCAGATTTGATCCCTATAGAGCTTCTTAAAGGTGCGCTGGACTGGTGGGCGCCCAGATTGGCCCAGCTGTTCTCGGCTATAAACGCTACGGGGCGGTTGCCCCTTGTGTGGGCAAAGGCTATAGTGGTGCCTATCTTTAAAAAGGGGGATCGTGGTAATCCGGTAAATTACAGGCCAATTAGCTTACTATGTACCATTGCCAAGGTTTATGGCAAGTGGTTGCTCCGGAGATTGAATGCTTGGATGGAGAAGGAGAAGGTCTTGTGGCCTGAGCAGGCAGGGTTCCAGAGGGGGCGCTCCACCTTGGAACATTGCTTGATCCTATGCCATCTGATAGAAAAATATATGAGCAAGAATGGGAAACTTTTTGTGGCTTTTCTAGACCTGCGGTCAGCCTTTGACCTAATCAATAGGGATATCCTCTGGGGGAGGCTAGAGGCCCTAGGGATGGAGCCAAGATTACTTTATCTGGTACGGCAATTACATGGGAATAACGTGGTGGCAGTTAAGTTGGACCCCGAGGGCCGCCTGACACAGGATATCCCTGTTCGGGCAGGAGTTAGACAGGGGTGCGTCTTGGCGCCTACCCTGTTTAATTTATTTATAAATGGTGTGGTACCTAGGCTGGCCGTCCCCGCTCATTGTCCGCCTAAAATAGCAGACTACCCAGTTGGGTGTCTGTTATACGCGGACGATATTGCCATTCTTTCGCAGACTAAGGTGGGGCTGAGGAGGCAGCTACAATGTTTCTCTGATTTCTGCGGCCAAAGTGATCTGATTATTAACTTTAAGAAATCGCAGATAGTGGTTTTTTCTAGATCAGGCAAGTTAGGGAAATGGCAAATAGGACAGCAGGTTATAGCGCAAGTTAAATCCTTCCGATACCTGGGCCTGCTCTTTCAATCTACGGGGATATGGAACAATCATTTAGAAGGTGCTCTGTCATCAGCACGGGGAGCGATTTTTATGCTGCTGAGGCTTTTTGGCAGGTCAGGTAGGAGAGCCGTGGGCCCCGCAATAAAGGTAATGGATGCTAAAATCCGAATGCAGGCGCTGTATGGGGCGGAAGTTTGGATGCCACTCCTCCCCTCGAGAGCAAGGAGGCTGGACAGTCTCCAGGCTCTTTTTCTGCAAAACCTGCTGAAGGTCCCCCGGGGCACCCCGCATGCGGCTATCAGGGTGGAGGTGGGCCAAGAAAGATGGTCTACAACAGCATGGGCCGCAGTGTTAAAATTCTGGGCCAAATTAACTACGTCCATTGATCATGGCTTGATCCAACACTGGAAATTAGACACATACAAGAGTTCATGGCAGAAGAGTGTAGAACTCTTCCTGGCGAAGTTAGGGTTCCACCCGGAGTTTTGGGCGGGGAGGGACAGGACACATATAGTAAAGGAAATTGTTACAAGATTAAGGGATAGGGATTACCAGGAGGAATGTGCGTTGATCAGAAGTTCTCCCCATCTTCGGGATTATCTTTTTGTCCTACCGCCCCGGCCTGGCATAGCAACATACCTGGTCTCAGACACTCCAGATAGAGGCAAATACCTATTTATGTGCGCCAGGTTTAATGCCTTGCCCACTGCAGTGCTGGAGGGGCGCAGCCAGGCAGTAGAGTTTTCTGAGAGGTGTTGCCCCTTTGATGCCCAGTCGGTGGAAACTACGCAGCATTTGCTGTGGAGCTGCCACTTATATGACGAGATTCGTGCGGCTTCTTTCGTCCCATTTTTCCAGAAGTACCCTGGTAGGACGGAACACCATCTGCTCTGCCTGGCTCTGGCGGATGCAGATGCCGCCCTTACCAAGGTGGTGGCACGTTTCCTAGTGGCGGCCTTCACCCGCCGTGCCCTTTTTTTGCAATTTCAGTTACCTATGCCTTAAGGTTATTATGTATTATTTTGATGTATGTTTGATTCATGCAACATGGGGATTCAGCTGGCAACAGTGGGAATTGGGGTGAGGCTTTTATGTGTGTACCTTGACCTTTGCTCTGATTTTTGCTTTAACTGGCTGAATGTATTTTGTATTTATGTGTTATTGGCTGTGGCCGCAAATAAACTAAACTAATATACTAAAATATACTAAAAGGGCAGAACCACCCCTACCCTAACCAAACCCACCCTACCCATCTCCCTCTCCAAAGACCTGGCAAAATAGCCAGGTCTTACACTGTCTTTGGAAAGAGGGGAGGTCTGGGACCAGGCGAGCCTCCGTCAGGAGGGAATTCCACTGTCTAAGAGCAGCCACTGAGAATGCCCTCCCCATTGTCACCACCCAGAAAACCCAGAGGACTTCAAGTTGGGAGTCCCCAGCTGACCGCAGGGGCCATGGTACATCCTGGGGCCTGAGGTGGTCCCACAGGTAAGCGGGGCCCAGGCCATTTAGAACTTTATAGGTCATTACCAACACCCAGAAGACAGTAGGCAGCCAGTGCAGGGAACAGAGCACTGGTGTAATGCACCCGCGACAACCAGTCCCTGTTAGGAGATGGGCCACCGCATTCTGCACCAGCTGCAGCTTCCAGACCATCCCCAAGTGTAGCCCCACATAGAGTGCATTACAATAGTCTAATCTAGAGGTAATAAGGCATGGATGATAGTGGCCAGGTCGGAGTCCAAGACGTACAGCTGCAGCCGTCGCACCAGATGTAACTGGCAAAATGCTCCTCTCACCACAGCCACCACCTAGAAATTCAGACGAATCTGTGAGTCAAGAAGCACCCCCACACTACAGACCCGGGTGGCTAAAGCGGGGCAAACCATATCAATGACAGGGGCCACCACCCCCTCAGTCTAACTCACCAACATCACCTCCATCTTGTCGGGATTCAACCTCAGACAGCTCACCCTCATCCAGTCCCCCACAGCCACCAAACACTGGGTAAGTACCGAGACTGCCGGGTCTGGGTCTGCAGAAAAAGAGCAGTAGAGTTGTGTATCATTGGCGTACTGATGACAGTGCACACCGAACCCTCTCACGACCTTGCCCAAAGGCTGCATATAAATGTTGATGAGGAAGGGGAACAGAATGGAACCCTGCAGGACTCCACACATGAGGTCTTGGGGAGATGTAGTACACTCCCCAAGAACCACATGCTGAGTTCTCCCACCCAGGAATGAGTGGAACCATTCAAGAACAATTCCATCCACTCTGGCTTGGTCCCACAGTTGAGCCACCAACATCTCATGGTGAATGGTATCAAATACTGCCGACAGTTCTAATAAAATTAAAAGAGACGATCTGCCCTGATCTAATTCACAGCGCAGGTCATCGACCAAAGTCACAAGCACAGTCTCCGTGCCAAACCCAGGATGAAAGTCAGACTGTGAAGGATCCAGAAAACTGACTCTATCGAGGTGCCCCTGAAGCTGCTGAGCCATCATCTGTTCAATAATCTTCCCTAAAAAGGGAAGGTTAGAGACTAGCCGATAGCTGGCAGGGGAGTCAATGTCAAGAGATGGTTTCTTGAGCAGAGGTTGCACCACCACCTCTTTGAGGCAACTTGGCACTCTGGCCTCCTTGAGGGAGGCATTGACAACCCCTGCCAGCAATGACCCTAGTGTGTCTCCCGGCAGGCCTTGACCAGCCAGGACGGGCATGGATCTAATTCACAACAAGTGGCTCTAACTGTTCCAAGGACATCCGCTGCATCAGCTGGCGACACACACCGAAATTGATCCCATGAAATCAGACAAGGCAGGGTCTCTACAACTCAAGTTCATCCATTGTTATAAGTGCAGCATCGAAATTGTGGTGAATCCGGGCAATTTTATTCACATAAAAGTCAACAAACATGTCACCACAAGCACTGGAAGATTCCAGTTCCAGGCAGAGGGAGGCTGGACTGACCAGCCTCTGCACCACCCAAAAAAGTTCAGCTGAATGTGATTTTGTGGATGCTATGAGGACAGCAAAGAACTCTTTCTTTGCTGCCCGCACAGCTACAGCATAGGCTTTTAAACTAGCTTTATGCTGCAATAGGTCGGCTTCAGCACGAGTATGGCGCCACCATCACTCCAACCGCCGTCCCTCCTGCTTTATCCGGTGCAGATTCTCTGTAAACCAAGGGGACCTGTGTCGTCGACATTCCGGAAGCGGACGTCTGGAAGCCGTTCGGTCAATGACCTGAGTCAGCAAGGTGTTTCAGAAAGCAACGAGGTCATCGAGCGAACGGTCATCAAAATCAGGAGGTAATTCCCATGAGCATTCTGGAACCTCTTTAGTTCCATAAGTCTCTGGGGACGAACCAACCGAACTGGTTCTGCACCACTCCGGGGGCAGACATGTGCCAGGAGACCAGCTCAGAGGAGATAACAATCCGTCCATGACAAGGGCATTGTTAACATGTCCCCCACCGGATCCCCTGACTCAAGGCCAGTGCAGAATATTAGGTCAAGGGTATGTCCTGCATCATGTGTCAGGCCCCCAACCCTCTGAGACAGTCCCATGGTTGTCATGATGGCCATGATGAACTCACGCCCTGCCCCCCCCCCAAAGATTGGCATCCGCATGGATGTTGAAATCCCCCAGGACTAAAGCTCTTGGAGATCGCAAGACCACCTCTGACATCAATTCAGCTAGAGCATGTAGGGATGCTGCCATACAGGTGACAAAGAACACCTTCTACAGAGAAAGACAAAGACACAGCCAAAGGCCTGGAAAATTGAGGCAGCCACCATAAAAATGTGAGTGGTGCTTGTCCTGCTAACTAGCCAAGGGTTGCATTTGGCCCCTGGGCCTAAGGTTCTCCATCTCTGTTCTGCAGTGTAATGTGCACACACAAGAGGAGGAGGTCAATTTGCATATTCAGTGCTCACATAGGACTGCTTAGCAAGGCAGCCTTGATTCTGAAACCTTTCCTTATTTAATCCCAAAGCATCTTTTCAGACAAAGGGAACCTTTCAGTCATCCATTTCTGTCAACAGCTAGTTCTTGTAATGTCCTCCGATCTAGCTGGTCTGCCTTTACTGAATACCGAGGTATTTAGTTCACAGTTTTAAAAGAATGTGCAACTGACTAGAACGTGTGAGATGTCGTGTCTAAACCCCACCCACGGGATTTATACACTCAGCATGATTTCACGTCACGTGTGCTCCGCCCACATCTAAAAACGGCCTAGGTTAGACAGATCTTGTCTCTGCTTATATTGTGTTCTATGCCATCATATTACCTATGTCTTCAATAGCATCTCCATCATTCTAAAATGTTCAGTCAATCCCCCCTCCCCCTCACTCCAGTGATATCACATCCTACTCATCTTCTCCTTCATTTGTCTTAAAATCATTCCACTGGCCATCTCTCAATAACATACACACACACACACACACACACACAACCACGTCCATCTCTACTGTCTCCAGTCTTCTAACATCACTTTGTCACACAGGGAAGGGTCAGAGCAAGAGAAGGTCATAGGGAAGGGTCAGAGAAGGGGAGGACAAGCCTGGGACATGGAGAGGGGGTTAGAATCCAGGGAAAGACAGACATCTCAGCTACTCTTCAGTCTGGAAGACTCTACATGAGAAGCCCAGAACTTAGAGAGTATGACTCATCACTGAGGTCTTAGGGAAGGAAGGGGAAGGCATGACAGGAACACTGGAGTCGGGAGGGAACATGGAAGTTGAGGACCAAGGAGCTAGGGAGTCAGGGTCCAAAGCAGCAAGCCGAACTAAGGTTCAAGAAACTAAGCATACAAGGGGGAAGGCACCAAGAGCCAAGGAGTTAAGAACCAGAGCCGCTAGGTGTAAGGGAGGCAGGAACCTTGAACAAGGAATCAAGGAACCATGAAGGGAGGAGTCTGGGGGCGTTTATAGACGAGACCAAAAAGGCGGCTAATCCTTTGATCAGCCGCCTTTCTTGGCGCTCGTCTACAAGCTGGGGCTGCTTTTTAATCCGCGTCGGAAGGGGCAGGCGATCCTGCCCCCTCCGACGCGGATTCCCGAAGTGCCGGCTTTATGCCGCACTTCCTGGTTCAGTGGGCAAGTGCGCATGCGCAGAAGGGCGCGCATGCTCTCTCGCACTCTGCGCCATGTCTGAACAGCAGACACGGCATGCAGAGACAGCGCGGGGGGAAAAGCCGGCATTTGGCGATCCCGCTTGTAAGCGGGATCGTCTATAAACGCCCTGGGACAGAGGAGCAAGATGGGGAGAGGAGAAAGGTAAACAAGTGAGGAGAGCTTCAACCCCAAGGGTTTGGAGTTCAGGACCCAGAGGCTTTACATAGTTTCATGTAATGAAGCTGCCTCTAGACCATACAACAACACATTCATATATTAGTTTGGTAAATTTTCATTTTAAAAGTGAGTTCTTCATGCATTTGATTTCCTGTTGTGTTTTTTAAAAGTATAAATGAGGGAGGAAATCCTTAAACTGATATTTCTACCTTCTGGATATCAATAATCCACCGGCGGTGAGCAGGGAGACATTCACATGGACACCACCACAGCGGTTTGTGGGAAGTCCGGGGGCACCCACCCACCCAGGACCCCACCGAGCACACACCCATACCATTCACACGGACAGCTTGTACACCAAGCAGAGGGAAAACCATGCCCAGCTGAGTGATGTTATAACATGGCCGAGTGAGGGCAACTGAAGCCGCAACACACAGCACTGCCCCTACGCTACCAGATTCCAAGTGGGCAGGGGAAGAGGGAGCAGGAAGGTCAAGCAAAAAAAGAAGCAGCCCCAACCAAGTCCCAAGACACAGGCTAGACAACCGGGTGCCACAGATCCCCAAATCCACAGAATCTGCCCACAGACAGAACCTGCCCACACACCATGCCAGGGAAGGGAAGGGCAGAAACCCCAAGGTCCCTGAGGACATGCAGACACACACACCGCATGCCCACCCAAACAACAAGGAAGAGGGGACAGGACACCATGGCCCACAGGGGATGGATGGGGACATGGAACCCAATGCAAACAGTAGAGAGGGTCAAGCCGAAAGGACAGGGGCCAAAGGGCCAGGCAACAGATAACCCCTAGATACAATGTACACTAACAGGGAGGGGAAGCACACATCCATGGACCCATGCCCTGCCAGACAACCACAGAAAAAAGCAAGTGGCTACAAAGATTTTTTTTTTAATATATAAAACAGTTTTTAAAATATAAGAAAACAATATATACCAAATATTGTCAATATATACAACCAAAGTACTCCATAAACCCAAATATTCAGATTATGAAATACATAAACCCTACACGTTTCACGTTAACGAACCCTTCTTCAGGGGCATATATGAGAGAACTCTGTAAAAATAATAATACAAAAGTAAAAAACCTACCAAAACATTGGGGGAAAAATGTTTTATATATGTTATGTTGTGTAAAAACCAAATCCCACCTTCATTAATATACCATTTAAACAAATAACAAAATTTTAAAACTCTCTACTGTATGTAGACAAAAAAACATTGTACTAAAATCTATAATATACTACAATAAAGATGTATCTGCATAACTAACCCAGATACATCTCTATTATAGATTTTATTACAATGTTTTTGTCTACATACAGTAGAGAGTATACTGTATGTAGACAACATTATATATATATTATGAGTCCATAATATATATATAATATATAATATATAATATATATATTATGAATAAATATATATATTTAAATTTCCATGTTTTGGTAGGTTTTTCACTTTTGTATTATTATTTTTCTCTCATATATGCCCTGGAAGAAGGGTTTGTTAGTCCGAAACACATAGGGCATATGTATTTCATAATGTGAATATTTGGGTTTATGGAGTACATTGGCTGTATATATTGACATTTGATATATATTGTTTTCTTATAAATTTTTAACTGTTTTATATATTTTTTAAAATGTCTCTGTAGCCACTTGCTTTTTTCTTTGGTTTTGTACTCTAGTTTGTGCTATGGCTGTTCCCTTGGTTTTTTGTTCTGCCAGACAAGCACCCCACAATAACCAAACCCTGCCCACGCAGCGGGGAACACCAAGGGGAAGGAGAACACAGAGACCAGGGGGGAACAATGCAAAATGAACTTTAATAAAGAACTAGCAAGAGCAACTGGCTCAAGGGATCAAACTAAGAGAGACACATAGTGTCAACACAGTGTTGGGGTGGATCTACACCCTCAGTAGGGCCGGCGACCCCACTCAGCCTGGACACGGTTCAAGTGGTGCACCTGCTGCAGGACATGTAGGGCCAGCTGAACCACCTCCTCCTGCTCCTTGGTCCTCTCATTAATTGTCGCCTTCACTAAAGGAGAAAGAGCACACGTACGGGCAGGCTACAGGCCAGAACATCCAGGGAGCCCACACAAAAAGGGGAGAGGGGA
Source organism: Sphenodon punctatus (assembly GCA_003113815.1). Lineage (NCBI taxonomy): Eukaryota > Metazoa > Chordata > Lepidosauria > Sphenodontia > Sphenodontidae > Sphenodon > Sphenodon punctatus. Next base: position 988,029 of record QEPC01006898.1, read on the forward strand.
ACACACACACAGCGGTAACTCACAGATCTCCTCATACACCGGCACCCCTGCATGAAGCTCAGATGTTACCTGCTGGAGCTGGCTGGCCATCTCCCCCAGCCACAGCACAGTAACAAGCATAAGCACAGCAGCTAGAAGGGAAGAGGAAGTGGGAGGTGGGGATGGGGATCGGGCCACAACAGGGGGGAGTGGGGAGGTCACCACCCAAAAGCACACTAGATTCCCACCTGATCCTACTAGGGCCCCCACATCCCATGACAAGAGAGGAAACTGCCCCAAGGGAGCACAAAGGGAGATGCATCACACCTATCAGGCTGCCCAGACTCACGGTCAGTTACCTTCTGATTGTGGCGCCCCTCCATGGCTGCAAGAGGAGGAATGGGGGACCGATAGGGGGCAGTAATCACAATGCACCACAGGGTCTGAACCACAGTGAGGCCAGGGCAACATAAAGGGACAGTAGCACATACAGAGACGCAAAGATCATGCCCCAGGGAGAATGCAAAATGACCCAAGGGGCAGGAGGCAAGCAGGGATGAAGCCCCGTGATCGAAGGCAAGGGGGCTACGACAGCAGGCACCCACAGCCGTGCACAAGCACACAGCCCCAACAGCCACCTGGGTGCAGGACTGCAGTGGGAGCAACCACTGCCCTGCAATATACCATGGGGTTCACTGAACCAAGGGAATACCGCTACAAAGCGGAAAAGCAGGGTAGTAAACAAACACAATCCCTCGGAGGAAGCACCCAGTAGAGAGCCAATATCCCAAAACACATACCCGCCCACCCAGAGGAGCCGGAACGCACCCCATATGGCCAGGCAAGGGTGCACGTGGCACCAAAAGACACATGGCCATGACCCATCCACAGCCCCCAGGGCCTGGGCATCCAGGGCCCCTGAATCCCCAGACCAGTTGCAGGAGGTGAGAGGCAGGGCCCTGCAGCCCAGTAACACCCAGAGACAATGCAGAACGAGCTACAAGAGCCCACACGCTGCACGGGCACCGGGCATTGCCAGCTTTAGGATACTACCTACCATTCAGGAACAGATGGCCAAGACAGCAGCATGCTGGGCATGCTGATGGAAAGGTGTCCCCAGTGGAACAACCATCCCACCCCACCACCGGTCATAGCCTCCAAGCCTCCAAGCCCCACAAACCTCTTCCAGACCCCCAGCATCAGCACCATGAGCAGGTGGTGCAAAGGACCCACAGACACCACTGGAGAACACAGGCTGCTAATCAAGGCAATCATTTATTGGAACAGGGTCTTGGAAGGTGAACCACAGGCCAGAGGGAACAGATGCCAGGGACACAGGGGTTGCACTGCTGGATGCAGGCATGGAGCGGTAAAGCAAAACTAAGGGGTCCGAAGGGTTCCATGCCTGACCTGCCTGGAAAGCGTCTGACAGGATCCCCACAAACCACAGAGCAGAAGACAGATGGACAGGCAGAGGGTGCACTCAGTGGGGTAGAAGCCTGCAGACTGGGCACAGGAAAGCAGAAATGTTGTTCCATCACTAGGGAGCAGGGATCCCCAAAAGAGGTTGCAGCAACACCAGGCTCATGGTGCAGATGCTGGGTGCTCAGGGAACAGGGGCCCCTGCACAAGGCCCTCCCAGGTGAAGAGGCCCCAGTGGTAACCACAGGCACACATGTGGGCAACCACCATAAAGCAGGGCAGAAGGGGGTGGCCTGTGGCAGCAGCAACCCTGACATCCAAATGGCCCAGCACAGCTCTCAGGGCAGCCATCTCCAGCTCAGTGAGCGTTCCGGTCAGGAAGGGGCCACTGGCCTCAGGAGGCAGCAAGTCCAGCTCCTTGAGGCCAGTCTAGCAATCCACTCGAGGGCAAGAGAATCCACAGGCATGCAGGAGGACACTGGTGTAGCAGCTAGCAACATATGGACCCTCAGCCTGGAGGACCAATTTGAAGTCGTGATGACCAACCACTTCGCGAGCAGCAGTTATCTCCTAGGGTTCCCATGGCAGCACAACAGCGGGTAGGGGTCCATGGTCACAGTGATGTTGGGGCACAAAGCCGAGCTCCCTGGACTGCCTCTGGCACTCAAGACCCTCAAAGAGGTTACCCATCAGCCACATATAACGGAACAGAGATTAAGGCCATCACCAACGGAAAAGGGGTCTCTCACCAACAGCTGGATGTCGCTCCTCTGCCACAGGGTACCCAGCAGCATGGTGACACACACTGGCCACTCCTCACTGGCTCAGTGGTCAAAGGCATAGCCAGATTCTTGACTGGACATGGCCGGTAAGGAGGAAGTGAGCAAGAGTACACCAGAGAGGTAGATGGAGAATGGCTGAAAATGAGCTCAGCAGGAGCCAGAGCTGTTGGTTCCCTAACGGTTGACCTTGGCGGGCTAATAGTGGCCTGGCACAGTGGGTCTCGGAATCTCACACACGCAGACAAAGGGCTGACACATCCCTGTCCTATAAGATGGAAGGAGGCCAACCAGGGGCCGTGGGAAAATGAGATGGGGAACCTTTCAGGGTCTGCCATATCAGGGCACATCTGAGCAGCATGCCTGCAGGCATCCATTCAGCTGCCCTGCTGACAGGGGGAGGCAGGGGCAGATGCAGGCCCCATGCCCACCATATTGATGAGGGGCCCAGAAAGCACAGCGTGGGGGGGTGACTCCAGGTTGGGGTTGCCAAGATGGTCCCATGACACCTTACCTGGGGATTACAGAAAGAAGCTTTGTTGGCAAGTCATCCCTGTTCCATGCTGTTCAATGAGTTGGCATCACTGAGACCCTGGACAGGTGCGCAGGCCACACCCATATCGCTGAACCAACTACAACGGCCTTGCAACATTTACTCATCTACATATGGGAGTCCATTTGCCCGCAAGGGCGTGGTGAGTTGGTGGTGTTTGTGGAGTGGACAGAGTTTGGAAAGTGATAGAGGGAGCAGAGAAAGCAATTTGGGGGCATGCTGAGCGGGAGAGAGAGCTGTGTGAGAGAGGTTGGGGTGCAGTTGGAGAGCAAGCAGTGCAAGTGTGTAGTGGTCGTGAGGTGCATTGGTGATCGAGTGCCGTGAGAGGCCTGAAGCGTGTACAGAGGGTGATTGAGGCGTGTGAGCATGTAACACTGGGGGAGGGGGAGGGAGCAGTGGTGATAGTGTGGTGTGCTGCCTGTGGGTGAGAGGGTGTGTGCAAGGGCGTCGATTACCGGGTGGGGTTGTTGTTTCAGGGTTCCTGTTCACAGGGTGCGTTGCCTGGTTGGGACCTGATGAGTGGTCACAGGGTGCGGTGATCGGTGCACGGGGAGTGGGCACGGTGGTGGGAGCACGATGTAGGCGTCCCACAGGTGCGTGCTGCCCTCCTTGCCATCATGGCGGCATGCTTCAACCTCCTGCAGCATGCATATGAGTGGTAGGCCACCCTGCTGCTCACAGCCCGCTAATGGTATACCCATGGGCCCCGCCGCAGATAGGCAGCCAACCTGCACCGGGTGGCAACAGTGCGATAGGTGAGGAGGGTGCAGGCCAGGCACCTAGCAATTGCGGGGACAGCAGAATCACACCATGTCCACCTCATCCTCTCCAGGTTGACCCTAAATGTTTACGACCATTGAGTGACCCTACCTATGCAGAGGCTGGGTTGGATGCGGACACGCTGACTGGTGGGAGACCATACTGGCCACGTGGACAGACGAGGAATGGACATCCCACTTCCAGATGACCCACTTCCAGATGACCCACTCCCTGCTGAGCCAGGTTGCAGACATCCTTGCCCACCATCTCAGGAGGCATGCAACCAATATGCGCAACCCTATTCCTCCTGGGATGTGGGTGGCGAAAGCTGTGTGGTGCCTGGCCAACCCCGACTCTTGCAGGAGCATCACAGAGCAGTTTGGTGTGGTGACCTCGACCATTAGGCCCTGCATGATGTCTGTGACATTGTGGAGCTACTCCTTGAGCAGGTCATCCAGCTATGGGACCCAGAGGTGGTGATCTGTGGCTTCGAGGCGATGGGTTTCCCCCACTGTGTATGCGCAATAGACAGCACGCACATCCCGATCTTCTGCCCTCCCCCCAGCAAGATAGACTATCTCAACAGAAAGAGCATGTTCTCTATGAACCTTCAGGCAGTCGTAGACCACCATTGTCTCTTCATAGATGTCTACATGGGCCTCTTGGGGAGGAGCCACAATTGTCACGGTGAGTAGGGAAAGGGGAAGGAGAGGGTAAGGTGTAAAGGGAAACAAGGGAGCACACACGAGGATTCAAGGGTAGTAAGAAAAGGGGCGGCTCAATCTCTGGAACAATTCTCGTTAGGAAGGAAATATAGTCCCTCAGGTTGTAGGGTGGGCTTTCCTTCTTACTCAGAAGGCAACCCTTTTCATCATAGGGACTGAGACAGTGAGCCAATTGCCCCAAGGGGAAGGAAGACAATATACCAGGGTTCCAGGCACTCAGGGGGATACTCAGGGCCCAGGACAAGGTGAAGTTTAGTGAGGAAGGGAAGGG
>QEPC01006904.1:6558-21296 GCA_003113815.1 Sphenodon punctatus
GTAGGGTAAGATGCATGTTTAGGAACTCAACCAGTATAGATCAGGAATGCGTTATATTTACCTTTGATTTCTAGTAACCACTCTGTATCAACTATCTTGCTTATGTAATCAATAAACTAACTTCTTATCTTTATGAAGAAATGTCTGTGTCTAACATTGGAACACAAGTGAGCAACAAGAGTTCTCAAGCTCTTGCGAACCCAGAGATTAAATAGTCTGTAAACGGGAAGGATTGGGCCCTTGGGTGACAAAGGGATTGTCCCTGCGGCAGGCTTGAATCGGCCAGAGAGAAAAACTGATTCAAGTGGACTGTACGTGAGGGAAACTGAGTCACTCAAACCCGGTAAAGTGGGGGTGTGGATACTCCAACCCGTGACACCACCTTTCAGGGATGTTGCGGTAGTTATCTTGCATCCAAGCAAGGTGTTGGACTAGTTGATTTATGAGAAGCTTTCCAACTCTACGATTTGGAGTCTAGTGATGGGATTTTTTTCCACCGGACATGACTGACATGTGACTGTCTTTATTTTAATTTCTGAAAACTCTTTTCTAGGACTGATAAACTTTTGAACAAGTTTAACTTTTGAACAAGAGAAAAAACACAGCAGTATAAAATATACACAAGGAGCAAGGCAGACCTATGGGAAACAATTCTTTAGCCCCTTGATGAAAGGGTTTCAAGTAGCAGAGCTTGGTAGAATTACAGCTGCAAGTGACATTTTAATTTCCTTTCTACTTATAAATTTCTTTTTGCCTTTCTCCACTAGAGAACTCAGCTGTGGCCTGAGGCTGCCTACGAGGCAGCCTGACAGAGACACGTTGGGGGAAATGGGCTCTTGTTCTAGTGTTTACATGGGTGGCTGAAGTCAAACAGTAAAGCAGGATTGAAAGAGTTCATGTTTGTGCTTTTTCTCTAGGGAACCTTGGTGCTGTTTATTATTTAGGATTTCATATTTCACCCACAGTAGGAAAGGAACTCAGGGGAACGTAGGCTGTATCAAACTGACTCAAGTCTTTACAAAATGAAGCAGAATGGAAAAGCAGACACAAGGCTCTAGGGATGTGCAAAGTTCGGAGTTCAGATCAAACTCGAGTAGTTCGGTCGACTGAACTTTCGAACCAAACTCGAATTCGACCGAACTGTTCGGTTGAATCCGGACCAGTTCAGAAGGCTAAAAAACCCGGTTTTGAATATACGAACTCGGTTTGGAAGTTTGGAATTCGGCCGAACTCAAATAGTTTGGTCGACTGAACCGAACTTTTGAACTGAACTCGATTTTCGAACCAAACCGAATTTCCGAACTTGGTTCTGTTCACACATCCCTACAAGGTTCTCCTTAGAAATGAAGGGGGGAGTTCATTTGCTATCTGAGGGTAATAGCCACCATTTGGGGGTACCACATCAATTGCCCGATAGGCTACCCAAGTATCAATTGGGCACCCAATAACCCCCAAATGCTGTTACCGAATTACCAATTTACCAGTGGTAAATTGTGGAGGCGGGTCTCTAGGGGGCAATTTTGAATTCTGAGTTTTTGGTTTTGGTTCACAAACTGCAATGTAAAAGAGCCAAATCAAAAAATGATTGTAAAAAAAGGTCAGAATCACCCAATGCCAGAAAAGGTCCAAATTTTCAGATAGAACCAAATTCGCCGTTTTTGTGTTGATTTGGTTCTATCTGAATCTGAAATTGGTATGAATATCAGGACAGAAAGTTGAAGTAAATGGTATTTGTAGGGCCACACAGGGCGCTGAGGTCGCACCCAGGGGAATTACCTCTTCCCCTTCTACACCATGTCAGCTGCGAGCAACGGCTGAATACCCTCCTTATAGGCAGGGGGTACCCTCTCTGGACACAGCACTCACAGTCCAGAGGGTCTTTCAGTTCTCAGTCCTTTTATTTGGACCTATCCATTCCAATGTACCTGGGGCTGCTAGTTCATCCACCTTCACCCTACGGCGCCAGGTCCATCTCTCCAGTCCCAGGATCAACTCAATAACCAACCCCCCAAGATCCATACAGCCAGGCCTTGAACCCCAGGTCCTGGTCAAGCCTTCCCCAGGTAAGAGGCTCCCTCCTGGGCATAGCCTCTCCTCTATACCTGGGTCCTGCTGGCTCTCTAGTCCTGAAGCACCTAGAACAGCGTAGACCAGCAAGGCTTTCAGGAAGATGTTGCTCCTTTGTCTTCCTGGCAGAGACTGAGTTCCCCACTCAGCCTTGCTCTCTTATATACTAGCAGAGAGGGCGTGGCCAGGCTCCCTCACTCCAGCCTTAAAGGGCCAGTAACCTGCCCACTCGGTTACAAGGGGTTTTCAGCCTGTTACCCCGCAGGCTCTTCCCCAGCTATGGACTTGGCCCTGCCACACCCCTAGGGAGGTACAGCGCTCTGGCTGACCCCCACAAACCCCCTTCTTAAAGGGGTAACAACCCCCCTGGACTGCTCCCTGCTACAGTATTGGTAGTCAGAAAATCAGCACTGGAAATTGGTGCTGGCAGTCAGAAAATTGGGACAGAAATTGAAATTTTGATACATCGGATCACCCAATGAAAAGCAATTAGGTACTGAATAGCACTCGCTCGCTGTTACCAGGTCAAATGGAGGACCAAAATTTCAACGGGTGTATCAGTTTTTAATGGTTCTCATTTCAGCTGTGGTTCTCGGGTGTAAAATCATGGAACATGGGTTCTGGACTCACTGTGCAAAATCAAGCAAGTGACAATACCGTCCCAGGCAGCAGGTTCCACATTTGTGAAAAAACCTCTCCTTCCAAGAAGGATTCCGATATCCTGAATCCAGCACTCTTGTACATGAGAAGGCTGTGTGGAAAGGTCTTTGCACAATTAGGATCTTACTTTATGAAGTACTTTGGGATGAAATTTGGTTTACGTGGAGTGTAGCTGAACCAGGGCATAAAATGTGTGTCTCCTGCTGCTGGGAGAGGGGTGAGGAGGATCACATTCTGTCTTCTTTACCAGAAGCAATTCCAACCTAGAGAAGCTCCCATGTAAACTAGAGATTAGTAGGGATGTGTGAATGTGGTTCAGAAGTTCGGGGTTTGGTCCGAACTCAGCCAGTCCAGACGGCCAAACAGATCGTCCGAACTGAACGCCGAAACCCCCAAACATTTCGGACGCGTTCGGATGAGTTCGGTGGAAAAAAACCTGGCTGGCAGGCTCAGGGAGGTGGAGGGGTCAGCTGAGGAGGGGTGGAGAGGCTTGGACTAGCAGCCAGTCTGTCCAATCACCATCCCTCTTTTCCTCAGACCAATGGCTTGGCAGTCTGCGATTTGCCACTGGGTAGGCTGCACGGAGCCAATGGGACTTGTGGTATGGCAGGTGTAGCAAGTAACAAAAGTCATTGCCTTCCCCCCCTTCCATATCGTTCTGAGCCACTGAACCTGTCAGCAGATGTTTTCAGAACTCTCCCTCTCCCAGCAGTTTGTGTTCCTCTCAATCCATTGCCATCCTCCTCTTATTTCACCCATTTCCACACATTTACCTTCATAGTTTCATTTGTTTAGATTAGATAGATTTAGGTGTTATACCCAGCATCAAGAAGCAGCCACTCCAGCCCCAGGTACCACCTTCAGGTTTCTGGGGCCTACAATACAGGCAGGGAAGGCTGTCCATCCACTTCATCCAGAAGCTGCCACTCTAGTCCCAGGACCCACCGCCAGAGTTCTGGGGCCGTCATTCCATTTATGGAGAGCCGTCATTCCACCACATCAAGAAACAGCCAGCCACTCCAGCCCCAGGTCCCACTGTCAGGGTTCTGGGGTCGTCATTCCATTCACGGGGAGCTGTCATTCCACCTCATCAAGAAACAACCAGCCACTCCAGTCCCAGGACCCACCATCAGGGTTCTGGGGCCTACATTACAGTCAAGGGGAGCCATCATTCCACAGCATCAAGAAACAGCCACTCTAGTCCCAGGACCCACCCTCAGGGTTCTGGGGCTGTCATTTCGCTCACAGAGAGCTGTCATTCCACGGCATCAAGAAACAGACAGTCACTCCATCTCCAGGACCCAGTCTCAGGGTTCTGGGGCCTACGTTCCAGGCAGGAAGGGCTGTCCATCCACATCATCCAGAAGCTGTCACTTCTGTCCCAGGACCCACATCACAGTTTTGGGGCCTACATTACAGACACGGTGGGCTGTCCATCCACATCATCTAGAAGCTGCCGCTCTAGTCCCAGGACCCACCATCAGGGTTCTGCGGCCGTCGTTCTGCTCACAGAGAGCTGTCATTTCACCGCATAAAGGACCAGGCAGCCACTCCAGCCCCAGGACCCACCCTCAGGGTTCTGGGGCCTACATTCCGGGCAACGAGGGCTGTCCATCCACATCATCCAGAATCTGCCACTTTGGTCCCACGGCCCACCATCAGGGTTCTGGGGACATCATTCTACTCATGGAGAGCCATCATTCCACTGCATCAAGTAATGGCCTCTCCAGCTCCATGACCCACCATCAGGGTTCTGGGGCCTATGTTCCAGGCAAGGAGGGCTGTCGTTCCACTTCACTGTCTGCAAATGCTCCACCGATGCCAGACAGCCTGCAATGCTTGGCCAAGTAGGGGTGCCAGTCACTGAGCCCTGGCCGGGCCTCTGCTGCTGCTCCACCGATGCCAGCCAGCCTGCAATGGATGGCCAAGTAGGGGTGACAGCTGCAGTTACTGTGCCCTGGCAATCCAATGTCTGCTGCTGCTGCTGCTGGTATTTGACTTCAGCCATTTGCTCCTCCCTCTTGTAGACAGGAATAGCTCGGATGAGTGTGCCAGCAGGTGGGGGCTGGGTGTCCATGAGATTCACCACCAGGCAAGGCATGCACAATTTGCAGGAGAGCTTCCTGAGATCAGTCGAGTATGATGACAGCCTGCAACGCTCGGCCAAGTAGGGGTGCCAGCCACCAAGCTCTGGCCGGGCCTTCGCTGCTGCTCCACCAATGCCTGCCAGCCTGCAATGCCCAGTCTCTGCTGCTGCTGCTGCTGCTGTTGCTGCTGCTGGGTCTCAGACGGCCAGACATGCCCTCACGGGCACCCCCAGGGGCCAAGCGCCGAGCCTGTCTGCCTGGGCAACCCAGGGTTCCAAGCCCCAAGCCTTCCCAGTCTCTGCTGCTGCTGTGTCTCATATGGCCAACCATGCACCCATGGGCACCCCTGGAGTGCCCTAAGCCTCTGCGGTGGCCGAACTTTCCAAACGTTCGAGGGGGTCCGAACTCCACGGGACCGAACCGACGAACCCGAACTAAGTTTTTAGTCCTAACGTCCAAGTATCCAAACTCTGGTCTGTTCGCACATTCCTAGAAATTAGGGCTGCTACAAGCAGCTAAATTGCTGCTCGTGAGAAATTTCACCATATTGGAAACCGGGATCGATTTTCTGACTGTTTCCCAATAACAATGCAATTTCTTGATTCTTGCAGTACTGCAACGTACCATCCTGATTTACCAACTTTTGGCTTACCATTTACTGGGTACCACGTGGCATTCATTTACCACTTACTGCATTGCTGAGGGAACAGTTTTACTTGTGTTTGTTGTTTCCACATTTCTGAGCCAATCACAGTGCGAATAGCCCACTGCTTGACGTTCCCCCAGTGCCTCTTAGCCTCCACTCCAGGGCCTCTAATCAGAATTATTCTTCTATATTGTTTCCTTTGCTTTACCAATCTGCGACTGGATTGTAGATTAGAAAAGGAATCGGTTGACCAGCTAATTAATGACCACAAAGTACAGGGGAAAATGGAGTGTAAGGAATGCAGTTTTGCATCAGTATTACATCTTGGATTTGAAAGGGATGGCAAAGCAGTAAATGGCAAAGCAGTAAGCAAGAAAGTGGTAAAGAGAGTCAGTAAATCGAGAAATGAAATGTCAGTTGAGACATTACCGAACACCGAGAGGTTCTTGATTTGACCAAGGCAGTATGGTGAACTGGGATTTTGACAAGATATTCCATTTTGGTGAAATCTTGTTTCATATCTATTAGAGATAGTAGGCTACTTGATTTTCTGACATAGATAGCTGCTTCTGTCGAAAACAGACCATTCCACTGTACTTGCACGATGAGGAAATTTACCAGCTTTTTCACTAGTTTCCCTTTGGTAATTTTCATTGTTTGGTACTTCTGATCATTCTTCCTAAGCAGTAGGAAGTGCACCCCATGCTACGTTCTGTACGTGCTCCTTACATTTGCTTGTGTACAGTCACAACTTTACTATGTAACTTTCATCATTTCCCTTATTCGTCCTTGTTTTTCCTCCTTGCAAACTGTGTTTTGGTTGGTGTATTTCAAGAGCGAGCCCTTGTTTTCTACATTCCGAGGCTGGAAACTGTCATAAAATGCTGGAAACTCACTGGCGGAAAATACTGAAAATTACTGGAAAATACCAAAAATTGGTGGACAATCACAGGCATCAGTCTTGATAACAAGAGAAGCGTAGAGTCAGTGCACAGTAAGGAAATACCAACCATCAGTCACAAACACTCCCCAAAGGTAGGTATTTCCCCAATAATACAAGAACAGTTGTTCTTGTCTCAGCTCTAGACATGGAGTGAACACAATCAGTAATGCAGTCAATAGACTTTGCCCAACATCTGAACCTCCCAAAACCGTAGAGATGTAGGGAAAACATGAGATGTAAAACCACAGAAGGGGTAATCTATTCTTCTGGTCAGTTCAACTGGAGAGGTCAAGTTGGACAAGGCTGCAAGGACAATAATTAATAAAGATTTAATACTTTTTCATTTTGGTAGTCCTTTTTATTTTGTTGGTATCAATTTAACAAAACTACAAATGACAAAATTGATGAAAATTCACCAGCAGAAATACAGAATGCTGATAATGGATGAGAATCATTCCTAAAATTTATTTATTTAATTATTCGTTTATATTTATTAGCCGCCCCCTCATGCCCATGGCATCTCGAGGTGGCTCACAGCATAAAAGCAAAACATAAAACAACAATAAAACAACAAATAAAAACATTTTAAAACCCATCTAAAAAACTCCACTACCCCCCCACACTTTAATTATCCCAACCCACCCTCCCCTCCTCCGAAGGCCTGGGAGAACAGTCAAGTCTTGCAGGCCCGGCAGAAGACCAACAAACTTGGGGCCAGACGGGCTTCCTCCAGGAGGGAATTCTACAATCGCGGTACGGCCACCGAGAATGTGCTCTCCATTGTGGCCCCCCGTTTTACACGGGGGACCTCCAAGAAGGCATCCCCGTCAGACCGCAAGGGTCGTTCTGGGGTGCGGAGGGTGAGGCGGTCCCTGAGGTATAAAGGGCCAAGCCTGTGTAGAGCCTTATAGGCCAAAACCAACACCTTGAATCTGGCTCCGTACACTATAGGCAGCCAGTGCAGCGTGTGGAGCACGGGGGTGATATGCTCCCGCTGGTCCGTCCCTGTAAGGAGACGAGCCGCCACATTCTAGCTACAGACTCTGAACCAGCGTCAAGGGAAGCCGGATGTAGAGCGCGTTGCAGTAGTCCAGCCTTGAGGTGATGAAGGCATGGATGATGGTGGCCAGGTTGGGTCTGGAGATATATGTACGCAGCCTCTGCACCAGATATAGCTGGCGGAAGGCAGCTTTAGCCACTGCCTCCACCTGCCGATCCAGGTGGAGATCTGAGTCCAACAATATCCCCAGACTCCGAACCTGCTGGGCTACGGGAAGGCAGACCCGCTCTACGAGGGGAGCCGACACCTCCTTCAGCCTACCCACCGCCATCACCTCCATCTTATCAGGATTGAGCTTCAGTCTCAAATGAAAATCTTGTGAAAATTCAGCAAGGTTCCTGAAAAGACAAACATGATTGTCAATTTGGAAGCAACCATTTAATTTCAGCAGTATCTAGCATGGGAAATTGCAGAGATGCAGCTCAGTTTGGCTGTTACAAGTGAGCCCGGCATCTCTTTTGAACATTGGTTTGATAAAGGTTTAAGTCTTCTACATTTTACCTGGAAACACAGATATCTTTTCTCTCTAGGTAGTGAGTTCAAGATGTCATCCCACTATTTGGCACTGCTCCACTGCGTGAGGGGAAATTCTGAGGTCTATTACTCGTGTCTGGCATAGTGCAGTTACATACCTCTCACTGTGTGACATTTCTCTGAGTAAAAATGAAACAAGACAACAAGCAAATTGTCAAGCAGAGAATAAACACCTGCATTAAAGTAAACAAGGAATATTGACATACCAATTTACTCTTTGGTCTGGAAGTGAAAGACTCTTATGATTTATGTACTGTATTGCAAGTTTATGATTATAAAAAATATGCTGTGTATTATGCAAAAGAGCAAAGTTCCAATGATTCCAATATGTCCCCCCTGCCCCCTCTTCCATTGACGTTTGGTGTCACTTTAATTCCCCGTGAAACACTGAGCATAATGATATAAGAAAATTAGGAATCATAAAAGGTAAAATTTATCAAATGTAACTTTAGATTCATCTCAGACCACGTTTACAAATGGCAAAAATGGGTTCTTAAAATTGTTCGAGATACCGGGTGTTGTAAATGTTGGAGTTTTATAATGTGTGAACACACTGGATGTTTTCACACACACATTTCTCCTGGATGTTTGCTTTTACATCCTGAATTTCTGTGTGTCTAAATCACTCACCCAGATCTTAAACATCCAGATCTTTGAACTTCTGCGTAGAACTTCTCCCAGAACCTTTGTGTGTAAAAAGTTCTCGTGGTAAACTGCTTTGCTCCAGGCAGCTGTGGTCACTTGGTTTCCATAGCAGCCCCTCACGTCTACAGCTGCAACTACTTTAGGCTGCCTCAAGGCAGTGTTTGTGTGAAGAATGCATCCAGGAACTGCCTCAGGGCAGTGTGTGTGAAAAATTAATCCAGAACTTTGATAAGAACTGGACTAGAGGGTAGGTCAGATAAATTAATTTGAATCATTCCTAATATGCATTATTGCAACCATTTGGTTTCAGTAGTAATTGTGTAACTCGTATTCCTTGTTTATTTTAACTCAAAATAAGGCCACATTCACACATTACCCAGGAGGCAGGGAAACGTTCATGAGCACAATTGCAGCCCTGTTCTCATAGGAATGAGCACACGGGGAAATGCACTATTCTGATTTTATCCCGCAAGAACAGCCGCGCATGACCAGGTTCCCCAATGCAGCTTTTACAATGACGCTGGGTGTTCTTGTGGGATAAAAGTGGATTAGCACGTTCCCATGTAATCTCCATGAGAATGAAGCCATGTTTGCATTCATGGAAGTTTCCCTGCCTCCCTGGTAATGCCTGAGACTGCATTCACACCTGCGGTGGTGCACAGATTTTGGATCCCACAAGCCAGAATCTGCATGGAGTTCAGCCGGTGTGGAACACTCGCCCCCACCCCGGCGACTTTGCCGTGGAGTACAGAGCAGGGAATTCCAGCTCTCTACTCTTCCGGGTGATCACTGACAAAGCTGCGCAGGATTGCTGTCACACTGGTCAAACTCCATGCAGACTTTGGCTCTCACCGTTTCTCCCAGAGCCAATCAGCGCAAGGCCGGCCACTGCTGTAGGTGTGAATGTCATCTGAGTGGCCTTAGATAGAGTTAAAATAAACATGGAATACTACTACGGGTCTGAAGGGCCGGGATTGGGTGGATGGAGGGGAGGGCATGGCCATTGGGGTCGTGATGGGGCGCGGACGGTATGGTCCATGGGGTGGGAAGGCACGGGCCCCTAGGGGTCCACGGTGCCTGAGGGAGGTGGAGGTCATCACCCCCCCACTAAGGGGGAGGGAGGTGCCGGGTCCAGGGTCCGCGCGTGGGGGGCTGGTGCTGATGAATGCGAGGTCCGTGGTCAACAAGGCCCCGATTATCCACGATTTGATCGTGGATGGGGCCGTGGACCTCGCATGCATCACGGAGACCTGGCTGGATGATCTGGCCGGTCCAACTTTGGCGGATCTGGTTCCAGCTGGGTATGCCGTGCAGCATCAGCCCCGCATGAGCGGCCGGGGAGGAGGCGTAGCTATTGTTTTTAGGGAGGACTGGCCTGTTAGGAGGTATCCAGTGCCGGAGATTGTGGGTGTAGAGGCTCTGCACGTGGTGATCGATTTGGCTGGGGGCAAGCTAGGGGTGCTGCTGGTGTACCGGGCCCCTTCATGCCCGGCGGCATCCCTTACCGCTCTAGCGGAGCTGGCCTCGGAGGTGGTGTTGGGCTCCCCCAGGACTTTGGTTCTGGGGGACTTCAACGTCCACGCCGATGCCGGCCTTGTTGGGGCGGAGCGGGAGTTCATGGCCGCCATGGCAACTATGAACTTGTCCCAGGAGGTGATCTGCCCGACCCACGTGGGGGGACATATCCTCGACCTGATCTTCGGCTCTGGCCTTGAGGCGGGGGGTCCGGTTGTGGGGGAGGTGACAGCGGTGCCCTTGTCGTGGACGGACCATTACCTCCTTCAGGCCGGTCTTTTAGCGCGCCCCCTCCAGAAGGGGAAGGGACCAGTTAGGATGGTCCGCCCTCGGAGGCTGATGGAACCCCAGCGGTTCCAGGAGGTCCTGAGGGAGCTTACCCTGGATGTGGACGGTCACTCTGTGGATGAGCTGGTCCAGCATTGGAACATCTTGCTGGAGGAGGCCATTGACAGGGTGGCTCCGAGGCGCCTTCTGCCTCGGTCTCGTCACCGCAGGACCCCTTGGTTTACTGAGGGGCTGCGGTGTATGAAGCGTGTGGGCAGGAGGCTAGAGCGACGCTGGCGTCGGACTCGGTCTGTCTCCGATCGTCTTCTCCATAGGGCCCATTTGCGGTCCTATGTGGAGGCTGTGAGGACGGCGAGGAAGGAATTCCTCGCCGTCCTCATAGCGTCTGCGAAGTCGCGTCCAGCGGAGCTGTTTCGGGTGGTGCGGGGGCTGGTGAGTCCGGCCTCCCTCCGCCTGGATGGGGACTTGTCCCGGGCCCGCTGTGAGGAGTTTGTCATCTACTTCGCAGACAAGATCGCTCGGATTCAGGCCGATTTCGACGCTGGGTTGATAGCAGTAGGGGAAGAGCGCGGGGGGGCGGAGGGTCCGTCTGGTCCATCTTTATGGGGTGAGTTTCAGGAAGTGACGCCAGCCGATGTGGTGGATGTCCTGGGGTCTGTGAGGGCCACGTGTTGTCAACTAGATCCATGCCCGTCCTGGTTAATAAAAGCTTCCGGGGAGACGTTGGGGACGGTGCTGGCGAGGGTGGTGAATGCGTCCCTTCGGCAGGGGAGGTTGTCGCCTTGCTTAAAAGAGGCTGTGGTGCGCCCCCTGCTGAAAAAACCATCGTTGGACGTAGACGCGCTCGCCAGCTACCGACCTGTCTCTAACCTTCCCTTTTTAGGGAAGGTTATTGAGCGGGCAGTGGCGCTCCAGCTCCAGGGTCATCTAGATAATATCGGGCTCCTTGACCCTTTTCAATCTGGGTTCCGCCCCGGCTATGGCACCGAGACGGCGTTGGTGGCCTTGGTGGACGACCTCCGCCGGGAGATGGATGCGGGATGTTCGACATTTCTCATCCTGCTCGATCTCTCGGCCGCTTTTGACACCGTGGACCATGGGCTGCTGTTGAGACGACTGCGTGACCGGGGGGGTCTGGACGGGACTGTTCTTGAATGGTTCCGTTCATTCCTCTCGGGGAGGAGCCAGCGGGTGGTGTTGGGGGAGGAAACATCGAGCCCCCGCGCCTTACCGTGTGGCGTTCCGCAGGGATCGATCTTGTCTCCATTATTATTTAACATCTATATGCAGCCCTTGGGGGAGGTCGTGAGAGGGTTCGGGGTGCGATGTCACCAGTATGCTGATGATACTCAGCTGTACCTCTCGTTTTCTACTGACCCAGACCCTGCTGTCTCGGTGCTATCCCAATGTTTGGAGGCCGTGGCGGATTGGATGCGGCGGAGCAGACTGAAGCTCAACCCAGATAAGACGGAGGTGATGGTGGTGGGGAGGGCGAAGGGGGTGGTGGCCCCCCTGGTTGGGGGGGTTTGCCCCCCTGTAGCTCAGCAGGTCCGGAGTCTGGGGGTCATATTGGACGCAGACCTGCGGCTGGAGCGGCAGGTGGAGGCAGTCGCTAAGGCTGCCTTCCGCCAGCTTTATCTGGTACGTAGGCTGCGTCCGTATGTCTCTGGCCCGGACCTGGCCTCCCTCATCCATGCCTTCGTCACCTCGAGGCTCGACTACTGCAACGCGCTCTACGTGGGGCTTCCCTTGTTCTTGGCCCGGAGGCTGCAGCTGGTGCAGAATGCGGCGGCTCGTCTTCTGATGGGGACGGGTCGCCGGGAGCACATTACACCGGTGCTCCGAGCGCTGCACTGGCTGCCGATAGTGTGCCGGGCCAAGTTCAAGGTCCTAGTGATGATCTATAAAGCCCTATACGGTCTTGGCCCCTCATACCTTAGGGACCGCCTCGCCCTTCGCACTCCGGAGCGGCTCCTGCGGTCTGCCGGGGGTGCCCTCCTAGAGGTCCCCCATGTGAAGCGGGGGGCCACGATGGAGCGAGCATTCTCGGTGATAGGGCCGCGGCTGTAGAACTCCCTTCCGGAGGAAGCTCGCCTGGCCCCAAGCCTTTTAACATTTCGGCGAAACTGTAAGACCTGGCTGTTTGCCCAGGCCTTTGTGAGGGAGGGTGGGGGGGGGGTGATTTTAATCCCCCACCCATTTAGTTTCTGGTTTTATGTTTCTAGCCCTGTTTTTATATGATATGTTTTATATTTATATTTTAAAATGAATTTTAATGTTGATGGTGATTGTTGTGAGCCGCCCTGAGCTGCATTGCAGGAGGGGGCGGGATATAAATTTGTAAAATAAATAAATAAAAATAAATATACTTTGGGTCTTGAGTTCACATTTTTTGTTTTCCTAATGGGTTCTTTCATTCTGAAGTTAGTGTATGTGCATTTGCTGAAACTTTTTACAGTTTTCCAAAATGTTCCACTGTGGTGTGGGTATTGGAGCTCAGGATCAGGGCCAGGAACAGAGTCAGGAAGGATTTGGGGGAGCCAGGCTGGAGGGGAAAGAGGGAGAAAGGACCAGAAGGAGAAACCCAGGAGCAGAAAAGAGAGCTCAGCTATGGAGAAAAAGCTGGGGGGGAGGGGGAACAGGGAGACAGGGTAAGGGGGGGATTTGGGAACAAAGAATAAGGCTGAAGGGGAGACTGGAAGATCAGGGAACAATGTAACAAACAAGTCCAGAGATGAGGGCACAGGGTGAGTGAAGAGGGTCAGGGACAGAGGTGGACATGGAGATCTGGGGTACAGGACCAGGGCCAAGAAAACAGGACAGAAAAAGGAAGACCAAGGGCTAGGTCTGAAAGCAAGAGGCAGGTGAAAGAGGGAAAGGAGGAGCGAGGAATCGAGAAGCTCGGAGACGAGATGGTTGAGAGGAGATAGAAGCTGATAAAATAGTGAGCGATGTGGAATGAGTAAATAGGAAGTTGCTATTTTTACCTGCTTAGATAGTACCAGAACAAGGGTCACGGAACTTGTGGAACTTGTTGCCAGAGAAGGTGATCAAGGCCAGTAGCCTAGTTGGGTTTTTTAAAAAAGGATTAGATATGTACTTGGAATTAACCTATGTTCATTAATGGCTATTAGCCAAGTTAGTTGTGGGATGTAACTTTTATCAAGAGATGGGAATTGAACGGCAGGGGTTGGATCATCCCCTTCTGACGTGTTGGGGACTCCTCGGAGTCCGAAGTGATGGAGAGCGGCCATGCTGGGCTCCATGGAACATTGCTCGGACCCAGTACAGCCCTGGCTATGTTAATCTATCTTAATGGAGTCTCATTTTGGCTTTGGAAATCAGCGAAGGTAAGCCCTACTTCTGGGCGATCTGAAAGATGGGAGGTGAGGAGCAGAAATTACAAGTATTTACAGTTTGGGAGGGCAGCACTAGCTCTGAAGTTACCCTTTTGGTTAAAAATTTATATAGTAAAATGTGCCCATATCGAAGGCTGAGTGTTCTCAATATGAATCCTTGGATCCCGCCCTCCAACCCTTTGAGGGGGGGAGGGAGTCAAATTCTCAGATGGCTGGCAGGGCTTCTATTGGCAAAATAATGAGCTCTAATTAAAATATTCAGACTTGAAGCAAAAGCAGCTTTACCCTCTTTCCTTTTCATCTAGGCCCTCTCAAGCTCAGCATTCCTCCGTTCTCCTCCCCCTACAAGGCGGCTTTGATCAGGCTGACGTTCACAACTCCTTGCAGCCATCCAAGTTTTTTCTTTCTGGACAGCCTAGGAAATCCTTGCCCCCCACTGCACACCTGCCAAATTAAACGGTGTTACGTCAGGAATAAATTTGGCCGCACTCCTGTATTGGGTGGAAGGGTAGCCTAGTGAGTAGGAATAAACACTGGCAACGTAAATGTATAAACACTGGCAACGTAAATGTATAAACACTGGCAACATAAATGTAAAGTGCTAATAAGGCAGGCCAAGAGATTTTGAAGGGAGGCTTGCTAAAGAGGCAAAAACGAGCAACAAAAACGTTTTCAAATACAACAGAAGCAAGAAGCCTGCTAGGGAGTCAGTTGGGCCATTAGATGACAAGGGAGTAAAAGGGGCGCTCAGGGAGGATAAGGACATTGCAGAGAAGTTGAATGAGTTTCTTGCATCGGTCTTCACTACGGAGGAATTTGGAGAGGTACCCACTCTGGATCCTTGCTTTATGGATGAGGAACTGGAAGAGCTATTACAAATGTGACATTGGAGGATGTGCTAGGGCAAATTGACAAACTGAATACTAACAAGTCA
>QEPC01006904.1:29577-42140 GCA_003113815.1 Sphenodon punctatus
AAGGTTAATGTTAAGTACTGGACCCGCATCGCTCTAGGCGATTTACCCCCACCTTAATTGGTATGTTAATTCGAAATAAAGAGTGCGGCCGTTTATAACCCAATAAAGTTGTCCTGTCTCCTTAGGTGCGTCGGCAAACACTATCAGCAACACACACACACAATAGCATGGTTGTGTTATGTACACATGACAAAAATGGATTGTTATAAGTGCTCAAAATAATACCAGGTGTTATAAATGCTGGAGTTTGGTAATGTGTGAACACACTATTCCCCCCTTATGCAGGGAGATCTTGCAGCCTTGTAAGATCCAGCAGGCCGCTTTTAGGGGAGGCTCCGAGTCTTTCCAAATATGGCTTCAAAGAGAACGCACGAGCTGCGATTCCTATGGCAGTCAGCTACTTCCGGTGCATCTAAACACGCCCTGTGCGGCTTTTCAGGAAGCGCTTTCTTCAAGCCGGTAAGTCCAGCTGCTCATCTAAAAGCGGTCAGCACATGTGACTCTTACAAGGCTGTGAAATCTCGCTGAATAAAAGGGGAATAGTGCTGGTTCTGAAAGGGGTGTTAGTCAGGATGGTTCTATTAATAAATAATAATAATAATAATAATAATAATAATAATAATAATTAATAAAAAACTGTGAGTAGCAGTAAATTAATTTGATTTTATGAATTCAGTTCAATGATTGTATGAGGTTGGATCAGCCTGCAAATGAGGACCCGCCCACCCAACCAATACATGAAAAAAGGGGTGAAGCAACTTACCCCCCATCCCAAGTGCCAGCGAGAAGAAGGGAGGAATTGTTTCTCTGGACAAACCACAATTCAGTTTTTCTCCTTTTGCAGCTACCCCTTTGCTCAGGTCACCTGCACGTTTACGCTCTGACCCTTCATGCGAAATCAGTGAACTTTCAAATTGTGCTTCAGGGAAAGCAAGAGCAAAACAAAATAAAAAATCCCATGAAAGGATTGCTAAGATCTGAAGCTCCCCAGCACAAACTTAACCACACGCCTCCTTGTTTTATTTACCCTATAAACACACAACGTTTTTGTGAGCTACAAACTGCGATGCTGTGCGTGCCAGCTGCATATTTTATCTGTTAATAAACTGTAGATTTCAAAAACGTCTGAATTAATCTTGACAAGTTGTTTACACTTGGCTCCCGCCCAAAGGATGGCGTGTACCAGCGGAGGGTGCCAGATGGCATGGCTTGCAGTAAGGATGAAAGAATACATGGGGAAAGGGACTCGGAGAATAATGAGCTTGGAAATGAATGGAAAGAAACACTAGGCCTTAACGCAGCACGTGCAGTGAGACAGTGAAATTCACGGCTGCTTGATCATTGCACGTGCACATCGAATAAACTAGCTCGGGAATACAGCTGAAATGAGTACCTGCAAAAACAGATATACCCATCGGATTTCTCATGGTTGAGTTGACCTGCAATGTTCAAGTTCTAATCTGAGCCCAACTGGAGTACCCAGTGTCCCAAAATGTCTATTTCTGATCCTGATTTTTTGGTTTTGTGTGCCAATTTTTTTAGGATTCCATCCCAATTTACCGATCAGTGGGGCCGATCTCAAACCCCTCAGATCCCCACATGCTCATGCATCCATCTGGTTTGCACAAAGCACAACGTGCGCATAATGGGGGCCTGTGCGGTTTCCACGTGGCTGCACATGGGATCTGCAGGGCTTGGGATTCGCCCCAGTAACCAGAAAATTGATAAACTGGTACTGGAATTTTCCATTTTCCTAGATATTCAGGCATTCAGTCACCCAGGGCTTATGTGCCTAACATGGTACTTGAAAATACAGGGATAACAGCAAGAACTACATATGGTACCCGCTTCTGGTCTTCTCTGGGATGTTGCAGTATGGGCATGGGTGTAGCGGTGGCATAACCAAGGTCTCTTGGATGGGGCACTTTGTTGGTTAGGACACAACTAGGAGGACGGCAATAGCAAACAGAGAGATAAGAGAAACCAGCAGAAAGGCACCTAGTGGGCACTGGTCTTGAACAAGGGAGTACAGCCTCCCTATCCACAAGTCCTAGAATAAAGGAATCATAGAGTTGGAAGGTACATCAGACATTATCTAGTCCAATAATCCTCTTCTTAATACAGGACAAATCAGATGCTCTATGTTCAGTTCCCAGCTCTGTCATTCACGTTGTGTGACACCAGAGGCAAGTCACTTAATTGTTTTATGCCTCAGTTTCTTATCTCTAAAATGGGGATAATGGGACTTCCTCTGCCCCCCATGTCTATTTAGACAGGATGTCCTTTACAGACTACCTTGTTCTAATTGTACAGACAGTACCAAGTAGTACATTGCAGCCCTGATTTTAGTCAAGACCTCTAGATGCTACTACAAACCAAACAATTGATAATACTAAAGCAAAACATCAAGAATTCTAATGCAAAGTAAGTACAGCAGTGGATAGCATAGAGCTGAAATGAAAAATCTCTGTGAGTGCTGTTTGTGATGGAAACAGCTTTTTCACTTTCATTCACGCAAGGAGGAAATCTACTGGCATTTTTGACAATTTTTTTGTGGTTTTCTTTTATTTTCCACCATTTCTGTAATTTCCGGTAAGTTTTGGTACTTTCCGGTATTATCGGTAGTAGCAGAAATTACCAAAAACTACTGGAAACTGCCAAAAATTACTGGAAATTACCAGAAATCACAAAAATGGCAGGCAATAGTGGAATAGGGGAGCTGCCCTGAGGGCGTGGCTGGACTAGCCTGGAAGGGGGGCGGTGACTGTGGGCTGCATGCTGGTTGCTGCCTGGACCCTGCCTACACCTGTGGCTCTGCTTACTACTCCACCCCCAGGTAACACCGGAAAGGGGAGCTTCCCTGAGGGCGAAAAGCCGTTGGCGGGCCGTTGGCGGGTGGAGGTGGTTATCATTAATCATCTGTACTCTGAAAAGCGGCCCCAGTACAGCCATAGCCACCTGGAGTGTGCCTTCATCTCCCCCTGCCTGACTGGGAGCAGGGGGGTGAAGACATCTGGGGAGGGATTTGTTATATTTGTTGTGTGGGGAATTGTGAGTGGGGGAGGTAAAATTTGGGTAGTGCGTTGGGTGGCTTGGGTTTGGTTGTGGTGTGGGGAGGCTAGCAAGGGCCATTGGAAGGGTGGTGTTGGGGAGGTTTTTGGGGTGATGGTGGGATTGGTGGCCCTGGTAGGAGGAGAGGGAGTGGGGGGAGGTGTGGAGGGGAACCCCTGGTGAGAACAGGGGCGACCCTCCAGGGGGAAAGGGTTGCCCGCCAGTGGTAGAGGTGGGCAGGGAGGGGTTGAGGGTGGGGTTCCTTTCGCCGGCCTGTCGGAGAAGCCTATGGAGGGTGAGTGTGTCACGAAGGAACATAGGGTCACACACGTGTGATACTGGCCTACATGTAGGCTACAAGCCTAATGAATATGTAAAGCAAAAGGTTCAACATGTATGTAACGTTACAATTCAGTCCTGTAAAACTCGATTCATGTACTGTGAAAGGAGAACCAGGAAATCCAGGAAATGGCCAGGTGTGGATTCACCCCAGACTGATGGCCAGAGACATTTAAAATGCTAATGCAGGAAGCCATTGCCTACGTCCAAGAAGACACAGAGAGCTGATAGAGAGAACAAAAGGAATTCTAGAAGCCTCAAGAAGATACCAGGGGTTTACCCCCAAGGATATAAGGAGAGTTGTACCTCATTGGGGGCAGTGACTATTGAGAGCTCACTCAACATCTTGAAGCCAGGAAGGGCTGAGCGAAACTAACCATGAACTAAGAGAAACGCCTTCGCTTTCTAGCAACTCAAAATTGTAAAACCCAGTCACCTACAGCAATGACGGAGAATAACCTCAATGGACTTTCGTAGGGTAAGACTTTTATCTAGGAACTCAACCAGTGTAGAATAAGATGTGTTATATTACTTTTCATTTTGATTAGCCACTCTGTATTAACTATCTTGTTTATGTAATCAATAAACTTTCTTCTTTATCTTTATGAAGAAGTGTCTGTGTCTAACATTGGAAACACAATGAGCTACTTGAGTTTTCAAACTCTTGTGAACCCAGAGAATAAAGAATCTGTAAACGGGAAGGATTGGGCCCTTGGGTTACAAAAGTGTTGTCCCTACTTGAGGATTGAATCAGCCAGAGAAAGAAAACTGATTCAAGTGGGCTGTAAGCGAGGGAAACTGAGTCACTCAAACCCGGTAAAGTCGGGGTGCAGACCTGAAACCTGTGACAGGGTGTCTAATGGGGTTCATTCTCTGAGGATGGGATGGCTTCCGCAGTCATCGGGGTCGTAACAGGTCGGGGGAGATTTGGTCCAAAGGGGAGGTGTGTTCCATCAGGGAGGAGGGAGCAGTGCCTTGTGCCTGTTCCCCTCTCAACCCCCCACACGTGTAGGTTGTGGGTCAAGGCTCAGGAGGACCCAGGCCTTGGTTTGGTGCTGATGAATGTGAGGTCGGTTGTCAATAAATGATCTACCATCCGGGAGTTAATCCCGCAGTGGGACGCCAACCTCATGTGTATTACAGAGACCTGGCTGGACAATGAATCAGGCACTATTCTGGCCAACCTTGTTCCAGGTTCTCTGTGCAGCATCAGCCTCGACTGGAGGAATTGGTGGTGGTGGTGGTGTAGCCATTGTTATCAAGGATGCATTGTCTTTTAGGAGGTATCCGGTGCAGGCCCCACCAGGTCTTCAGTGTCTCCATCTTGTGTAGTATTTGGCCGAGGACAGATTAGGGGTGCTGCTGGTGGTGTACCGTCTACCCAATTGCCTGGTGGCATCCCTACATGCTCTTGCTCAACTGGTGTCAGACGTGATGCTCCCAAACCCTAGATTAGGGGTCTTGGGGGATTTTAACATCTACGCTGATGCCGATCTTGGAGGGGGGAGGCATGAGTTCATGGGCTTCATGATAACCGTGGGTCTTTCCCAAGTCGTCTGTGACCCCACACATGAGGAGGGACATACACTGGATTTGGTTTTCTGCACCGGCCTTGAGGCAGGGGGTCAGTTAGTAGGAGTAAGGGTGTGGAACCTTTGTCATGGTCTGATAATTACCTCCTTAAGACGTGCATCCTGGCACATGTTAGCCACCAACTGGGTACAGGACCTATTAGTTCGGTCCACCCCCAGAGACTTATGGACCTGGATCGGTTACAGAATTTTCTGGGGGAGTTTCCCCTGGACCTTGACACTCGCTCTGTTGATGATCTCGTAGCCTTCTGGAACACCTTGTTGGCCAAGACCATTGACAGAGTGGCTCCCAGGCGTCCGCTGCCCTTCTGAGTTTCCCGCAGGTCTCCTTGGTTTACTGAGGGCCTGCGGTGTTTGAAGCGGGAGAGCAGACAGTTAGACTCATGGCACCGGACTCATGATGAATATGACCGATCGCAACATAAGAGCATAAGAGCAGTTTAAAGGCCTATGCTGTGGCGGTGCAGGCAACAAAGAAGCAGTTTTTTGTTGCCCTCATTGCATGTGCAAAGTCACGTCCAGCAGAGCTTTTCCGGGTGGTAAAAGGTGTGTTCAGTCCTGCCTACCTCCACCTGGACCTGGAGGAATCCAGTGACCACTGTGACTGGTTTATTGAGTACTTTGTAGATAAGATCGCTAACATCCACCATGATTTCGGTACCACAGTTATTGCAGAGTATCATCTTGGGGCTATGGATTCCCTGTCCTGTCCTGTTTTGTGGGATCAGTTTCAGATGGTGTCACCTGCCAATGTGGAGTCCTTGTTGGGATCTGTTCATGCCACTACTTGTGAACAAGATCCATGCCCGTCCTGGTTTGTGAAGGCCAGTCAGGAGATGTTACGGCTGTTGCTGGCTGGGGTGGTCAGTGCCTTCCTCCAGGAGGGCAGAGTGCCTGATTGTCTGAAAGAGTCTGTGGTTAGGCCCCTGCTCAAGAAACCATCTCTTGATGCTGGTGCTCCTGTCAGTTATCGGCCGGTCTCTAACCTCCCCTTTTTAGGGAAGGTTATTGAACGGGCTGTGGCATGACAGCTCCAGGAACATCTGGACCGCACCAGTTTCCTTGACCCCTCTCAGTCTAGATTTCAGCCTGGTTATAGTACAGAGACTGCCTTGGTGGCCTTGGTCAATGATCTCTCTCTGGCATTGGACCAGGGTCGTCACACCCTGTTGGTCCTGCTAGACCTTTCAACTGCATTCGACACTGTGGCCCATGAGGTGTTGGTGACCTGCCTGCAGTACTGTGCCAGGATTGGCAGGATGATCTTCGACTGGTTTTGTTCATTCCTGGCTGGGAGAACTCACTGGGTGGTCTTAGGGGAGTGTATGACGTCTTCCCCCCGGGACCTCACGTGTGGAGTCCCACAGGGTGCCATTCTGTCTCCCCTCTTGTTTAACATCTACATGAAGCTGTTAGGGGAGATTGTGAGAGGGTTTCAGGGCATGCAGTGTCATCTAGGGATGGGCGAACGCAGTTTGGAAGTTTGGAGTTCGGGCCGAACTTGGCCTGTTCGTACGACCGAACCGAACTTGGAACCAAACGCTCGAATGGCTGAACAATTTGGAAAAGTTTGGATGAGTTTGGATAAGTTTGGGGGTGGGAAAAATGTGACTGAAAGGTGGGAAAAACATGACTGAAATTGGGAGGCAGCTGAGGAGCAGACTTCCTGGCACCAAAGGTGGAGACGAGGGGTGGTTTCAGGGTCAAACAAAAAAAATATTTTGAATTCAGTTTCAGTATCGATAGAGGTATTTTTGGTTGTTCGGCCAAGTTCAGCCAAACCAAACTCCGCCGAACCGAAAAGCCGAACCGGAACTTTGATTTTGGACTGAATATCCGAACATCCGAACCGAGTTCTGTTCACCCATCCCTAGTGTCATCAGTATGCTGATGACACTCAGCTCTACCTCTCTTTTTCTACCGACCCAGGTCACGCAGTCTCCATGTTTTCCCAGTGCCTGTCGGCTGTGGGGGCTTGGAAGAATTTGAGCCATCTCCAACTGAATCCTGACAAGATGGAGGTGATGTTGGTGGGCGAGGGCTTGGGGGGCCTGGGGGTGGTTGAATCCCCTTTTGTTGGTGGGGTTCGCCCTCCCATGGTCTCTCAAGCATGGAGTCTGGGTGTGTTCCTCAATTCATGGCTCAGCTTGGAATCTCAGGTTGTGGCTGTGGCGAGGAGTGCATTTTTTCCACTCAATGCAGAATTAGTTTGTGGAATTTGTTAGTTGTAGTCAAGGCCAGTACTATAGCCAGGGCCCCAAGGGAAATGCGGGTCTGTGATTTACAGATTTCCTGCAGAATTCCCCTCCCCCCATGGAATCTCCTGCCCCACTTACCCCAGCACAGAATTTCTAGCCTGCGCTGGAGAGATGCGGGGCAGGAGATTCCACGGGGGGAGGGGAATGAACAAACTCTCGTGGCTTCCCCTCCCCAGTCTCCCCAGCTTCCGGGGCTTGCTTGCCTCCCCCTCCCCCTTCCCAGTTTAGATAACTCGTACTTCCTGGCCCCTCCTGACGGGGTGTCTCAGGGTGATGCAGCTGGATGACATCATCCGGCTGCGTCGCACTGAGAGACCCTGTCAGGAGGGGCCAGGAAGTACAAGTAGGGTGAATGGCGCAGCTGCTGCTGCCGTCACTGGTAAGTTAATTAATTATCTAAACTGGGAAGGGGGAGGGGGAGGCAAGCAAGCCCCGGAATCGTGGGAGGGGAAGCACCGAGGGTTTGACCAGTGCAGGTGGGGAGGAGGAGGCAAGTCTGCCCCCCCCCAGCATGGTAAATCATGCTGAGGGAAAAAAAACGCTGAAGAAATCATGCTGAAGAAAAAAATCTCACAACATGAAAATTCTAAATACAAAAGCCGCCCCAAACATACTCGAGTTTCATTCCCACTCTCTTCATCAGAGTCTTCCCCCCCTACCCCCCAGAGGAGGGGCAGAAACAGGTTTGCAATATAAAATGCATATTGTCGCTTTCCAATGTTGCCATTCTGTGTAATGTGATGTAGACACAACACAAACGGACACTGGCTGGGCCACAGACACATTCCAAAAACTGGGTTAGGAGATTACGTTTTGGGGTAGCGATGGCAGCAAAAAGGGGGCTCTGGTCAGATTTGGAAGTCTTTCTCAGCCATCTTCTGTTGCAGTTAGTGAAAAACTTTGGTCAGTTTCTTCACTGCTTAAAAAAAAGGCTACAAATTCAAGGAGTTAATGATCCAAATCAAACAGTAACTCAACTGAAATCCACTTCTCTCCATAGAGCGTCTTGATAAATTAGCAGGGGAAATAAAATTGCCTTCCTGGTCAACTAGTGCGCAGCAAGATACTGATGTACCCATTAACACAGAGACCCTGTTTCACACAGACCTTGGGAGCATCAGCTCCTCTTTCCACGTGCAAAGACAAAGCGGCAGGATCAGAAGAGTTCATGTGTTCACATCCCTAATGTAAAAAAAACAAAACAAGACTGGTATTTCGACACTCCATTTCTGCTGAAGCATCGGTCCTTCCGATCAGGTTGGAGGGGGAGGATAATGTTGCTCATAATTCCATGCGTTCTGGTAGTTGTACTGGAAAAAACCAAACCAAGATCAATTACAAGAAAACCATGTTGCCTCCGTGGTAGGTCTCTTTCCCCACCCCCATTCAGAGATGGGGAACTTCAGGCCGGGGGGTTGGGGGTGGACTGTGGCCCACAGCTAGTTTACATGTAGCCCCTTTCCAGTTCCTACCTCCCAAACATTGAAAAGCCGAGTTCAGGGGAAGGGAGCAGAGACGAGGGCGTGCACCGAAGGACGGGACAGATCCGTGAACTGGACCCCTCGTCTTCCTGAGCACACCCCTTAAACGCCCCCCCCCCGCCAACTTCATTGTCTCCAAATTGGTAGAAGTAATGACTCCACTCTATTCAGCACTGAAGGAGCGTGTCCAGTCTGGGGCGCCTCATTTTAAGGACGCTGATAATTTGGAGCTGGTACAGAGGAGGGTGGCAATGATGACAAAGCGTTTGGAAAGCAAGTCTGATGAGGAAAGGTTGAAGGAACCGGACAGGTTTAGGCTGGCGAAGCAAAGACTAAGAGGAGTCTCTCTCAAGGGCTGCCCCCAAGAAGTGGGCAAGGGGCTGTTCTTCAGGGCTAGAAGGCAGCAAGACAAGAAGTAATGAGGAAGTTACAGGAAGCTGTCAGGAGAAAAAAACTTTGTAAGAGCTGTGCAGCGGCAACGGAGAAAGCTGCCTAGGGAGGTCCTAGGCTCTCCATCGCTGGTGGTTTTCAGAAAGAGACTGGACGACCGTCTGTCCAGGATATTGTAGCTGTCGTCATCCTGCCTCCAAGCTGGGGGTCGGACTAGAGGGCCCTTGAGGTCCCTTCCAATTTCAAACGTTCTACAATTGTATGTGACCCTCGGAGCTTATACTAATTATACAAGTGGCCCCCAGGAGGAAATCACAGACTTGGAAGGGACTTCGGAGGGAATCCAGTTCAACCCCCTGTTCAATCCAGAAAATCCAGAACTACAGCATCCCCGACAGATCCTCCTCTGAACCTGTTCCAATTTGTTGATGTCCTCCTTCAAGTGAGGTGCCCGGAACTGGACACAGTTCTCCAGATGAGCTCTGACCGGCGCAGAATAGAGTAGAACTAGGACTTCTTGTGGCTTGGAAATGATACTTCTGTTAATGCAGCCTAAAATTACATTAACCTTTTTTACCTGTATTTGTACATTTGATTTTTCTCACCTAAATGCAGAACTTTACATTTATCTCTGTTAAACTTCATCTTGTGTTATCTGCAAATGTAATTAGCATTCCCTCTCCTCCCTCATCCAAGACATTAATTACGACATTAATGAAGAAGTTGAACAGACTGATGAGGAGCCATTGATGAGCACTCTGAGTACGGTTCTTTAACCAGCTGTAAATCCACCTAATGGTATTATCATCCAGTCCATATTTAACCAGCAAGGATATCACGGAGACTTTGTCAAATGCTTTGCTTAAAACTAGATATACTACGTCCACGCAGTTTCCATGATCTACTAAACTACTAACTTGATCAACAAAGGAAATAAGATTAGTCTTATTCTTGACAAATCCATGCTGGCTCCTAGTAATCACAGCATTGTTTTCTAGATGCTGAGAGATTGACTGCTTTATAATGTGTTCTAGTATCTCTCCAGGTATCAGTGTCAGGTTGACCGGTCTATAGTTTCCAGAATCCTCCTTTTGGAGATAAGGTTCTTACCCCCGCTATTAATTCTATCTCCACACAACACCAGAAATAAATAACTAAATAATAATAATAATAATAATAATAATAATAATAATACATTTTATTTAATTCGGCACCAACTTTCATCATGGCCAAACACAATAACAAATCAACATAAAACCATATAACCATATAAGCAAAACATCCTGTAACAATATGTAGATTAAATATCACAGTCCAAACTCTTAAAATAAAAGGGAATTTTCCATTCATTTCTACCAACCAAATTCAAAAATACTTTAGTACATATACATAGGGAGCAGAGGGAAAGCGACCTTACAAAAATTCAAGACCCCCTTCACAAATATAACTCTTTACATTAATAAAGAATTTATTTATTAATGGCTTCCGCCAAAACTGTAAAACAACCACAAATATAAACAGGCAAATAAAAAAGCAAATATGATACCATATAGCCATCAAATAAATTAAAATATGAATCTGACCTACAAAGAAATTAGTTATAAACAAATTTATCCTGCAACAGTCACCCCCCCTCATAATAAGTAAATAGAAAGTCGCAACTTCCTTTATCACCTCCTTATTACTAACTGAAAGTAAATGAGAAACTCTACATTCAGCTGGGATGTGTTCTTTCCCCATCAAAATTGGAGAAAGCCATACAGACCTAATATTTCCATACAACGGGCAACACAACAAGACATGTTTCAAATCCTCCAATGCACCCATCCCACGCGGGCACTATAGGGTTTGCACACATATCTACCCTCCACTATGGCTGAGGGGAAAAGCTGGAAACGAAAAAGGGTTAGGCCCTACATAAAACTGAATCTGACAGATAATCTAAATACTAGGGGTGGGACATCAGGGCAAATACTGGGTACCGGTTTTACCAGTTCCCAGATTTTAAAAATCCGACTTACCGGATTAATACCGGTTTACTGGTACTGGATCTTTTACATTGATTTCAGTGGGGAACTGTCCCCATTGAAATCAATGAAAAAAAAACAAAACTTCCCCCCTCCCCCTCCCAGAATGTGCGGGTGGAAGGGGGGACAGCCCCCACGCACCCTGCCCAGCCTGGATTTTTTTAAAAATTAAAATTTCCCCTAAGTCCCCTAGTGCAGGCTCCGGGCCACCACCGGCGACCCAGAGCCCGCACCAACAGCAGGTAATAGGCAGCCTATGGTACCGGTACTGTACTGATCCCTGGGGTGGGGGGTGGTTGGTTTAACACACCCCCAACCCAGGGATCACCCTACATCCCCACCCAGGGATCGCCTACCTTGAGCTCCGGGCGGCGGTCCGGGGGCTTCAGCACTGGTTCTGGCTGCCGGCTTCACCACATTACTAGGCCTTCGGGGGAACTTCCAGAATTTCCTCGGAAGGCCTAGTAGCATGCTGAAGCTGGCAGCCACACCCAACGCTGAAGCCGCTGGACGGCCACCACCCGGAGCTCAAGGTAGGCGATCCCTGGGTGGGGAGGTAGGGTGATCCCTGGACCTAGTAATGTGTGTTAAACCACCCCCACCCCAGGGATCAGTACAGTACTGGTACTTACCTGCTGCTGGTGCTGGCTGTGGGTCGCCGGCAGCGGCCCGGAGCCCGCACTAGGGACATAGGGGAAATTTGTATTTTTTTTAAAATCCAGGCTGGGCAGTGTGGGTGGGGGGTGTCCCCCCTTCCACCCACACAGCCTGGACTCAGGGAGGGAAAGCGTTTGGGTTTTTTTGTGGGGTTTTTTTTACATTGCGGCCATTCATTTGAATGCTGCAATGTAAAAAATCCGGCACGGGGGGATCCGGTACCGGGCCCAATATACCGGAATAATCCGATACTGCCAGTACACCAAAATACCGGCAGTATCGGATACCGGATGATCCGGTAGTCCCACCCCTACTAAATACCCTTCAAATTTGTGGATGAGCTTAAAGGAACTGAGCATAGGTGCAACCTTCCAACAGGAAATTTGTGCAATATCCTCCTGTCTGGCTATGTCCTGCCCTCTCTGCCTAAGGATATGTTTCTGGTGAGTTATAGATTTCCCCACAAAACACAAAAATGAAAGGCCCAACCTTTTCATGGAAATCTTGCTCTCACCTCGCTCTCACCTGTCCCCCCTTATCGCAATCCAAAACTCTGCTGCCAAGGTCATTCACTCTGCCCGTCGCTTCGACCATGTGCAACCTCTCCTCCTATCCCTTCACTGGCTCCCCCTTCCTGAACGTATCCTTTTTAAACTCCTGGTTTTCACGTTCAAACCGCTCCACAACCAAGCTCCCCCTTACCTCTCGGACCTAATTTCCCTACGCACCCCTGCACGCGCTCTCCGCTCTTCCTCTGTCTCCTCCCTC
>QEPC01006904.1:46239-64014 GCA_003113815.1 Sphenodon punctatus
AGGGGTAAGGGGGATTTTTTAGCTCCCCCACCTGATTTATGATTTATTATTTATTATGTATTATGAAGGCCCTGAGCCCTGTTTTAATAATTTATATTGTTATTGATTATTTAAAACTGTATTTTATTGTATTTTATCATTGGAAGCTGCCCCGGTCTGTTCGCAGGAGGGGTGGGGTACAAATTAATAAAATAAATAAATAAAATAAATAAATCCCAAAGCCCTGCTCGCGTGCGAGTGTGCAAGTGAAATTCCCCCATGATGGAAAGGGGGATGCGCACAGGATTGTGCGCCTGGCAAACCGACTGCACGTGCAGTGAGTTCACAGCAGACAGGCCTTAAGATCCACCCCAGTGATACCTCTGGTCGTGCGCTTACGGCTGCTAACTTGAAATTTCAAAATGAAATTGGGAAGAAAGTTTTGTTTTTTGGAAGAACCAAAAGAGTTCAGAGAAATGCTGTTGGCATATTGAAATGTTTCCATTTTCAACTAAGTAAAAATGGAGTATTTCCATGTGCATAGAGTGCATGACAAAGTGATGGTGTATTCTCAGCAAGGGGGTTTGGGGGGCTCAGTTCTACAAAGCACGCAGACAAAACAAATCCCAGTAATGATGAGATCAGAAACATGTGTACAATCAGAAATGATTGAAATGGTGGGGGGCGGGGGGGAAGGGATGAAAATGAAGGAAATCACCAAAATTGCAAACATCTGGTTGCCCAATTTCCGTGACAAATGTCATTTGGATTTCTTACAACCTACCTAAAATTGTAGGGGTGGGGGGTGAGGGAGGGATTATTCTGCTGCCCATTCCAGCGCTAGTAATGACCAGACAAAAAGGTTTCGTGTACAGCTGAAAGAGGTATCTGCCCAAAGTACCAACAAATGCCATTTTGTTCCCATGTTTTTTTATTTCAGGTCCTGGGTTTTTGGATTTAGGGAAGAAAAAAGTGAGGCGGGGGTTGAGATTTTGTTTAATTTGGGGTACTCAGAAATGGGAAAATGGAAATCTTGTTTTTTTCAAGTACTCAGACGTTAATTTCAGACCCCCTGTATAGGGGTCTGAGGCATGGAGGGAGGAGATGTGCAGGGAACCACTGGCGTGCACATATCTGGGAGGAGCCCGGGAGCCGCGGCAGTAGACCGCTGCCTGTAGACGCTCCGGCTCCGGGATCCAGAGCGCCGATGGAGGCGAAGCTGCAGCCAGCGGGGACACAGGAAGTGCTTGGAAAGGGCTTGGCAAGTACGGGAGCCCCTCCAGCCCAAACAACGGAGCCACGTGGTACGGCTAGGAGCGTCCTATGCCACCCGCCATGGCCACACTCCCTACACCCCAGCCTCAGTGCTCAGAGCGCCTGCGTGCCCTGTACTCAACAGGGAATAAAGGCAGTTCACTGCTTCCGGCCCTTACTGGTGTTCAGTGCCTTGTGCCTGTGAGACTGGCCCCATTCCTTGTTGCTTGGTTTGAACTTGGAATTCTTGGTTGAGAGAAGGCTTGACTGGAGAAGTGACTGTGAGTATGACTTGGGTGAGTGGCTTGTGAGTGCTTGGGTGAATACATGGGAGACCTTACTGTGAATTCTACCCTCCACAAAACCTAGTCCCTTCCCTTGTGATTGTCCTATTCCATGCTCCCTACCTTGGAACTGCAGCCCCTTACCTGCCACCCTCCACGTCCCTGTTACCCCCTCCTGTTCCCTGTGTGCGTGGGTCTTGTGCTCTTGAGGCCTTGTGCTACTCCCTACCACCCTGTGATGTTCTAGGCTGAGGGCATATGCCCCAGGAGCCATTCACGGTCCTGAGGGTTTGTTTCCAGGTGGAGACCTGCCACCTAACAAGTGTTTGTGTGGGTGTCTGGGTGTTATCTAGTTTTCCTTCCTCATTCCCTCTTCCCGAGTTCCCCATTCCCTCACCGTTATATTCAGGTAACAATCCAGATGCCTGAAAGAGTATCCAAAAACCCACACTGATTAACTGTGGGTACCAAATCAATTACCCGTTTCAGTTCTAGTTACGTGTTATCAACCAATCTGAGTTGTGTGTCTTGCAAATCCTGGCTCCAGTGCTCCTTTGACCTGTTCAACAGGGACTTTCTGAAGAGATGCCGTGTACAAATTCTATATCACCGCGGGCAGGCTCTGAGCTTGGACAGAGAGCTCTCAGCGGAGCTCTGCAGCTGAACAAGCTACTCGGTGCAGAACTCAAGCTATTTTACTGCTGACAGACTCGCTCTCGGTCTCCCTCGGCCTTGCTGACTTCATCCTTAATGACCACGGCAAGCAGTGAAGTGACTGAAAGTGAAGGCTGATGACAGCCCCATGGTCAGAGGTTATTGAATGCCTTGAAAACACCTCAGCAAAATGGAGAAGGATGGCAGCGGAGAAAGGTCCCAAGGGCAGGTCTGGGCTCTCTCTAGGCCTCTATTTAGAGATTGGAGAAGGAACGTCCCCATTAGCTAGACGGCTCGGTGATTTATGCATCCATCAGGAGCCCATGAACACCAAGCTAAGTCAGCAAAGCTAGACCAATTAAGTGGAGCTCATTGAAAGAGTCAGAGGTGCACATTTTAATTGCTTAAAAATAGCCCGTAATTTTGACATTGGGGAGGGAACTTTTTAGTTTAATTGGCACATTTTGGTGCATCTCCCTGGCGAGGGGATGGCTTGGCGACGTAAAGATGATTTGTGCTTTAGGCTCATGTGCTAGTGTCTGCATGTGGCACCACACCGTGATGTCACCTCCAGAAACACACCCTCTGTTTCCTGTCGGATGTGTGGGGCCAGGCTCCATTGAGTAGAGGGCAAGGCATGGATGGCTGTGTTCAGCTCTGCTATCATCAATCATCATCATCATCATCATCATCATCATCACCAATAATACATTCAATATACGTAGTGCCCCTCCTCTGGATGGTACTTGGGGTATTTTCAGATGTTACGAGATCACAGTCAACCACAGTCAATTCCCTGTGGTGGCTGCGATCATGTAACGTCTGTTGGGGGGAACGGATGTTCCCCCCCAGATGTTACCACGGCGGGGAATCACTTTCGCCACGTGAGCGGCCGAAGTGGTGGGCCCATCAGCGGTCACATGGCGAAGGCGATTCCCCACCGTGATGAACCCCGCCTTCACTTCTGGACGGCGGCCACAGCCTGGAATTCCCACAGGGATTCCGGCCCGTGGCCAAATCGCATTGGCCGTG
This sequence comes from Sphenodon punctatus, assembly GCA_003113815.1. Lineage (NCBI taxonomy): Eukaryota > Metazoa > Chordata > Lepidosauria > Sphenodontia > Sphenodontidae > Sphenodon > Sphenodon punctatus. The sequence goes on from QEPC01006904.1 coordinate 49,443, forward strand.
GTGGCCACCCGTCTCCCCAGAAGGCGGGCGGCAGGGAGCGTGTAGGGGGCGGGGCTGTGCGGCCGCACATTGCACCACGTGGCCCCACCCACTCCCGATTCCCCGCTGGGATCCCCCAGCATGTCTGTTAGGGCGTGACGGGGTCATCCGGGTGGGGGATGAATTTATTGTTTTCATGAGGGGGCCAATTGGCCCCGTCACATCTGAAAATACCCTTGGAGAGTTTCACACCATTAAAAATACAATAAAACACCGTAACCTGAAATCCACTTAAAACTATTTAAAAGTGAAAGTTAAAAAGGAAGGGAAAATACATGTGGAGAAACCAGTCATGGATCCTCTAAACGCAGCTAGAAAAATGTTTAGGTTATTTTTGAAGCTGAGGAGGGAGGAACTGAGTTGAACATCTGGAGGGAGGAAGTCGCACACAGAGAGGCAGTTCCGCCACCTGGTAGCACTTGGTCTGGGGACCCAGGCAGGGTCAAGACCCAAATTGTCACTCTTTTTTCCCCAACATCCCACTAAGAATAAGGGAGAAAGGAAGAGGGAATTGATACCCAGAAAGCGTCACTGTATAACTATACACTGAGATCACAATCCAGCTCCCATTGAAGTCAATGGCTAAACTCCCATTGACTTGTATGGAGCTGGATCATGCTCTCAATGTATAACTATATATTGATTGATTCATAGAGCGCCAGCAAGGTGTCTGGTGCTGCACAGACATGATGAGACTGTTCCCTGCCCTGCGAGGCTTACAATCTAGAATGGACATGGGGGGCGGGCAAAGGGGAAGGGAACACAGGGAGACAAGGGGATACTAGGAGTCTGTAATTTCATTTTATTTATTATTGATTTATTTATATTTATATCCTGCCCCATCTCCAAAAGCTCAGGGAGGCTCAAAAAACATATAATATACAAATGTAAAATAAAGAATTAAAACCCAACAAAACTAAAAACACCCCATCGCCCTCCCCCGCACTCTATCCCTATGCATTGAATGCCTGGCCAAATAAAAAGGTCTTGGACTGCCTCCGGAAGACATTCAAAAGTAGGGCTGAAGTAAGCCTCCAAGGGAAGGGAGTTCCGCTGTGGGGCAGCCACTGAGAATGCCTCTCTGTGGGCCCGAGTCGTATGAAACTGGGCCAGCGATGGAACCCACAAGAGAGCCCCCTCAGTCGATCTTCAGGGCTGCGAAGGAGCATAAGGAGAAAGAAGGTCCTTTCGGTATGTAAAGCCCAAGCTGTTTAGAGCTTTAAAGCACCTTGAATTACAAAAAATGAATGGAGACTAGAGCTGAAATGAAGTCTTTGGTAAACTTCGGAAATAGCCGAATATTGTGGTCTTCAGTTCGGAAAGTCCAAATTCCAAAGTTCTGAGGACCAAGGCCATTATTCGGAAACCTTTGGAAACTGCTGCATGCGTGGGGGGGCGGGTGGACAGTTGAGCTTCTTCTGGAAATGAAACTCAGTGCCATATTTGGTAGGAGGGGGTATGGGAGGGGACAGTTGAGTGATGGTAAGCCAGATGGCCAGTTTTGATTGACTGGCCATGCCAGATGGCAATCTGTTGATTGGCTGGCAGGGCAAAATAAAAGAGGTTACAGCCATTTTGTCTATTCTCTTTGGTGAATTTGGCTGTGTGTCACAGTGCTGCCGGATCTGTAAGTAATCGGCTGGGGGGGCCGGAGAGATGCCTGGCCTGGCCTGACCTGTCCATAGGGCCAATGTTGGGGGATAGGGGTTATGTTTACTTTTACCATGCTATTCAGTTTTTAAAAAATAATAATGCCACATCGGATCTAGTTTTGCCTGCTGCTTGGTTGGCACCTGGCACCTTGAGGCCACAGGAACCTCTTTGCCTGGCTCCATTTCCCTTTGCCTGGTCTGTTCAAGTTCCCAATGCCACAGTACCAATGCCATGCCAAGAAGGTACCCCAGGGGGGATGGGTGGTGGTGGTGGTAAATGTCTGGCTTCTTAATTTTGTAACTGCTTGGGCCTGGGCTTGCTGGCTTTTGATGGGATTTATTTCTCCAGGCAGTTGCAGACTGTTTTGTGGGACTCCTGTATTATTTTTGAGTGAATGCCCCTTGCTAGCCTACATTTCTGTGCACTGCTTGGTTGGCATAAAGATTAAGGTGGGTGCACTCACTGCTGATGGTGGGTCATGCTGTGAGTATGCTACTGATGTTGATTTGTTTGGATTTCTGCACACAATTGAACTTTTGGGGGGTTGTCTTCTGGAGCAATTGTCCCACTCTTGCTAGCCTGCTTTTCAGGGTAGCACTTTGGCTGTGGGTTCAAGAACTTTGCAACAACTTTCCAAAGTTTCTGAATTTTTCCCAGTTCTGGAATTCTGAGTCCGAATTCTGAAATGTCGGAAACAGTGCCGAAGGGCCGCTGAGTACTTGGGCTGATTATTTGGCACGTCGGTAGTTGGCCTGAGTACTACTATTCAGTACAGCCCTAATGGAGACCCATTCATTTTTGTAACTAAGGTAATGAAATTGAATGACTAAGCAAACAACATTTGCTTGATTTCATTCATTTATGTTTTTATTTTTTCATTTTATTTTCTTAAAAACAATACAAAAAATAATTTTAAAAAAAGAGGAGAGGGGAGAAGAGGAGAGGGACCCTGAGGATAGAGAGTCCTAAGAAAAGAATCTACAGGGCAGAGGAGAAAGGGAAAAGGTAGGTTTTTAGGAGGAATTTGAAGGTTGGGAGTGGAGGGAGTTCCAGGCATTAGGAGACAGTATGAGGGAATGAGTGAAGAGAAAGTTAAGGAAGCAGGAGAGTCTGAGGTGGGTGAGCTTGGTGGCAAAGGAGGAAGAGCCAGGTTTTACATTGTCTACAGTAGGAGGGCAGGTCCGGGGATAAATTGACCTCTGCCAGGAGAAAGTTCCACAGCCTTGGAGCGGCCGCCGAGAACACCCTTTCGAATGTTGCAACCCGGGACACCCAGGGGATCTCCAGGATCTGAGCGATGAGGCAGTTTTTCAGATAAGCAGGGCTCAGGCCATATTTATTTATTTATTTATTTAATTAATAGATTTATACCCCGCCCCTCCTGCTAAAGCTTTAAAGGTAAGAACCATGACCATGAATCGGGCCCAGAAGACTCTAGGCAGCCAGTGCAGAGAACAGAGCACTGGTGTCATGTGCTCGTGGTGAGACATCCCTACAAGGAGGCGGGCCGCCGCATTCTGCACCAGCTACAGACTCCAAATCACCAAGGGCAGCCCCATGTAGAGCGCATTGCAGTAGTCTAATCTCAAGCTGATGAACGCCTGGATTACGGTGGCAAGAGTAGAGTTCGAGATATATAGCCGAAGATGATAGACCAGATGTAATTTACAAAGAACACTCTTACAGCTGCCACCTGGGCATCCAGCAGAGTCAAAGAGCACCAAATATCAATCACGATCTAACCCAAAGGTTGCATGTACACACTGAACAGGAGAGGGGACAGAATTGATCCTTGCAGAACTCCACATGTGAGATCCCAGGGAGACAATGAAAAGTCCCCCAGTACCACTCACTGATTTCTTCCATCCAGGAAAGAGAGGAACCATTCAAGAATCATTCCGCCTATCCTGGCACGGTCCCACAGGTGGGTCACCAACATCATCTGGGGTACATGGTTGGTTTGACAGACTGAGACTAGCACTGAGTGTATTAATGACTAGTGGATAGTCCCCACTCACTAGCTGTTGGTCAGAAACTGTCACTTGCAGAGAGAAAATGGGTACCTGGTTTGATACCCATGGGTAATAATAACTGTATTGGGGGGTATGGATTCAGACATTAAGATCAGCACTTGTCTACTGTCCAGGTGCTTCAAATAAGAAACTTTGTTTTTTGAGCACCCGAAATTGGAACCTTGGAAAAATTCCTGAAAGGAATTCCAAAATCTGGGACCAAAAGTTGAAAATCTGGGACTGAAAGTCAAAAAATTGGAACAACAGTATTTCAAATTTTTATTTAATTTAATTAAATGCATTTATTTATTCATTTATTTATTTCTCACATTTATATCCGGTTCCTCTTGCCCAAAGGTGACTTGAGGCGGCTCACAATAAAAACAAATTATAAAAAATATAAATACAATATGAATACAATATAAATATGTATAAAAAACACGTTAATACTTCAAAGGTTTGTACAGATAAAAACCCCTCCCAAGCCCCTAACCCACCCCACCCACCTCCTCTCCCCCGCAAAATGCCTGGTGGAAGAGTCAGATCTTTCAACTACGCCGGAAGGCAAGGAGATTCGGTCTGAGGCAGGTCTCTGCCGGGAGGTCATTCCAAAACAACAGTGCAGCCAGCACCGAGAATGCCCTCCTGCCCGTACAGACCCACCTAATATGCAGGACCTCCAGCAGGGCACTCTTGGACAACTGCAGTCACCACCCAGGGACCCAGGAGGTGAGGCGATCTTTCAGATAAGCAGGGCCCAGACTGTTAAGGGCTTTAAAGGTTAAAAACAGCACCTTGAATTTGGCCCGGAAGACAATAGGCAGGCAGTGCAGTGCTTGGAGCACTGGTGCAATGTGCTCTCTGCTGCCCGGTCTGGTCAATAGATGGGTCACAGCATTCTATACCAGCTGCAGCTTCCGAACTATCACCAGAGGTAGCCCCACATAGAGTGCATTGCAATAGTCCAGTCTCAAGGTAACAAATTCATGGATGAGGGTCTGAGGGTCTGAGTCTGAGACATATGGGCAGAGCCGTCTCACCAGATGTAACTGGCAAAAGGCGCCGCTGGCCACAGTCGACACCTGAGAATCCAAGCGCAGCTGCAAATCCAGGAGGACCCCCAGGCTCCACACAGATGGAACCAATTGAGGTCAAACACCCCCAATAACAGGGGTGTTCTCCTCCCTCAGATCACTGACCTGTTGGTATATTGGGTACTCAGTCTACACTATTTTTGGTGCCAAAAAGTAAGTTATTGTGTGGGAGCATTTCCAGACTGATTGTCGCCATGAGGCCTAAAGTGAAATGGGGGGGGGGGGGGGGAATACCTGAGAAAAAATCCAAAATCTGGAAAATCCAGGACTGGACGTCAAAAAATTGGGATAATGGTGTTTCAGTGGTCAGACATTGTTTTGGGTACTGGGAAGTACTCAAAGTCAGGATGACAATGGTATTTCAGTATGTTGGTATGTCAAACACCTGATAGGACACTGTTACCGAAAAGTACTCAATATTTTTCAGTCAAATCTGGTACTGAAAGGATATTTTGTATAAAACAGCTAAAACATGAACAACTGTCATGCAAAATATATTAGATTGTATTAAATATAAAGCATGTTAGACTGTATTAAATATATTAGCAATATAAGGTTGATCCAGCAAGCCAGGAATTTCAGAGGCAATTTAGCCAAATGATCAGAACTCTTTCACACTTTGGTCCTTTGAACTATCGCGTAGCGGCAGCACTTGATTTACATCATCCAGCGATCAGGGTATCTTGTTCAGCTAATCTCATCCAGTGAAAGAACTGACAGTAGCAAGAACAGAGACACTTAGCAGCACTTGATAAGACTGATGTTTGCATAGAAGTTGCTCAAACCAAAACACCAAATGGTCAGCTGGAATAACAAAAGAGGCATCCCTGCAAGATAGCTGCTTCGCGCCTGGAGAGGAAGGAGAAGATGTTCATCACAGGGCGGTGCCAACTGATAACATCAGCTGGTGTTAGCATGACAAAGCTGATTGATACCAGGAAAACAAGCATCAGAACTGAGGTCATAAAGTCAAGTCAGCACCCAGGAACAAGAATAACAATAAGGATACCCTGAGAACTGTATACCAAAGAACATTTTCCCGCCCAGGACACTATAAAAGACCAACACAGAAACCAGAACTTTGTCACAATGCTTGAAACCTATTTTGGTTCTCGTGGGTTGTGACCCTTTCCGGGGCTCCCCCATAGGGGGTCCTACAACTTGACCAGACCGGGCTGCCACCTATCTCCTGTTCCTGACGGAAGGCATCCATCGTTTGAACTAGCAAGACACGTAAGACTCTGAATTTGCGTTATGGGCTTGCTGTAGCTAGGGACAAATCACTTGCTGCTGGATCAATAGGCTGACTACATACTTATTTGCCCTTATAATAAAACTCAGACTGATTTGATGCAATTGTGTCCAGGTACTGATTAAGGGTACAGTGTGGTGTGTGTGTGTGTGTGTGGATTCCTCAATCCAGAAAGCTAATTCCTTATCTAACAGTACCACAAATTCAATAGGTGTACCTGTTTTTGCAGGTACCCATTTCAGTTCTAGTCCCTTGATGAAAGAGGATATCTTGGGTGACCATAATCTGGAAGTGGCTGAGCAGCTTTATCTTCACGGAAGCGCAGCTACATGCAAGCACCAGTGAGGTGCTCTCTGCAGCCATGCTTTCTCCGATCACCGTCTGCCTTAAGCACACAGCGTGAAAGTGTGTCTACAAGGTGAATGTGTTTCATGAACAAATGGCTGGTGTTTCGCTTAGTCATTTACAGTAATTGAAAAAGAGATCATTCAGCCTCCAAGTCCCCTTCTCACCCACCCGGCCTTTCCGCCAAACTGTGTGGGGTGCCTGAAGCTAGGGGAGCTGCAGAAGGGAAGGGCACGTCATTCATTTTTGCTTTAGTTTTCATTTTCTTTCCAAAAACCTGTTCCTTTTCGTGGGTTTTTTATAAAGAACTGCCATTTTGGTTTATTTTTCATTTTATTTTATTAATATTATTTTAACGAAATCAATCGCCGTGCATGCGGAAAATGGCCACCAGGGCCGTTCCGCGCATGCACAGGCCTTTCTCAAAAGACTGGCTGCCCTGTTCCAAAATGGCACGGATGCTGCCAGCACCATTTTGGAAAAGGGCCACACGCGCAGACCGGCCGCAGCAGCCATTTGCGTATGTGCAATTTTTCATTTTTATTTTTCATCAAATAATATGAAAGAACAAAACCAAAACAAATTAAATCAAATAAATGTCATTTGTTTATTTGTTTTCATTACTTTAATGGGGCTCCATTCATTTTCATAATGAATTCAACAATACCAAATTGCACACCCCTACCTGAAGCTGTTCCACCTCCCAGTGTTAGGCCTTACCGCTGTCTCTGATGATCCTTGGCCGGGTGCCTTCCGGGCCGCAGGGGAGGCAGAGAAGTGGTGGCCTTGTTGCTAGGTGCCAGGATGCTGTGACACCCCAACGCCCCAGAAACCAGAAGTGTGATGGCATCCAGCGTGCGTGGACGGAACCCCGATGCCAGGAGGAGTGTGCTGGGGAGGGGGCCCTTAGGCCTCACTACAAATACAGCCGGTAGGCTGGCAAGGTCCCTCCGGTGATCTTGGAAGAGACTGGTCCCTTAGTTTGCTTCAGAGTGATGTCAAGGATTTCTGAAAGCTAAGTACAGAGTGTGTGTGACCAAGCGCTTCTGAGTGACTGGATGACTGAGAGAGTGATAAGCTAGGGAAGTGCAAGTTATTGAAGGACTGGGGTGTGTGGGTGCATACGGCCGTATATCCAAGTGGAGGGTTGGCCTTGTACTAACACACACACCCCTCCAGCACTAAAAGGGATTCCCTGTGCGAGTTGTGTGCGCCCCTCTTCAACTTCCCTGGGCCCCCGCCTTTCCCCCACTGGTGACTAGTGGTGTGAGTGAGTGTCCTGTTTCTCCTTTCCTGAGGGTGTGTGTGTGAGTGGATACCGAGAGAGGAGTGGATACCGAGAGCGGAGTGGGTGCTTCGGCTGAGGCAGGACAGCCCCCCTCTCTTCCTCCCCTATGCTGATCTGGGTTGCCTCCATTTAGGAGGAAAGCCCCTATAAGATCCTGAGGAGCCATTTTCCCACCCAGGGTGCCTCCACAAAGGAAGAGATGTAGGGTTCCCTCTGACCTAAGACTCTCATTCCCCTGCGAGCGTATCATCCCACCCCCAGTCATACCCAGTCCCCTCCAGACTCCTTTCCCAGTCCCTCACAGACTGTCCTTTTCCCAGTACCTTGTGGGTGAATGTGTGTTTAATGCCCGAAAAAGCAGCATTAAACTCCGGTCAGGTGTGGCGAGGATACTACCCAACTAATGACTCGATTCTGCAGGGATTTCTGACATCCTTTTTGTCACAGCAGGATTGCCCAAACTTGTGATCTTCTTCTTCACTGTGTTGTTAAAGTATAAAAATCACAAAAAATGACAAGAACATCCGCTTTCCTCATAATTTCACTGCAATCTCCTCCTTAGTGATTTTCTCTGCTCAACATCTCTGCTCAACATCTTCTCTGCTCAACATTTTCTCTGCTCAACATTTTCTCTACTCGTCCCTCTCACTTCTGTTCAACATCCCGCAACCAAGACCATCCACCTCACCCACCGCTTCGATCACGTACAGCCTCTCTTCTCCTCTGTCTACTGCCTCCCTATCTCAGAACGCATTCAGCACAAGCTCCTTCTCTTCACCTTCAAGGCCCTTCATGGCTTTTCTCCCTTCAGTATTCTGCCCTCATTTACCGCTATGTTTCCATCCGAAACTTCACTCTTCCTCTGCCAGCATCCTCACCCGCCCAGACTTACCTTCTCCATAAACCGTCTTTGCTCTTTCTTCCATGCTGCCCCCCTATGCCTGGAACTCCCTTACTGAAGATATATCCTCTTCTCCCTACAGACCTACCATGAAATCCCTGCTAAAACCTCTCCTTTCCATCAAGTTCTGCTTGTCTCCTCACTGCCATTGATTCCTTGTTTGTAACTGTCTCTCTTCAGGATCCCCCTCCTTCTTTGTAACTAAGCTACGCATGGGCACATGCAACTCTTCAATTTCAAAAACATATCCCTGTCTCTCATAAGAACATAAGAACACAAGTAGTACCATACTGGATCAGACCAATGGTCCATCAATTCCAGCAACTTGTCTCCAACAGTGGCCAGTCTCTGTCACTTTGGAGAAATACCTGACAGGTCACAATGGTCGATCCATTCCCTGTTGTTCCAGTCCCCAGCAATAAGAGATCATGTCCTTAAAACCTACTTGGCTAATAGCTATGAATAGTTCCTATGTGACTGTCTCCTTTGTCACTCCTTCCCCTCTTCCTTTCTAGATTGAAAGACTGCTGGGGCACAGACCTTTCTGTTATTACAATTGTTCAGTGCCAGTCACGTTTTTTTTTTATACTGCCTAACGGAGTCAGACCAATGGTCCATCTTAGCCCAGTATTGTCACAACCTGACACGGCAGCAGGGGTTTCAAATTCAGGCCCAAAACTTGGTCTTCCAGGGTCTCCAGAAGAGGCCATCCTGGTGTACTACCTGAAACCCCTCCAAGCCCCCAGCAGAGAACTCCCTCAGGCGTGCTACCAGAAGTCCTGAAGTGGAGATGCCAGGGATTGAACCTGGGACCTTATACATGCAAAGCACGCACTCTTACCACTTGAGCTATAGAAAGATTCTCACATGCATCTCAAACCATTAATGAGATCCCAGCAAGATCTCACTAATGCTTGAAGATTATCACAAGATTTTCATGAGAATCAAAGTGATTCTTGCTTCAGATCTACATAATAGACTTACAAACCAGAGTACAAATACAAGTACAAATAACGGACAAATAACTAAGCTAAGCCTGAACACTTGCAACTGCTGGTTCGACAGCTTTGGTCTTATCTCTCAGATTCTGATCTGGCCACCATCATTCATACTTTTGTTACCTCGAGACTGGACTACTGCAATGCAATCTACGTGGGGTTACCCTTGGTTACAGTCCGGAGGTTACAGCTGGTGCGGAATGCAGTGGCCTGACTCCTCACAGGGTCGGGTCGGGTGGCCGGGAACACATTACACCAGTGCTCCATCTTCTGCACTGGCTTCCTAATTTTTTCCGGGCTCAATTCAAGGTGTTGGTTCTTGCCTTTAAAGCTCTACACGGCCTACGACTGACCTATCTGTGAGATTGCCTCACCCAACAGGTTCTGGATCGACCCCTGCGGTCTGCTGGGGGTGCCTTCCTGGAGGTCCCCCAAGTTAATTGGGGGGCCACTATGGAGAGGGCATTCTCAGTGGCCACACCTGGGCTGTGGAACTCCGTCCATGAGGAGGCTCACTTGGCCACGGAACTGTTTTTCATCGCTTGTGTAAGACCTGGCTGTTCCACCAGACCTTTCCCCCCCTCCTGTCTTTAGATTGTAAGCTCTATCTTGTTTTTTGTAAAATTCCAGGTACATCGCTGGCACTATATAAATGCTTATAATAATAATAATAATAATAATAATAATAATAATTTTTAAGTTGGGTGGGAATATCATTTTATATTTCTATGATTTTATTTTGATGATGTTGTTATATTTCTATGATTTTATTGTAAGTCATCCTGAGCTGCCTGTGGTGGAGTTGGGTGGAGTATTAAAGTATTTAAATAAATAAATAAATAAATAAATAAGCTTATCAAATTGTCTGATGTATCCCTTCTCTCCCTATTTATTTATTTGTTTATATTTATTAGTCGCCCCTTCATGCCCATGGCATCTCGGGACGGCGTACAACATAAAAGCAGTAAATAAAACAACAATAAACAAAACAAATTAAATTTTTTTAAAACTCATCTAAAAAAACCACTCCCCCCCCTACATTTTAATTATCCCAATTAAACCCACCCTTCCCTCCTCCGAAGGCCTGGGAGAACATCCAAGTCTTGAAGGCCCGGCAGAAAGCCAACAAACTTGGGGCCAGACAGGCTTCCTCCGGGAGGGAGTTCCACAATCACGGTACGGCCACCGAGAACACCGTCTCCATTGTGGCCCCCCACTTTACATGGGGGACCTCCAAGACGGCACCCTGGCGCATTGCAGGAGTTGTTCTGTAGGGATGGGTGAACAGAACCAAGTTCGTAAATTCGGTTTGGTTCGATTCAGTTCGGAAATTCGGTTCGGTTCAGAAGTTCGGTTCGGTCGACTGAACTATTCGAGTTCAGTCCGAACTCCGAACTTCTGAACTAAATGGAATATCATCTGTTAGGGATGGGCGAAGAGCCAAGTTCAGAAATTCAGTTGGGTTCGATTTGAAAATCGAGTTCGGTTTGGAAGTTCGGTTTGGTCAACTGAACTGGTCGAGTTCGGTCTGAAATCTGAACTTCCGGACTGTGTTTGCCCATCCCTATTGTTCTGCGGCACAAAGGGTGAGGCGGTTCCTGAGGTATGAAAGGCCAAGACCTTATAGGCCAAAACCAACACCTTGAATCTGGCTCGGTACACTATAGGCAGACAGTGTAGCGTGCAGAGCACGGGGGTGATGTGCTCCCGCTGGCTCATCCCCGTAAGGAGATGAGCTGCTGCATTCTGCACTAACTGCAGCCTCCGAACCAGCGTCAAGGGAAACCTCATGTAGGGCGCATTGAAGTAGTCCAGCCTCGAGGTGATGAAGACATGGATGATAGTGGCCAGGTTGAGTCTGGAGATATATGGATGCAACCTCTGCACCAGATACAGCACGTGGAAAGCAGCTTTAGCCACTGCCTCCACCTGCCAATCCAGGCAGAGGTCTGAGTCCAACAATACCCCCAGTCTCCGATGCTGCTGGGCTATGGGAGTGCGGACCCCCTCTACAAGGGGAGCCAACACCTCCTTCTCCCTACCCACCACCATCACCTACATATTATCAGGATTGAGCTTCAGTCTGCTGTACCGTAACCAATCCACCAAGGCCTCCAAACATTGGGACAGTACTGAGATGGCAGGACCTGGGTTAGTTGAAAAAGAGAGGTAAAGCTGGGTGTCATCAACATATTGGTGGCAAAGCACACCAAACCGTCTCACAATCTCCCCCAAGGGCTGCATATACACATTAAACAATAATGGAGACAGAATGGAACCTTGCGGAATGCCACATTCCAGGGCCCGGGGGCTAGATGATTCAGTCCCCAGGACAACCCACTGGCTTCCCCCTGAGAGGAATGAGTGGAACCACTCAAGGACAGTCCCGTCCAGACCCCCCAGGGCTCACAATTGTCTCAACAACAGCCCATGGTCCACTGTATCAAAAGCGGCCGAGACATCTAGCAGCACCAAAAGTGTGGAGCATCCTGCGTCCATCTCCCGGTGGAGATCATCCACCAAGGCCACCAGTGCCATCTCTGTACCATAACCAGGGCAGAACCCAGATTGAAATGGGTCAAGGAAACCAATACTGATGCACCTGGAACTGCAGTGCCACCACCTGTTCAATAACCTTCCCTAAAAAGGGAAGATTAGTGATGGGTCGGTAGCTAGCGAGCTCTTCCACATCCAAAGATGGCTTCTTCAGCAGGGGGCGCTCCACAGTCTCCTTGAGACCGGGGTCAGCCTTCCCTGCCGAAGGGACGCGTTGATTACCCTCTCCAGCACTGTCCCCAACATCTCCCTGGAGGCCTTCAGAAACAAGGACGGGCATGGATCTAATTTGCAACTGGTGACTCTAACAGATATCAAAACAACCACAGCATCGGCTGATGTCACTTCCTGAAACTCATTCCAAGAAGCTGGACCAGACAGGGCCTGCATAGCCTCCCCTCTCCATTTATGACCTTTCTCTACGATTGCTCAGTCTACGACTGCTCAGTCGCAAGCCGATTGTTGAATCTTAAATACTAAAGTATAATAATATTTTTTTTTTAAAAAATACCATTCATTGTAAAGTAATCACATGATTTTGGGAGCCTATTTCCTGATTTGGAACTTTTTCTCTTTGAAAGTAGAGATAAAATAAGTACTTACAAAAACAGGTATTACAAAAAAACCTGTGGTACTTGATTCAACCCGGTAATTTCTGGTACTATTGGGGATACTCAAAAAGTATCCAATTAGTCAAAATACCATTTTTGTCCAGATTTTCCAACTTCTGGTCCTGGATTTTCAACTTCCAGTCCCAGATTTTCTGTTTGTTTGTTTTGTTGCTTGTTTTTTTAAAGTTTTTTTTGGTTTTGCAAATAAAATGGTTACTCAAATACCAAAATACCTGGTATTTATTTTCAGGCGTTAGGGCACCTAACCGTGTCCAGGTAAAATGTGGGTACCCCAAATGGAGTTTTAAAATTTGAGTGTTTCCTGGGGGCAACAAGTGTTTTAATTGTAAATGGAAAGTTTTCAGAATATGAGCCACAGCTACCATGCATGTAAACGCCGTTTTCATTCATCATCTGGTATTTAATTAATAGGAAAGGTCTGTCTGATTAAATCTCAATTAAATGCTTGTTTGAAACACTGACATTTCCTGTGTTACTGGACAACCTTCCTGCCCACACAGATGGCTGGCAGCAAAAGAGAGAGCCAAATATTTTACCATGACTGGTTGAACAAAATAAAACACATCCATCATAATGAGCTGTATTATAGCACAAAGCCTCCATCGTGCAGCAAGCAATGAAATTACTAATATAACAGATTGCTGTTCACCCAAACATATGTTGACTTCACAGCCTATTCCGTCTCCTTGTGTACAAACAGGGAGATACAGATGTATTAAACACTTTGATTTCTACTGAGGACACGTTCTTGAATTTGCTTCATCGCAAATCCAGAGGTAATGGGGAAACAAGATTTACGATTACAGTGGCTATTTCTCTGTTCAAATAGGACAATTATTTCTTCCTGTATTTCTGAGTTCTTATTAAAAAAAACACCTTAGATCCTAGATGGGTATTAGAGAGCATTTGGCATCTTCAGAAATAAGAAAAACAAAACAACGTTGCTTAGCTATGAGATGGGGGAATGACAATATTTCCTGAAGTTAAATTAACCTGGCTTTGAAATGACAAAGCACTGTGGTATATTAGGATGTAATGAGAGCTGAAATGGGTAGCTCATTTGCTACCTGCAGGTAATACCTGCTTTGATGAGCACTGCTGTTGGGTACTCAATGGGCTCAGTTTCCGCTCGGGGACCTGACTACCTGAAAAATTGGTAATTTCTGGTACAGGTCTTTCAATTTTCTGATTACCAATCAGTACATTGGGACAGAAAACCATATACTTGGGATTAGAATTTTTTAAAAAAACAGGACAATAAGTCAACATTCTGTGACTGGAAGTCAATATTCTGGGACTGAAAGTCAACATTCCAGGACATTGGGGCTCAAATCAGATTAAAACTGGGTACCAGTTAGAACCCAATATTTTTGAGTCTATTTGGGTCCTGCAAATTTGATGGGTATATCTGTTTTTGCAGGTACTGCTCTAGATGTAACTATTCAGTGTATGTGATAAGACAACCATATGTTATGGTAATCATTGCTTTCTATTATATCTGTACATATTTCTTTCCCCAGATGTACTTAACTACTTATGAAGACTAGGATAGCTCTAAGAAACTGAAAGTACTTTTTATTGTACTATACTGGCTATAAAGATGCTAAATGCTGTCTTTTAACAATGAATATAGACTCACATTATTATGTCCTGGAAATTAACTTGCAGTCAACTGTACTACTGGGTATTGATGTTCAAAGGACTGCCGTGGGCTCTTACAGTATAATTAAACAATGACATTAATAGAATAAAAGTGTGTATCTCAGTAATGGACCCACACGACTTATAGGGAGAAAGCAAAT
>QEPC01006904.1:92299-122815 GCA_003113815.1 Sphenodon punctatus
ACAATTCTTCTTCTCTTCGCAGGCACAACTGTTGCCTGCCGCTGCTGGGACCGAGTGAGAGCGGGGAGAGAGCACCGCGTGCGCTGGCCGTCCTCCCCGCCCCTCCCCTCTAGCAGGGAGGGGGAGGGAGTGTCCCCAGCGCCGACCAATCAGGCACCCGTTCTCGGGTCCTGATGCCTGGGCCGCCAATCGCAGGCGCCCAGGCCGAACAGCGCGGGGTTTCCCGGCGCCCTGCAGCTTCTCAGCGCCCATTCCTTCAGGGCTGCAAGCGGCGGGCGCGGCAACCTCCCCCCGCCCCTATTGCGGTGCGGAGGGCCCTTCTTTCAAATTAAGCACATAGTGCATAAAGACACTGTTTGAGGTCTTTGGCTAAAATAAATAACATAAGGATGCCCATTTTAAAAGCATAATTCAGTTCAAGTAAGACACATTTATAAACTACCATATTTTTGTACTCAAACAGTGTTTTAGCCACTGTAATAAATCCATGCCTGCAGGGGGTACACTTTTTAAATGTGCATGAAAGCTAGCCAGTAGGACCTGATGGTTCTTTCTGCACTTAACACCTGTGTTTTTATCAAAATATCTGCCATTGATTTCAGTAGAATTACTCCTGAGTCACAGCAGTGGGCAAGCTATAGCAATCCATCACCAACTCTGCCTTTTTTGCCTTTGCATTTTTGTCAATTCATTTAACCCTGCGGTAACTTCACTCATCAGCAATCAACGGTGAATTATTAAACATTTGTAAAAACTACCAAGCTTGTCAAAAATTTCAGCTAGAAGCCCTTCCTTGCTCATGCCTCATTCCAGTGATGGGAAACTCTTGGCCAGTGAGTCGATCTGGCCCATCATGGTTTTAGCCCCTCCCTCCATGCACCGAAGGAGGGCACTCAGGAAGAGAGGAATAGAGCTGAGGTTAGGGGCTGGATCTGTGGGCCAGATCCATGATCTTCATCTAGATCCCACAGGTTCCCATCCCTCAACACTTACCTGGACCATGGTGTGTGTCGTAATTTTCAAATGGTCCTGGGATCCAAGGGAGATGGTTCCCCACTCTTGCCAACTTTCCCCATTGACACTGCACTACCCCTTGCTGACAGGGTCAATGAAAGTTTCACCTTGTAGGGGAGAGGCTGGAGCAGAGACAGCCCCGCAGTCGCAGCGTTGGGGAGAGCAGGGTAACCAGGCACTGAGGCACCACCTGCCCAGCACGGTGTGGATCCTCCCCAAGAACCCCAAACCTCTGGATCCACTACATTTCCAGCTGCCCGTCCTGTGGGAGATCTCTCTGCTGCCAGGCGAGCCCCTGCCCAGCTTCCTGCTTTGCACAGGAGGGTGGGGGGGGGGCGCTGGAAGTCCCAAGCACAGAGTTTGCAATTTGCAACCTCTGTGCTTCAGAGTTAGGACCCCCCCCCATTGATTTAAGTGGACTGCATAGAGGAAGGATGACCTCATTCCTCGAGGCTCCCCTTTGCCACTAGTTCTCATAACTAGAACCCTAACTCAAGGAATAGCAAGTGTTTGCTAGCTTCACCCATCCGATTTGTACAAAGGATGAAAACAGACAACTCTGCTTTAACATTTCTTAGGCATGTTGTGGCAGGGCTGTATAGGGTGCCCAGCTGCCACATGCCTAAGATGTGTTAAAGTGGAGTTATATGTATGTCTGTTTTCACTCAAAGAGGAGAACTCCGCACCTGCTGGGAGGTTTGCTACTTAATTTAACTGTGGACCCAATCCTGTTCCCAGAAATAACCACTACAGTGGGCATTTTTAGACACACGTTAAAGTGTGTCTTTTTTTCAATGTTCTGGGTTTACAAGTTCACAAGTAAGCTCCGGATTCATTTTTCACACACACACTGCCCTGAGGCAGTTCCTGGATGCATTCCTCACACAAACACTGCCCTGAGGCAGTCTAAAGTAGCCACAGCTGTAGATGTGAGGGGCTTCCATGGAAACCAAGTGACCACAGCTGCCTGGAGCAAAGCAGTTTACCAGGAGAACGTTTGACACACAAAAGTTCTGGGAGAAGTTCTACGCAGAAGTTCAAAGATCCAGCTGTTTAAGATCTAGGTGAGTGATTTAGACACACAGAAAGTTCAGGATGTAACAGCAAACATCCAGGAGAAATGTGTGTGTAAAAACACCCAGTATGTGCCTTTCATTCAAGGAGCTGCTAAGACTCTGTAAGCTTCTGCAGTTCCCAGCCCGTCAGTCAGGGGCTATCCCCATTTTGGAGAGAGAAAGAAAGGCACCAATTGCCAGATCCTAATTTTCAGTAGAAACCACCAAAACGGAGTGCTTTACTTCAGGCACGTCAGGCCTGACTGGTGGTTGGTGCTGAGCTTTTCACAGCTCCCATTGACTTCAGCTGAAGGTAAAAGCGCTTCACAAAGTTTGGCCCAAATTGGGGTCCGGGGATCTAGCTTTTTTAAAAAGTGCACAGCTCTCTGCCCCTAAAATCCTTGTAACTAAGAATAAGTTGTATTGCCACCCCCAAGCATTCAGAATCTTAAATCAGGCCACACTAAAATTGCACGTTCACAAAAAGAGGAAGGGTTAATTCTTTGTGGTTGCCATCTTTTTTGCACCCTTAAATGGAATGATGTTTCTAAAACCACAAGGGATAAAATCTTAAATTTTGTTAAGACTAAACCAGAGATTCTCATATAATGACCAGAAGCTGGAGCTTTAAGAAAAACTAAACAGCCAGAGACGTGTGATTAAAAAAAACCAATTGCAAGAGGCAGCCACGTTGGATTAAGAGATGCAGCTTTCAGTTGATATTTTTTTCCTGTACATTGATAGTACTTGCATTATTCCACCCCCTCCATCTGTGTGTCTGATCCTGCAAGATCCCCCCATTGAGCACTGGATTAAGGGGGTGTCTCTTGCACAATGCAGCTTGCAGGATCAGGGTCAACCTGTGCTATCGGGGGGGAACAAACTATCACACCAGTACAAGGGAAGCAAAAAATTTAAAGCATGGCAAAGTGATTTCAAACCTACAAGGAGTTGCAACCTGCCGAGATAGGAACAGTAGTTGCCTATCTCCAGGCCCCTACCCCACACCCAGGAGGTAAGTTGGAACACTGAAATCAACAAAAATAACAAACACGTCACCTTGCTTGCTTGAGTTGCTTTGCCACCTCTCTCCTCCTGACTCCAGCCTACCCTGTGCTGCTGTTGCTGCGCGCCACAGCTCCTGTGCTGTTCAGGCAAGGCGGGGCAGCATTCAGTTCAACTTCAGAAGGTTGCTACCTTGTAATTAAAGAACATTCTTCGAGATGGCCCGAAATATGTTAGGCGCCATCTTCAAGAACCTGTTTCATTACAAGGTAGCAACCTTCTCACTGCTGCTACAGACTGAGCTTTTCCCATACACTAGGGAAGGGGTGGGGGTTCAGGTCACATGTCTACTTCCAGTGAGGGGGAGCAGGGGACCCATGTGGAAGCTGACAGAGCCTGGGGTCCACTGAGCTGATTTTTAATTTAAAAAATAAATAAAATAGTAGGGCATGTGCCCCCAGAATAGATCAGCATGGGCCCCCGGGAAAATGTCCTGCCTGTCCCTATGGTAGCTACATCCCTGTTTAACACACACACACCCGCCTGCTTCCCTGCACCCATAGCCCACTGCCTCCTCTTCCTGAACTTTCCCAAAGTTAAGTCCCAAAGTTGCAGGGCCCTTTGTCAGAACTTCAGAACTCAGAAAACTGAGGACAAATGCACTGGTCTTTAGTAAATTCTGAAGAAAACTGAGGACCAAGTTGCACTCCTAGTATTCAGGTGCCCGATCCCTGATGAAAAACCAGTTTGGACACTGAAAAATATCTTCAATTTTTGCTTTGATTCCGGTAGCAGAAATTCAATGGGTAGACACATTTTTGCGGGTACTTGTTTGAGCTCTACCGATGGTATTGCCGCTGAGGGCCACGGTGTGCTCAGTGGTTCTGTGATGTTCCATAGATAGCCTGGGTAGCTGCCCTTTCGACCCTCTAATGAAGAATCTCAAGCCTCTGTGCACTCTCGCCCTGGTTCCATGGCAATGATCCAGTCTGTGTCTTCATCTGTGTCATGCAGGGTGACTGCACTCAATGCATCTGGAATTATAGAAGCCAGGTCTGCAACATAAATTTCATCATTTGAACTCTGTCCACAAAAGGCACAGCAACGAGGGAATTCCAATCCTGACAAGTGCAGAAGGACAACTTCACAGAGTTTCCTTCAAAGTGTTAGGGGAACATCACTAGGCCCGCACACAGGTTAATGTGACTCATGCTCCCAAAGCCTGAATTACTACACTAATTTCAAGCTTGGTGAACCGTGTTTAATGCACCTAAAACCTCCAGGTTGGTTAGAGTTTAAGGCTCCCTGGACAGCCCAAGGACAGCAGAAGAAAGCTGTGTGTTCTAATTGAGGAAATTTATGGATTCTTTCTTCTCTCTAACAAGCCAAAAAGTCCCTTCCCTTTTCTAATATGTCTACAAGTTTTAAAAGTTAAGGGCCCAGCCCTTCAGCTGTTCTACAAAAGTGTGACAAAGTCAATGAGACCTACGTGTCATTGCTTATCTACATACTAGAACTGTAGTGTTCGAAGTGACCTTAAGTTTCATCTAGACCAACCCCCTATTAACTGGTGATCCAGCAAATACAATGCTTCCATCCCTAACTATTTCTTGAAGAAATAGTGGCCCACCAGTGGCCCACTGAGCACAGCTGAAGAACCTGAATGACTATGATAGACATTAAATAGCAAACAGTAAGACATTCCAGAATGTACCTGCAAGGTGGCTATCTTAGTGCTAAAATAGAAGCCATACATTCTAAAAGACCCTGATTCCTCAAGATTAACTAAAACTAAAGACCCTGATTCCTCAAGATTAACTAAAACTAAAATGAAAACAAATGGTCTGCCTTCTGCACACCCCAGTGAACTTTATTTGTGATTTGGGGGGGCTCATTCAGACATGTGTATAAATCGCACAGCCGCCGCCGCGGCATCATGCGATTTAAAGCACCACGCACTTCTAAGTTGGTGTGAATGCACCAATTCAGCCTAACGCAAACTGTTGGAGTGTGGTTTTAAAAGCTGCTCGGAACAGCTTTCAAAACCGCACTCCAACAGTTCACGTTAGGCTGAAATGTGTGCGGTCGGTGCATTCACACCAACCCGGAAGTGCGCGGTGCTTTAAATCACACGATGCCGCCGCCACGGCTGTGCAATTTAAACACACGTCTGAATTAGCCTTAAGAGTCACACCCCCCCCATCACAAATAAAGTACACTGGGGTGTGCAGAAGGCAGACCATTCGTTTTCATTTTAGTTTTAGTTTTCATTTACAAAAACACCTTCATTTTGGGGGAGTTTCATAAATGACCCATTCGTTTTGTTTTTAGTTTGTTTGTTTTTTCATTCAATGTTATTAAAATTAATAATAATAATAATAATAATAATAATAAATTAATAAACAACACTGTACAGGTGCAAATGTCCACTGAGGTCATTCAGTTCAAGCATGGTCTTTTTCTAAAATGGTGGTGGCAGAATTGTGAAAAAGAGAGTGCATGTGCAGAATGGTCTGGTGGCCATTTTCACATAGACACAGTGACTATTTATTAATAATTAATAATTAATAATATAACATTGTTATAAAGTAATTTTTAAAAACCACTGCTCAGGTGCAACATGACCACTGGACCATTATGCACATGTGCACCTTTCCCTAAAACCAACGCTGCCAGTCCCGGATTGGAAAAGGGCCACCAATTTGCAGAATGGCCCTAGTAGCCATTTTGCACATGTGCAGTGATTATTATTTTTTTAATTAAATGGGGGGGAGGGAATGAAAATGAATGAAATCAAACAAATGTTGTTTACTTGCTCATTTCTTTTCATTACTTTAGTTGCAACAATAAATGGGGCTCCATTCATTTTCATAACAAATTAAAATACTGTGGGTGCAATCCTATGGGCCACTTAGACCGGAGTATCCTTGCACCCCAAGCTCTGAATGTGGTCGCTCATGTGCACCCATGCCCTGCCTGCACAGCAAACTGCATGGGGCAATAGCGCGCCCCCTCCAATGTGAACCCCCCCCCAAGCCCAGACACCTCAGGGCATGGAGCAGGCACAGCTCTTGCTCCATCCCCCTGGGCTGTAGGGTCTGTGGGCTCAGGGGGGTCACACTGGAGAGGGCGCGCCATTGCCCCATGTGGCTTGCCTTGCAGTGCGTGTGGGACACATGCGCACCTGAGTGCCTGCCATCCAGCTGGATAGTGTGCCTGCCACTGGCAGAAACCGGCAGTAGGATTGCACCCTATGAATTTAACTCCCCTAAAATACACTTCATTTTTGGATTTGGGGGACTAGATCCCTTGTATTTTTAATGTTTTTTTCCCTGGAGTTGTTGCTAGTTGTGGTTGGGGATTGCAATGGGCTCTGCTTGAGGCTGTCTTTGATGTCTGTTTGGAAGCTGCAGTTGGTGCAGAACGTGACAGCCCGGCTTCTGTTGGGGGTGGGTTACTGGGAGCACTGGCTGTCCATCATGTTCCGGGCATGATTCAAGGTGTTGAATTTGACCTATATGGCCCTGAATGGCCTGGCCACAAATATACCTCTGTTTTGTTGTGGTCTTTGTGGTTAGACGAGAATGCTTCTTATGTGTCTATCCAGTTCACACAACAAGGGCACACAAAGAGGTGTTCTCTGTGTCTACCTCGCAATGATGGGCTCCCTGGAGATATAGCTAACCCCAAGACTGTTCGCATTCGGGAGGCAATGCAAGGCCCTTTTGTTAAACCAGATGTTTAGCAAGGGGGGTTAGGGATTTTTCTTGGTTTTTTTAACATTGTTTTTATATGGATATCTTAATATCTGGCTTTAACTTGGGCATTTAAAATATTTTTTTATAAATATATTGTAACTGATCCTCAGCTTTAATAGGAAAGGCAAGATAAAAATGTCAAGAAACATATAATAAATTACGGTGGTGGTGGCTTTAACGTGCAATTTCCATGTTTTGTGAAGTTCAAGTTTTTTAACCTGGAGGCAAACTTCAACTCAGTTAAACCATAATTTTGTTAATTAAAGAATGTCCCTGGTTTTTAATATTATTTAATTTAATTAATTAATTTATTTTATTTATTTTTACTCCACCCTATTCTTCCTCAGGCAGCTCAGGTCGGTTCACAACCAATTATAAAAACATAGTAAATATAAAACAGTATAAATAACGATAAAGCACACAATAAAATCAATCAAAATATACAATATCAAAACTGGTGTCCAGAAAATTAAAATGGAATTTAAAAATGGATATGCACTAACTTCCCCCTCCTTCCACAGTACCAACCTGACCCATTATCTGAGAAAAGGGTCTGGGAAGACCTTAACAAGGATCCTGAAATGAAAAATCATGGCGAGTACTGCAGCTTCTATTTTGGAAAAGGACGTGCATGTTCCAAACTGCTCCTCTCCCCACCCCCCCCCCGCCCTCCACCGGCCAACAGTTAATCTGACAGGTTAACCGCAAGGCTATCTGGTACCTCTGGCCAGGGAAAATGCGACTCATTTCAACTCTCATCTGTGCCATGGATTCATCCACTACCTTTGAGTGCATACCCTCCTCTGTACTCCCTGCTGCTGAATTCAATCCCTTGGTGTTTCAGGGTAGGGGTATACATCAAGGAACTGGAAACTAAAATTCTCTGGTTGAATTTTTCCCAGGCATCAGAAGTTTGCCCCCACTCTATACCATTCACAGATATTTATTACTTTTAAGCAAGTAGATCTACCAACTTGTTACCGCTCTAGTCCTTATGTCCTGGAAGAAGGGAGTTCAGTTCATCATGAGGGTACATTTTCTGGTCAATTTTCAGATGTCTGGAAGGTGGGGGGTGTGGGGAGACAATTCTCTGTCTTTGTTCCTAAGGAAAGGTCACGTTAGAATGCCTGGCTGTGTCACACTTCTCTGTGGCATGTTTGAGGAACAGGGAAAGAGGACGGAAATGGAAACCCTTGGCTCATTTTCACTTTTGTTCAATAACTTAAGGAAATAATGGGCAGATACTGACTTATTCAATCTGCTTTGAAATGACCATAATGGGCTGTTCAGTAATACGGAGTTCAGTTTCAGCTGCAAAATGTGTCTCCAGACCTTCTCAGGGTCCAGGACTGTACAAGATTTCAATTGTACAAACTAGAGAATAGGAATTTTCTTTCGTCTCTGTTGTACCTACTAACTGTTTCTGGTTTTATGGCCTGAACGGTAAGCCTTTCGGGATCATTATTTGGTTATTTTTATATGGTTTTTTCATCTAGTGCAACAGAGCCTTGGATTTTGACTGTCTCCTAGAAATGACCATGCTAAAAAACAGGAATTTTCAAATTATATTTGCAATCAGATACCACTAGGTGTGCCACCTCCCTTCAGGAGGAAACCCACAGTGAGTGGGACAATGGGTGATTTCAGACGTGACGCTATCACAGTGAACCACGCTCAATTCAGCGTGGTGGCTGTGATAGCATCACGTCTGTTGGGGGAAACGGATGTTTCCCCCCAGATGTTACCACGGCTGGGGATTGTATTCGACACGTGAGCAGCCGAAGCGGGGGGACCGGAGGCTGCTGCGTGTCGAATGCAATCCCATGCCGGGGTGAACCCCGGCGTCACGTCTGGTCAGGCGCCACGGCCCGGGATCACTGGCGGGACCCCGGGCCGTGGCGAATCCGGCCCGACGCGGTGGCCTCATTGGCCCCGCCGCCCGCCCGTCTCCCCGGAGGGCGGGCAGTGGGAGTGTTGAGGGGGCGGGGCCGTGCGGTCGCAAGTTGCGCCGCGCAGCCCCGCCACCTCCCAGATTCCCCGCCGGGATCCCGCCGGCACATCTGTTGCGGCGTTACGGGGTGACCCCGGTGGGGAATGACTAGGGCGATTTCGGTACGGGGCCAACGGGCCCCGTTACGTCTGAAATCACCCAATGTTGGAGGGGGTGGAGCACTTCTTATGCAAGCTGGCACCCTCTGCAGCCCTGCAACATGTTAAAGTAGTGTTAAAGCGGTACCTGATTGCAACCCAATTCAGATACTATGGGTATTTACAGATGTTACGAGATCACAGCCAACCACAGTGAACCACAGTCAATCCTGGAGCCCTGAAAGTCTGATCGGCATTCGCCAGATGTTCACCACAGTCAATCCCCAGCAGGGGACAAAGCCAACCACCCTTTCGGAGGTCTGGACCAGACCTTCTCTGGAAGGGTGGTCAAAGCAATTCCCAGCGGGAAACAGCAAAACCAAATGACTGAATGTCAATCAGCAGCTGGAAACAAACAAAACAATCCCTAGCCAGGGCCAAAGCACGCAGTGTTGCTGACAGGAAAGAAGCAACAACACAGACCGGGGAGGGAGATTTAAAGGGCACATAGCAGCAGGCGAACGTGACGGAATGGAGAGAGGTGGAAGGGCGAGGAGGGTGGAGGGAAAACGAGCAAGGGAGGAGGAGGAGGAGGAGGAGGGGGTGCTGCTGCAGATGGAGGTGGTGGAGGAGGAGTCGCAGCATCTGGGGCAGGCCACCGCAGAGGGGACAACCAGCCAGGGGGAGGAGGCACCCCAAAAATGGGTAAGGAGATCAGGGGGGCTGCCCAGCGGCACAGGGGCACCAAGGGTGGGAGGCAGAGGGAGGAAGAGAGGATGGCCACAGGGCCTAGGCACCCAGGAAAACATCCCCCACCACCACCCGTTATGACCCACAGACCCGGAAACGGGCCCGGGAGCTGAAGCCCCCAAAGGAGATGGGTGGAAGGCAAGCGGAGGAGCAGGAGCAGGAGGAGCAGGATGGCCCACATGGGAGATGGCCATACCACAGAGGGGGCAATGGGGGCACAAGGAAACCGAGGACTTCATCAGGATCTGGGGGTCCCTGGAGCACCAGCTGGAACTCGCGGTAAACCAAAGGAATGAGCATGTCTACAATGAGGACATGGAGGTGGCGGGGCACCACAGGACAGTGGCCCAGTGCCACTCCAAGGTCAAGGAGCTCAAGAGGGGGTACAAGGCAATAAAGGACAACAACCAGCGGTCCGGGCACGGAGCCCAGTCCGCCCCCTACTATGACATCCTGGACCGCATCCTCCACATGAAGGGATCCATATCACCCCATGGCTTGTGGGGAGCATCATGGTCCAGGGCAGTGAATGGGCCAATGAACCCCCTCCCCTCGCTGCCCCGCCAGAAGGCACCGGCTCCAGGGGCTCGCCCCACCAGAGGAATGCCCTGGGACTCAGGGTGCATCAGGCCCCCCTCATGCACCAGCCCTGTGAGCCCACACCCCTTGTCCGACCCAGGAGGATCCGAGACTGACACAATGGGCACCCTCGGCTAGTGGACCCAGGGGCACCACAGCAATACTGAGGGGCTGGCCTCAGAGGGCTCTGAGACTGACATCCAAGATAGGCAAGCAGGTGGGAGGGGGAACAGATCAGAGAGGGTAGGCCAACGGGGGGGACCCCCACAGTGCACGGGCCCACTCCCAACAACCCCAGAAACCCCAGACCCTTGATAGGTGACAGGGGGGCACCAGGGCCTACAAAGGCACAGACCAGGGGGGCTGGGGCTACAGGCCACTCACCCATGGCTGGGGGGGCACAGCACGCCTAACACACCCCACCCCCACCCATGTACGTACAGGTCACGGGGCGCCCCGGCACACAAGACTGGTAGGCGAGGGGGACAGCAGGGAGCAGACCCAGGAGCAGCCGGAGGTCCCAGGTGAATCTACACAGCAAGGGGGTAGAGGGGGTAGGGGGGAGAAGGGCAGGGGACCTGGGGCGTGGGGTGTAGGGGAGTGGAAACCGGGGCACAGGGGGCCACCATGGGAGGGCACTGGCTGCCTACCTGCCAGGGGGTCACCCAAGCCCACACAGCAGTGGTACGGGATTGGAGGCATGCGGCAGGGCTGCTTGACTAACCCCTACTGTGCACCCAAACAGGGCGACCATCCGAGGCCCCACCAGCCAGCCCCGTGCCCCTGGCACAGCGGATTCAGGAGCACAGGGCATGGGTATGACACTGGAGGGAAAAGCAGGCAGACGACATAGTCTGGACCACCACCAATCAGGGGGAGCGGATGTTTCCAGCCATCAACCGGATGGAGGTGGCCACAGACAGGGCCCTGTAGCAAGCAGAGGCCAGGAACCAGAGGCTGAAGGCAGAGGTGTGCCTCAAACAGAGGCGGGAGTACCAGGAGCACAGCAGGTGGATGGAGGCATTCAGGCAGCTGGAACAGGCCATAGAGTGCATGGTGGCGGAGCACTCAGTGAAGATGAATCGGTCCCACAACATTAGTACATCACTGCTGCTGCATGCAGGAACTATGAGTGCTTACATGATGGCTGTCACCCCGCTGGGCACCCTGCCAGTCCCTGCGCCGATTCTGGGCCCCGCGGCGCCCTCACTGCCCCAGGCACTGGCACGCTCACAGGGCCTGTGGATATGCCTTCTGGTCCCTTCAGGTCCCCTCTGGCACCAGGGCCTCCCCCCCTCCAAACAACGCCTGCCCCTCAGGACACTGAGGCCTCTCAGGACAAGGTCGGGGAAATGGACAGCGTGGGTGAGTGGAGCTCGCAGAGCTCCATGACACCCACAGGGCGGCCATGGGGAAGGCCCAAGAGATCCCATGGAGGGGGGGGAAGGTTGCAAGGGGGAGGGGGGATGAGGGGGGCACAGTGCTCAGAGGCGGGAGGTGTTGGTGTTGGAGATGACTGTACATTAAACACCAATAAAGGCACGGGCACAACAACAGGAGATGCTACTGCACATCATGGCCCTGGGTTAGGGGGTGGGAGGATTCCCATGAGCGTGGCCTGGGTACTGGTGGCAGTCAGGGAGGGGGGGATGCCTCAGGCTGTGACACCCCAGGCGATCTACCTGGCCAGGGTGGCTCGGATGCACTTGGCATATCGGTACTCCCTCGGGATAGAGGCATTAACGTAGAGTGGCACGAGGCCGGGTGAGCGCTGGGGCATGGGGAGGGGCAGCTCCATCGGTCTTGCAAATGTTGTGCAGCACACAGCAGGCTCCGATCACCAGGACCGAGATCTCCACCATGTAGTCCAACTGGCCTGCAAGGCACCTCCAGCACCTCTTGAGGGCCCCAAAGGCTCTCTCAACCACAGTCCTACTTGCACACAGGTGCACCTCCACGGGGTTCCTGGTGACCAGGTATGCCTTCATCAGACACCGTGTGAGGGGATAGACCCAGGATGCAGGGGGGCATCAGAATCCCCTTGATCCGGGACATCCCCATGTTTGTGAATCCTCATGGTACATCCAGGCGTAGAGGGGCGAGATGGTTAGGATCCTGGCATCGTGGCTGCATCTGGAGTGGGCGGAGTAGATGTCTATGAACCGGCCCCGGTGGTCCACTATCGCCTGCAGCTGCAGGGAGTGGTACCCATGTCGGTTGACATATTCCGAGGCCTCCCCATCGGATGGGCGGAGTATCTCTATGTGGGTGCCATCCACGGCACCCAGGCAGTTGGGGAAGCCTCCAACTGCGAAGCTGACCATCGCGGCCTCCTGGTCCAAGAGCTGCATCATGCAGACCAGCAGCACGCCCTCCACTGCCTCGCAGATGTCTCTCAGGATCCCAGAGACCGTGCTCACCCCAACACCAAAGTACTGTGCGATGGACTGGCAGGAGTCGGGTGTTGCCAGGGCCCAGACAGCTATGGCCACACACTGGACCATGGGTATGGGGGCCCACATGGGGGTGTGCAGCTGCTCCAGCCAGGGCGTTAGTAGCTCAGTGAGCCACAGGAGGCAACACCTGTCCACCCTGAACTTCAATCTCCAGGTGACCTCATCCCAGTGAACAAGTGCCCTGGCCCACCCACCCCTTGTGCCTGCTCTGTGACCCATACCCACTGGTCGATGGGCACAGCGAGCAGTGCTGCGCGCTCTATGGTCTCCTTCCACCAGTGATGTTAGCTGGCTGACTCACAGAGTACCGCTGCCCACTCCTGGGCATGGTGGAGGGCCTGTTGGGCTGCCCCAGACACCCGCTGGGCCCTGACCCACGCCAGGTAGCGCCTGCGCCCGTGGTGGGTGTGCCGGGCTTTAGCAGCACTCCTGGCCATGCACACTCAAAGCTGGGTAGCCATGTGCACCTCCTCCATCTGGATGTACATGAGGTCCATGTGCAACCAGAGGCACTCAGCGCATATGGCTAGGTGCATCCCGCAGGTGCCCATTCATCCCACATCCATGGTGGTGGGTGCCACTGGTGTGCTCGTGCTCCCACCTTTATAGCCTGGCCCTGGTTCTGCCCCACCCCCTTTCTGCAGTCAGGCACCTCTCCAGGGGCCCCCGGTTCACTTGTGCCTGCCCCCCTCGGCTGGCTGCCCCAGCGGCAGCCGTGCGGCCAGGGCACGGAAGTAGGGAGCGCCCCCCAGACCACTCCTGCTTTCGTGGCATGAGGGCTTGTGCATGGGCCCGCTTGTACCCGGGAGTGTTGTCCACAGCTGCATGCCTGTTGTCATCACCTCCCTACTATCTTTGTTTGCTGCCTGTTGTCCTCGTCGCCCTGATATCTGTGTTGGCTGTATGGTCTGTGTGCTTGGTTCCAGCAGCTGTGCTGGGTCTGCATGCCACGCTTCACTCGTTAGCTGTGCCATGTTGCGGCCTGTGGCCTTATCATGTGGTCTTGGAGCTCCCCCGCTTCCTTACCCATCCCACCTGGGACTCGGGGTCCCCGCTTTCATTGCAGTTCATATCCTCAGCTTGCTGGGCCATGGCTGGCAGAACTTCCCCTGGGCTCCTGTGCCCCACCATGCCCGGCGCCCCCCATAGTTGGACCTATCGTGAGACAATGGCCCTGTGTGATCTGTGGCATTCCCCGGTTGTGCAAGTGCTCCTGAGCTGCCCGGACACCCTCTCTGGTGCCTACGCGGGTCTGAGCTCTGGCCTGCGCTACTTTAGCTATGAGGTGAGTGCCTGTGAGTGCCGGCTGCATGTGGAGGTGCTGGGCCTTTGTCCCTTTCCTGATGGGCACATCCTGGAGATGAGGTGCTCACATGTGTGGTGGTCCGCAGTGGAGACGGTGTTTGCCCTCTCTGTGTTCAGCCTGGCCACCTACATTGGCTGTCTGGCAGAGGGGGGTCCTGCCCTAGCTGTTTCCTTCTTTGGCTGTGTCCACGGGGTCCACGGATACCAGCGGTCGCATTGGGCGGCTTATCACCTCACCGCCTGTTGGAGCTTGAGCACCTTCTGTGGCCCCCAGCTGCAAACTGTGGCTTGTCAGAGCCCACCGGAGCGGAGCTGGTGGCGCTGGCCAATGTGTGGTCCGAGCCGATGTCCAGGTGGGGTTCGCCATGCAGGATTCATTCAAGGCGTACTACCTTGTCGCCCACCACCTGCCTGCACTGGGCTACCATCAGGCCATGTTTCAGTGACCCCACTACATAAACCTGTTGGACCCCCTTTGTGACCCCCTACAGCTGGCTGTGAGGCCCCCTGGATGCCGGCCACGCTGTGTGCTCCTACCCCTGCCCTGCTGCTGTGGGTTGCTGCCTACTCCCTCCATGCTGTACCGGGCTCACTGCTGCGCAGGCTGGTTCCATGGGTTCTGCTGCCCCTGCATGTTCCTCCGGGCCTCCTCCATGCCCCCCATGTCATTCGCTGCAACTGGTGGTCCCCTCCATGGCTGGCCCCTCCTGTGGTTGTGTCCTACTCTCCAAGCCGGCTACTGGCTCCCCGGCTGCTGTTGTCCTCTCTTGTCCAGTCGGCCTCTCACCTGTGCCTGTGCCCCCCCCCTTGGGTGACTCTGTGACCATGGGGGTCTGGGGCCCCCAGACTGCGCCTTCCGGCTTCCTCCAGGGGTGGGGGTGGGGGGTTGGATTGCCTGTTCAGCGCTTCGGCTCCAGATTGCCTCCATCCCAGTCAGCTCGCCATCGCCGGCGCAGGGGGTCCCTGCCTGCCTCCTGGAACATTCCCAGACTGCTCCGGGGATGTTCCCTTTCTGCGTGCCCTCCCCCTGTGCCTGTTCTCAGTCCCTGTGGAGGGCCCCTATGCCTGGGCTGCCTGTGTGGCTGTCAGGTGGCCCTTGCTGCCTGTGATGTTGGTGGGGTTCTGGGTGCCATTCCCCGTGTCCTGTTCTGTCCCCGGGCTGGTACCCTCTGCTTCCCTTGCCCTGGGCTCCCCCCCCCTTGTCCATTGTGCAATGTGTGTTGGCCGTCCCACTGTGTTCCCCCCTCCCTTCCTTTCCATACAGATGTGTATGTGCCCAGGCATGTGTTTGTGCTGTGTGTTCCGCTGTGACCTCGGTTTCTCTGTGCCTGTTGTGTGTGCTGCCTCTGCAGCTCTTCCCCCTACTCCTCCTCTCTTCCTGTTTCCCTTGTGTGGGTATTTCCTTTTGGCACTTTTGGCTTCCTTTGCCCTATTTCAGCCATGTCTGCCTCCCGTCCCTCCCCGGTGTCTTCTGGGTGTTCTGACCACTGCCCAGAATCAGTATCATGTCTGTTGCGCTGCCCCGGGCTGTGGTCTGTCTGTCCATTTCCCTGCCATTGTCCCGCTTCCGTCATGTCTGTTCAGGGCTGTCCTGGACCACGGGTGGGGGTTGGCCAGTTCACCACTGCTGGGAATCCACTGTGGTGATCCGGGAGCACGTAACGTCTGAAATCACCCTCAGTGTCCCAGAATGTCAACATCAGGTTCCAGAATATTGACTTCTGGTACCCATTTTTCAACTTCTGTTGACATTTGACTTCCGACACCTAGTTATTGATTTTCTGTGCTGGTAACTTGACTTCCAATCCCAGAAAGTCCTGGAAAATCGACTTCTGGTTCCTATTGAATTATTTTTTAAAAAAAAATCCATCTTGTTTTTTGTTTTCTGACCCAATATACTGATGGGTAAACAGAAAATGGAAAAAAAAGTCAATGGCTCCAATCACATGGGCCATTCGGGACCCAGGCACATCCACATTGCCAGCATATTGTGCCACGCACAAACTGCACTCATGCGCACGCAGCTTCCATGCATAGCTCCACAGGCAATATCAGAATTTGCAGGTACTGCGATGATTCAGTTCTTTGTTATCTGGTAACTCAGTCAATTCATTTACTTTTCTTCTTTCATTCGCTACATATTTTCTTATTTAGTATTTAATCGTTGCAGCAGTTCTGTTTGGCAGACTTTTTTATTTTTTTATTTTTTTAGTTTTTAATGTGAATATAAATTTTAATCTGATTGGTCCGTCGGTGCAAATTTGAATCTGACTGGCTGCAGTACAAAGTTGTGAAAAGTAAAAACTTATTTAAGAAACTGAATAACAAGCTGAACAAAGTAAACAAATTACTGAATGAATAATCAAATAGCAAACAAATGAATAATGAATGGTAAATATTAAAGTGTCAAATTTCCAAATGGTACAAAGTATTAAAATAGATATGAATGTCTGAAAAGGAATAGCCAAATAGTATTCATGATTTAAAATAAAAAATTAATTTCAGTTCTAATTTTAAAGTTATTTTCCCTGATTTTAAGGTACCTTTAGAGGTTATTCACTGTCATTTACATAGCACTTTCGGTGTTCAATGTACTTTAAAATTCTTATCTAGTTTATCACGACAGGCACGGCATGGCTCACGCCAGGCATGGCCTTCACCAAGGTGTGTGTGGTCATGGACAATGCGGCCAAGGCAGTCTGTGATGGGAACTTCACAAGTATCCCTTCCACCACACACACCCTCCATCTTGTGGTGAAGGATGCTCTGGGGTTGGGGGATAAGGGGATTGGGCCAGGCACCGTTAGCTCTCTGGTCAAGCAGGGGAAGAAGCTGGCGGGGTTCTTCAATAGGAGCGTGAAGGGCAGCAAGCTCCTCCGGGAGAAGCAGGCCGAGCAAGGGTCCCCAGTGCACACGCTCATCCAGGATGTCTCCACCAGGTGGAATTCCACCTTCTTGATGCTCGAGTGGCTTCTTGAGCAGAAAGCCGCCCTGCATCAGGTGGAACTGGAGACAGACATTGAGGCACCTCCAGGGAACAACAGGGAAGAATGGGAGATTCTAGCTCAGACGGTCTTCGTCCTGAGACCATTAGGGATGGGCGAACGCCATTCGGATGTTCGGAGTTCAGACTGAACTCGGTCTGTTTGGACATCCGAACCGAACGTCTGAACCGAACTCTCGAATGACTGTACAGCTCGGTCGTGTTTGGATGAGTTCGGGGTCAGGAAAAACGTCTATTCAGGGCCAAAAATTAGATTTTGGTTTCATTTAGTTTTCGATAGCACTATCTTTGACTGTTTGGCCAAGTTCGGCCAACCCAAACTCGGCTGAACCGAACCATCGAACCCGAACTCGGGTTTCGAACTGAACGACCGAACATCTGAACATCCAAACCGCATTCTGTTCACCCATCCCTAGAGACCATTCCTTGCTGTGACAGAGACCATGAGCAGCTCCACCGGTACACTCAATCAGGTGACCCCGCTGGTCTATAGTCTCAAGAGGCGTCTGGACGAGGTTCTCAGGGGCGGGATTGTGGGCCTCCAGGCAGGAAGCTCTCCGATGAGGCGCTTGACCTGGCACGGAAGCTGAAGGCGGGTCTGAGTACATGCTTTGATGAGCTCCTGAACTGAGAGGAATATGTCCTGGCAACCATGCTGGACCCCAGGATCAAGGGCAGCATGGCACGTGAGACAGCAGTCTATGGCCTCCGGAAGGGTACGCTGATGCAAAAGGTCGGGCAGGCAGAGTGGGCCATGCAGCAGGCCGCCCCTGGGGATGGTGGGAGTGGGACCAGTGACCCTTTCCAGCCATTTGGGAGCAGCTGCCCCCAGCCGTAGCAGTAGCAGCAGCACCAGCAGCAGGATGAGCAGCAGCAGCAGGACCCCTACTAGCGCCAGTAGCTCCTCTTGTGTTCTGGCCACCCTGGGGAGAATAGGACCCAGCACAAAAGGGCAAGCAGCATGGCTGAGGGCAGTGGGCCAGGTGGTGTCCACCCAGAGCTACCTGAGGGAGTATGATGGAGACCTACCTGGAGGAGGAGTCATGCATTTATCTCAGCAGCGATCCCTTGGCCCCAGGCCTACTGGGCTGACAAGGTCAACGTGTGACCGTCCCTGTCGAAAGTGGCCAAGGATATCCTGTCCTTCCCACCAACCAGTGTCCCCAGCGAGCAGGTGTTCTCTGTGGTGGGGGAGATTTGCTCCCCGCACTGCCTGAGACTGGGGGCCAAGTTGGTGGAGCAGTTGTTGTTCCTAAAGGTGGAACTTCCACTGCTGGGATTCCCCAAGCTGCCCCTGGACAAGGAATGATGTTGTAGTGGCACACGTCATCCCATGCCAGGGGTTCTGGGGCCTGTCATTCCTCTCATAAAGGCAATGTCATTCCACCGCATCAAAACAGCCACTGCAGCCCCAGGACCCACCGCCAGTGTTCTGGGGCCAAGTTACAGGCTGGGAGGGCTGTGGCCAATATCTCAAAGCTGCCACTCTAGCCCCAAGACCCACCATCATAGGTCTGGGGCCATTATTCCTCGCATAGAAATGATTTCATTCCACCGCACCAAGAAACAGCCATTCCAGCTCCAGTACCCACCATCAAGGTTCTGGGGCCAAGTTACAGGCTGGGAGGGCTGTGGCCAATATCTCAAAGCTGCCACTCTAGCCCCAAGACCCACCATCAAGGTTCTGGGGCCAAGTTACAGGCAGGGAGGGCTGTGGCCAATATCTAGAAGCTGCCACTCTAGCCCCAGGACCTAATGTCATGGGTCTGGTGCCATCATTCCTCACACAGGGCTCCCTGTCATTCCACCATATGTCTGCCACTGCTGCCAATGATTCTGTACCCTGCGAATCCACTGTCTGCTGCTGCTAGTGCCAATGGCCCCCAGGCCTATATGTTGTCTGTGTCAGCCAAGGGGTCTGTACCCAGGAAACGTGACAGCTGCTGCTGCTCCCATCATGCCATGTAGTCTGTCTGCACGCCCAGACTGCGTGCCGCTCATGCCACGCTGCCTGCATGCCTGCCCAGGTTGCCATTGCCAGCTCAAGCTTGCCTCAGCCTGCCTGCCTGCCTCTCATGCCAAGATGCCATGACTGCCTGCCTGCCCAGGTTGCCAAGCTAAAATCCTGCCTGAATTCTGATCATGCCACGCTGCCTGCCTGCCTCAGCAACGCATGTTTGCTGCTGCCAAAGGTCCCCACCGCCCCAGGCCTCTATGCTGTCTGTGCAAAGGGTTCTGTACCCTGGCAACCAACAATCCACTGTCTAACCACCCCCACCCACCGCCTGCTTCCAAGGAGCCTGCCTCTCTTTCTCTCTGGCACACCCATACAGACACAAGCCCTGCCCTTCCTGGGGGGCTGTCTGCAAGTTGGGACCCTGCTGCTGGCACATCTTGGGGTCAATGTACCTTACCTACACTATATGTGGTGCCAGGTGCTTCGAGTAGGGATCGACAACTCAAACTGCATGAGATTCTGTGCCTGCCTGTGTGCATTCCTGTACCTGCTGCTACCACCTACTGCTTGATTGAATGAAGTGTGTCCAACCATGCGCTAATACTAGGGATATAATTATCATTAAACTCACATTGTCTGTCATTCCATTGTACCTGAATCAGTCATACCCGTCCATCCCAGGAACCATCAATGAGCTTCTTGGACCATCATTCCGGTTACTGGGGGCTGCATTCCACTCCACTGCATCCAGAAGTCCAGTGCCCACATGCCAGCCTGCCCCCCCCACAGCCTACTCCTCCTCACCCACTTGCAGATGCCTGCTGAAGCTGATGGAAATAAAAGCCCCTCCAACCACCAGCTCCCGCCGCCTGCTGCTCGCTGCCAAGGAGCCTGTCTCTCTTTCTCTCTGGCACACCCACACAGACTCAAGCCCTGCCCCTCCTGTGGGACTGTCTGCAAGTTGAGACCCTGCTGCTGGCACATCTTNAACCCAAACTCGGCTGAACCGAACCATCGAACCCGAACTCGGGTTTCGAACTGAACGACCGAACATCTGAACATCCAAACCGCATTCTGTTCACCCATCCCTAGAGACCATTCCTTGCTGTGACAGAGACCATGAGCAGCTCCACCGGTACACTCAATCAGGTGACCCTGCTGGTCTATAGTCTCAAGAGGCGTCTGGACGAGGTTCTCAGGGGCGGGATTGTGGGCCTCCAGGCAGGAAGCTCTCCGATGAGGCGCTTGACCTGGCACGGAAGCTGAAGGCGGGTCTGAGTACATGCTTTGATGAGCTCCTGAACTGAGAGGAATATGTCCTGGCAACCATGCTGGACCCCAGGATCAAGGGCAGCATGGCACATGAGACGCCTGTCTATGGCCTCCGGAAGGGTACGCTGATGCAAAAGGTCGGGCAGGCAGAGTGGGCCATGCAGCAGGCCGCCCCTGGGGATGGTGGGAGTGGGACCAGTGACCCTTTCCAGCCATTTGGGAGCAGCTGCCCCCAGCCGTAGCAGTAGCAGCAGCACCAGCAGCAGGATGAGCAGCAGCAGCAGGACCCCTACTAGCGCCAGTAGCTCCTCTTGTGTTCTGGCCACCCTGGGGAGAATAGGACCCAGCACAAAAGGGCAAGCAGCATGGCTGAGGGCAGTGGGCCAGGTGGTGTCCACCCAGAGCTACCTGAGGGAGTATGATGGAGACCTACCTGGAGGAGGAGTCATGCATTTATCTCAGCAGCGATCCCTTGGCCCCAGGCCTACTGGGCTGACAAGGTCAACGTGTGACCGTCCCTGTCGAAAGTGGCCAAGGATATCCTGTCCTTCCCACCAACCAGTGTCCCCAGCGAGCAGGTGTTCTCTGTGGTGGGGGAGATTTGCTCCCCGCACTGCCTGAGACTGGGGGCCAAGTTGGTGGAGCAGTTGTTGTTCCTAAAGGTGGAACTTCCACTGCTGGGATTCCCCAAGCTGCCCCTGGACAAGGAATGATGTTGTAGTGGCACACGTCATCCCATGCCAGGGGTTCTGGGGCCTGTCATTCCTCTCATAAAGGCAATGTCATTCCACCGCATCAAAACAGCCACTGCAGCCCCAGGACCCACCGCCAGTGTTCTGGGGCCAAGTTACAGGCTGGGAGGGCTGTGGCCAATATCTCAAAGCTGCCACTCTAGCCCCAAGACCCACCATCATAGGTCTGGGGCCATTATTCCTCGCATAGAAATGATTTCATTCCACCGCACCAAGAAACAGCCATTCCAGCTCCAGTACCCACCATCAAGGTTCTGGGGCCAAGTTACAGGCAGGGAGGGCTGTGGCCAATATCTAGAAGCTGCCACTCTAGCCCCAGGACCTAATGTCATGGGTCTGGTGCCATCATTCCTCACACAGGGCTCCCTGTCATTCCACCATATGTCTGCCACTGCTGCCAATGATTCTGTACCCTGCGAATCCACTGTCTGCTGCTGCTAGTGCCAATGGCCCCCAGGCCTATATGTTGTCTGTGTCAGCCAAGGGGTCTGTACCCAGGAAACGTGACAGCTGCTGCTGCTCCCATCATGCCATGTAGTCTGTCTGCACGCCCAGACTGCGTGCCGCTCATGCCACGCTGCCTGCATGCCTGCCCAGGTTGCCATTGCCAGCTCAAGCTTGCCTCAGCCTGCCTGCCTGCCTCTCATGCCAAGATGCCATGACTGCCTGCCTGCCCAGGTTGCCAAGCTAAAATCCTGCCTGAATTCTGATCATGCCACGCTGCCTGCCTGCCTCAGCAACGCATGTTTGCTGCTGCCAAAGGTCCCCACCGCCCCAGGCCTCTATGCTGTCTGTGCAAAGGGTTCTGTACCCTGGCAACCAACAATCCACTGTCTAACCACCCCCACCCACCGCCTGCTTCCAAGGAGCCTGCCTCTCTTTCTCTCTGGCACACCCATACAGACACAAGCCCTGCCCTTCCTGGGGGGCTGTCTGCAAGTTGGGACCCTGCTGCTGGCACATCTTGGGGTCAATGTACCTTACCTACACTATATGTGGTGCCAGGTGCTTCGAGTAGGGATCGACAACTCAAACTGCATGAGATTCTGTGCCTGCCTGTGTGCATTCCTGTACCTGCTGCTACCACCTACTGCTTGATTGAATGAAGTGTGTCCAACCATGCGCTAATACTAGGGATATAATTATCATTAAACTCACATTGTCTGTCATTCCATTGTACCTGAATCAGTCATACCCGTCCATCCCAGGAACCATCAATGAGCTTCTTGGACCATCATTCCGGTTACTGGGGGCTGCATTCCACTCCACTGCATCCAGAAGTCCAGTGCCCACATGCCAGCCTGCCCCCCCCACAGCCTACTCCTCCTCACCCACTTGCAGATGCCTGCTGAAGCTGATGGAAATAAAAGCCCCTCCAACCACCAGCTCCCGCCGCCTGCTGCTCGCTGCCAAGGAGCCTGTCTCTCTTTCTCTCTGGCACACCCACACAGACTCAAGCCCTGCCCCTCCTGTGGGACTGTCTGCAAGTTGAGACCCTGCTGCTGGCACATCTTTGGGTTAATACCTTAACTACGCTACATGTGGTGCCAAGTGCTGCTGGTAGGGATCAACAAGTTCTATGAGATTCTGCCAACTGCCAGCATGGACTTCCGCACAGAGTGATAAAAGATTAGAAAGTTAAAACAAAGATTGTAACAATAACAACAAATATAACTTTTATTAACAAAACAACAACAAGAACAACAACATTATAAAACAAAAACCAAACATTTTAAACTAGAAAGGAAACTTATGTATCTATTTACTCAGTCTTTGAGCCTGCCCCCCGGAAGTTGGGGGAAAGGCAGAAGGGGTGCATGGGAGGTAGGGGCAGGGGGCATCACACCCACTGGCATTTCATAGCTGTGCTCGATGGCATCGTTGAGGGCCCCTGCCACTGACACCTTCCAGTTGGAGACCGACTGGCAGAAGTGTTCCTGGTCAGCCATCTCGGTGGAGATGTACTTTGAGACATACTCCGCGTATGCCTCCACTTTATGTTCCCGCACCTTGACCGCCTGGAACCGTTCCACCACTCGGTTCTCCATGGTGGCTGCTTGGACCTTTAGGACAGCCACAAAGTCCAAAACTGGTCTCTCCACTTCACCTGAAAGGCCTTGTCCTTGACAGACTCCCGGAGCATGGGCGACTCCACATTGGGGCTGGTGGAGGGGGAAGGGCTTACATGCCAGTGCTTCCGGTTTGCCTTCGCCCCCCTTCTTATGGCCACGCTAGAGTCCTCATGCCACATCACCGTCAGGCCATGGAGCTTTTCAATATGGGCGATTAGCCCTGATGTGGTCCCCTCTCTCTGCCTCCTTAATCTTTTGAAGCAGATCTAAAGAACATAAAAAGATAGGAACATAAGTAGTGCCAAACTGCATCAGACCAATGGTCTTTGTCAAGCCCTGCCTGCATTCTGTCTCCTCCACAAGTGGGTGGGTGGTCAATCTCTCTCTGCAGGGGACTTGCGTTCCTAAGAGATCATAGGGCATTGGGCAATCCATTCCCTGTTGTTCCAGACCCTGTGCCTTACTTTGCAGACGGCGTATTTTTCTTGCTTCTCAAACCACTTCCAGACATTGGACCTTATCCGCTGACTGTCTGGGGGTGGCAGTGACAACTCTGACCTCCACCTCATCCTGCGTGGTGGCGTGGCACCAGTGCTGGGACCAGCATCCGATTCCTCTCTGAAACAGGAACACATAANGGCCAAGTTACAGGCTGGGAGGGCTGTGGCCAATATCTCAAAGCTGCCACTCTAGCCCCAAGACCCACCATCATAGGTCTGGGGCCATTATTCCTCGCATAGAAATGATTTCATTCCACCGCACCAAGAAACAGCCATTCCAGCTCCAGTACCCACCATCAAGGTTCTGGGGCCAAGTTACAGGCAGGGAGGGCTGTGGCCAATATCTAGAAGCTGCCACTCTAGCCCCAGGACCTAATGTCATGGGTCTGGTGCCATCATTCCTCACACAGGGCTCCCTGTCATTCCACCATATGTCTGCCACTGCTGCCAATGATTCTGTACCCTGCGAATCCACTGTCTGCTGCTGCTAGTGCCAATGGCCCCCAGGCCTATATGTTGTCTGTGTCAGCCAAGGGGTCTGTACCCAGGAAACGTGACAGCTGCTGCTGCTCCCATCATGCCATGTAGTCTGTCTGCACGCCCAGACTGCGTGCCGCTCATGCCACGCTGCCTGCATGCCTGCCCAGGTTGCCATTGCCAGCTCAAGCTTGCCTCAGCCTGCCTGCCTGCCTCTCATGCCAAGATGCCATGACTGCCTGCCTGCCCAGGTTGCCAAGCTAAAATCCTGCCTGAATTCTGATCATGCCACGCTGCCTGCCTGCCTCAGCAACGCATGTTTGCTGCTGCCAAAGGTCCCCACCGCCCCAGGCCTCTATGCTGTCTGTGCAAAGGGTTCTGTACCCTGGCAACCAACAATCCACTGTCTAACCACCCCCACCCACCGCCTGCTTCCAAGGAGCCTGCCTCTCTTTCTCTCTGGCACACCCATACAGACACAAGCCCTGCCCTTCCTGGGGGGCTGTCTGCAAGTTGGGACCCTGCTGCTGGCACATCTTGGGGTCAATGTACCTTACCTACACTATATGTGGTGCCAGGTGCTTCGAGTAGGGATCGACAACTCAAACTGCATGAGATTCTGTGCCTGCCTGTGTGCATTCCTGTACCTGCTGCTACCACCTACTGCTTGATTGAATGAAGTGTGTCCAACCATGCGCTAATACTAGGGATATAATTATCATTAAACTCACATTGTCTGTCATTCCATTGTACCTGAATCAGTCATACCCGTCCATCCCAGGAACCATCAATGAGCTTCTTGGACCATCATTCCGGTTACTGGGGGCTGCATTCCACTCCACTGCATCCAGAAGTCCAGTGCCCACATGCCAGCCTGCCCCCCCCACAGCCTACTCCTCCTCACCCACTTGCAGATGCCTGCTGAAGCTGATGGAAATAAAAGCCCCTCCAACCACCAGCTCCCGCCGCCTGCTGCTCGCTGCCAAGGAGCCTGTCTCTCTTTCTCTCTGGCACACCCACACAGACTCAAGCCCTGCCCCTCCTGTGGGACTGTCTGCAAGTTGAGACCCTGCTGCTGGCACATCTTTGGGTTAATACCTTAACTACGCTACATGTGGTGCCAAGTGCTGCTGGTAGGGATCAACAAGTTCTATGAGATTCTGCCAACTGCCAGCATGGACTTCCGCACAGAGTGATAAAAGATTAGAAAGTTAAAACAAAGATTGTAACAATAACAACAAATATAACTTTTATTAACAAAACAACAACAAGAACAACAACATTATAAAACAAAAACCAAACATTTTAAACTAGAAAGGAAACTTATGTATCTATTTACTCAGTCTTTGAGCCTGCCCCCCGGAAGTTGGGGGAAAGGCAGAAGGGGTGCATGGGAGGTAGGGGCAGGGGGCATCACACCCACTGGCATTTCATAGCTGTGCTCGATGGCATCGTTGAGGGCCCCTGCCACTGACACCTTCCAGTTGGAGACCGACTGGCAGAAGTGTTCCTGGTCAGCCATCTCGGTGGAGATGTACTTTGAGACATACTCCGCGTATGCCTCCACTTTATGTTCCCGCACCTTGACCGCCTGGAACCGTTCCACCACTCGGTTCTCCATGGTGGCTGCTTGGACCTTTAGGACAGCCACAAAGTCCAAAACTGGTCTCTCCACTTCACCTGAAAGGCCTTGTCC
Source organism: Sphenodon punctatus (assembly GCA_003113815.1). Classification (NCBI taxonomy): domain Eukaryota; kingdom Metazoa; phylum Chordata; class Lepidosauria; order Sphenodontia; family Sphenodontidae; genus Sphenodon; species Sphenodon punctatus. The sequence continues at coordinate 118,040 of QEPC01006904.1, forward strand.
TTGACAGACTCCCGGAGCATGGGCGACTCCACATTGGGGCTGGTGGAGGGGGAAGGGCTTACATGCCAGTGCTTCCGGTTTGCCTTCGCCCCCCTTCTTATGGCCACGCTAGAGTCCTCATGCCACATCACCGTCAGGCCATGGAGCTTTTCAATATGGGCGATTAGCCCTGATGTGGTCCCCTCTCTCTGCCTCCTTAATCTTTTGAAGCAGATCTAAAGAACATAAAAAGATAGGAACATAAGTAGTGCCAAACTGCATCAGACCAATGGTCTTTGTCAAGCCCTGCCTGCATTCTGTCTCCTCCACAAGTGGGTGGGTGGTCAATCTCTCTCTGCAGGGGACTTGCGTTCCTAAGAGATCATAGGGCATTGGGCAATCCATTCCCTGTTGTTCCAGACCCTGTGCCTTACTTTGCAGACGGCGTATTTTTCTTGCTTCTCAAACCACTTCCAGACATTGGACCTTATCCGCTGACTGTCTGGGGGTGGCAGTGACAACTCTGACCTCCACCTCATCCTGCGTGGTGGCGTGGCACCAGTGCTGGGACCAGCATCCGATTCCTCTCTGAAACAGGAACACATAAGCAACACCTAAGTAATATCATGCATTTATGATGATGCCTCTAGTCCTCCCTCCTTGGGGTGCTAGGGATGGCAATGGGAGATGGTGACCCTGACAGGCATGTGCAAATGCTGCCCTCCTTGGGGTGCTGCTAGGGAGGGATGGCAATGGAGAGACTCTCACTGGCACATGCATATCCTGCCTTACCTGGAGCGCTAGGGATGGCAACTGGAAAGACCCTGGCTGGCACGTGCAAATCCTGCCCTTATTTGGAGGTGCGTAGGGAATGGGATGGCAACTGGAGAATGGAGACCCTTGCTACGGATGGCTGGGAGGCACATGTTTGGGTGGGGTTGCTGCTTGTGCTCGTGCCTGACTGCTGGAAGAGCCCCTCACACTACAGTACCATCTCCCTCTGTAGCAGACATCCGCAGCTACCCACTGATGCCCACTGTTTATGCCTAACTGATGCCCACCACCCATGCACCCACCTGCACGCCAGTGAGCTCACTCTAATGGATAGAGCCTTAAGTTTCTTGTCCTCAAAGTAAAAAAAAAAGTTTACAAACCTGGCAGCAGTGGTAGCAGCACCTCCTGTGCCCACCGGCTCTGGCTCCTCCTCCACCACTGATGGTCCAGGAGCTGAGGCATGAGGAACCTATTCCTGCACCAGTGGCTCTGCCACCTTGGCCTTCCACCAGGTCCGGTGTTTAATGGTGGTGGCACTGGTCACCTTCTTCTCCTTTTTTTTTTTTAACAGACACACTCAACACACAGCACCCACCAACACTCACCAACCAGCCAAACCAAAACCAACACATCCCACACAGCCAAAACCCATGAATCAAAACCGAACACCCAGCAGCCACAGCACACATCCTCTCACCCACACAAGCTCAGCACGCACTCGAATTTCTGGTTTCTGGCATGATCAAGGACTCTCGCAATACTTTTTCCGAATGCCTGAACCAAACCGAACTTTACCAAACCGAATGGCCGAACCCAAACTCGGCAAACGACCCGAACACCCAAACAGAACAGAACAGAACCCAAACCATGATCTGTTCACCCATCCCTACTGATCATGTGGGAGGAATACTGAACTGAACCTGAGGGAGGCTGGAGACGCAGCCAGGGGACTCAGTTGTTTACTCTAAACAAAAGCAAATGGTGGCCACGTGGGTAGGTCCTATGGAGTCTCCAAGCCTGGATTGGAGTTCAGAGGGGCCACTCTGAGCACACTCGGGGTGGGTGGCCAGATGCCTGGGCCAGGTGGGTTGATGGTGCATAAATACTCTGGGCTTGGGAGAGATTGGGGTCAGACAAAGGAAGCTGGAAGCTTCAGGAGGAAGCGACTGATTTCAGGAACCTGAGGTGAGGACTTGGAACTGCAGCTTGAGGAGAGCTGGCTTGACTTGGTCTGGAGTCCTCTTTCTGGGCTAGATGGGGAGATCTGCGAAGGAGGAACCACTAAACAGAATGGGAGACTGTTGCCATTTTGCTGTAACCTTGCTGATACTGTCTGTGCGCTGTTCTGTGCTGAGCCTCTCCACCTATCCCCACTGTTAGTAAAGTGATGTGTTAAGCAGACTCCTGTGTTAGTCTGATCATCTTTGCTCCAGATAGATACCTCTAGGGGAGAGGGAATCTCTCTCTCAGCCTTCGCCAGCTCCCCCCAGGGCAGCGGATTTCCCCACTCAGTCTTTACCGCAAGGGGATCTCTGATTGGCTGCAGGACAGATGTGGCCTTGCCTGAACAACAGGACACAGGGGACCAGGGACCGGTGAGGCGAGTGGGGGTCCATGACATCATGGTATTAGTCAGTTTTGTTCTGCAACATGAATGTCCAGTTCCATTTCATTTCTATGCCGATGATATGAGGCTTTAGAATTCATGCTCAACATTTGCCCCAGAGTGATCTCCTGCGGTCTTAACACCATTAGTAACTGAATGCCTCTACGTTTTCTATAACTCCTCTCCATTGTACTGACAAAAGGAGCTTGACTCCTTAGAATTCAACTGCAATTTTTCCTGAGATATAATTTGTGCTTTTTCAGAACGTGGGACTTTTTGTCTCTTACATCAAAAGCAAAAGGAATGTCATGCCTTCCCGGGCCCCAAACTGAATTGTCATGATCACGTAAGTGAGATTTGTCAGATTACCTCATATAGCCTGTGCAATATTGACCTTGTTAGAACCACTTGCATTGAAACTTCAAGGCAATTCTTAGTTTATCCCTTCTTTGTCTCTCATATGGATAACTCAGGATGGTATTGCCTGGTATTGTGAGAACTGAGAAATCTCATGGACATCAGGAAATGGATGGCAAATCAAGCCTGATTCCAGATATGGTGAAATTTCTCATGGGCATCAATTTAGCTACTTGTTTCAGCCATTTTCCATCACAGTCAGATAATTTCTTTCCAGTGTGTATGCTTCATTCATTTTTCCAGTACGTTAGCATCCTTTTCACTCAAATATCATCACTGTGGGCAATCCCAAACCCTGCGGATGAGCACGCACGTGCAACCTGCACACAACCCACATGCATCCCCATTATGGGGACTGTGGAGAATGTGGAAATCATGTGGAAATCATGTGGAAGCTACACATGCATGAGTTCTGGGTTGGTCCCACTGTGCCTTCCCTTTCTTTTCCTGGAGTCAAGTCAAGTATTTGAATGAACAGCCAGAGGAGACTTTCCGATTCTTGCTTCATTCAGTTTGGTTGGAAACATTCAAATTTGATAGAATTTCTTGATTGGGAGATACTCCTTTCAGCTGTAGTTGAAACCGATTCATTCAAATCTGTAACATTCATGGAATGCTGGTAAAATGTTATATAGTTGGCCTTGGAAGCTTTGCTAGTGCTTGATCAAAATGCTAGTTGAGATAAAATCCAAGGCTTGTAGCTAGTGATGAAGTCTTTATTCATTCAGGTGAACAAGGAAGTAGGACACACATAAGTTTCACATCAAAGTGCTGCCTTTGACAATTAGAGGTTGAATCCTTATTCATCACAATAAGCAGCAATGACTGCTTCCTAGAACAGTTGGTTCTGGAACCAACGAGAGGAGGAGCTATTCTAGATCTGGTCCTGAGTGGCATGCAGGGCCTGGTGCAAGGAGTAACTGTGGCAGAGCCACTAGGCAATAGCCATCATTATATGATCACATTTGACATAATTTCTGTGGGGAGAAAGATAAACAAAAGTACAGCAGTAGCATTTAACTTTAAAAGGGAGACTATGACAAAATGAGGAAACTAGTTAAAAAGAAACTAAAAAGCCCAGTTGCAAGGACTACAAGTTTGCAAGAGGCGTGGAGACTGTTTAAAAGAACCCTTCTGGGAGCCCAGATTAAATGCATCCCAGAAGTTAAAAAAGAAAGCAGGAAGACCGAACTTCTTCCACTGTGATTAAATGGGGAGGCAAAGGAGGCAATCAGAGTCAAAAAGGCATCCTTTAAGAAATGGAAGGCTAGTCTCAATGAAAATAATACGAAAGGGCATAAACACTGGCAACGTAAATGTAAAGTGCTAATAAAGCAGGCCAAGAGAGATTTTGAAGGGAAGCTTGCTAAAGAGGCAAAAACAAGCAACAACAACTTTTTCAAATACATCAGAAGGAAGAAGCCTGCTAGGGAGTCAGTTGGGTCATTGGATGACAAGGGAGTAAAGGGGGCACTCAGGGAGGATCAGGACATTGCAGAGAAGCTGAATGAGTTCTTTGCGTCGGTCTTCACTGCGGAGGATTTTGGGAAGGTACCCACACCGGATCCTTGCTTTGTGGGTGAGGAATTGGAAGAGATGTTACAAATCAATGTGAGGTTGGAGTTGGTTCTCGGCCAAATTGACAAACTGAATACTAACAAGTCACCAGGGCCAGATGGCATTCACCGCAGAGTTCTGAAGGAATTAAAATATGAAATTGCAGACCTACTGTTAGTAATTTGTAACCTGTCACTAAAATCTGCCACTGTACCAGAGGACTAGAGGGTGGCAAATGTAACCCTGATATTTAAAAAGGGATCCAGAGACGATCCTGGAAACTACAGACCAGTAAGCTTGATGTCTGTGCTGGGCAAAATCGTGGAAACCATCATTAAGGACAGAATTACAGGGCATGTTGACAAACATGGCTTAATGGGGAAGAGTCAACATGGATTTAGTAAAGGTAAGTCATGCCTCACTAACCTGTTGGAATTCTTTGA
>QEPC01006904.1:124970-144140 GCA_003113815.1 Sphenodon punctatus
AATACAGCAAACAATAGGGATTACTTACAGTAGGACATTGAAGGAACAACAGGGAGACAGACTAACATGAAGACAAGGCAGGGTGTGCGAGGGAAACTGTACACAGAACTCACCACCACCAAACACTACAACCAAACAAAGACAAAGGGCAAACAAGGTGCATCTAGAGAAAGAACAAGGTGAGTGGGCCAAGCACAAGTCTAAGGGGAAGTGACTCGAAGCTCCACACCTGCCACTGACCTCAACAGTCCTTAAGTACTCCCCAGAGCCAATCAGAGCGTGGCAGGTGTGGCCACGCCTACCACCAGGTGTGAGTGGTAAGCAAGGCAGGAGAGAAAAGGGAGAGTGCCATGAACAGGAAGAGAGCCGTCCCATGCAGCCCATTGCCAATAGTGCAGGCTGCCGAGAATACCTCCCAGAAGCCCCCAAGGCCAGAGGTTCAGGGCCTGGCCGTGACACCTATTGCATCTGGACAGTGAGGACTGTGTTCATTTACTATAGTTTCATCAAGGAAATATTAATGAATCTCATGCTAGTGCTGCAGAAAGGGAAAAGAAAAGAAGAAAGAAAAAAGAGCAAAGGAATATCATCAAATAATGTAATTTTTACAACATCATAAATGCCATAATTCTGAGTTACTGTCTCAGAGGGAGGTTATGAACCCCAATGATGGTTGATATATTCTCCATGTCTTTCTTACTGCCTGGAGCTGCCAGGATTAAGTTTCTAAGTGGGTTCACCTGGTACATTTTCTTTTTGGAAACCACCGCATGACATCAGCATACATAAGATGTTTAAGTAATAAAGGCAATTGCATTAATTCAAAGATCAGTGCCAACATATGTGTAGATAAAATCACTGTTATTAATATTTATAGCTTTGAGTCATGACAAATTGAACTGTTACTCCACTGGGGTACATCCAGGTAGAGGTGTCCATGATTCTGAAACAACATATGGGACTTTATATCTGTTACCGTGCAAGACATCTTGGAAAGAACACTCTTTTACTGTTTGTTTCCACACTACTTTGACCTGGAAAGAATAATTAAAAAATGGGTTGGGGGGATAAATCCATTGAATATTTATTTATTATTTATTTATAAATATTTGTTAGCTGCCCCCTCATGCCTACGACCTTTTGGGCGGCTTACAGCATAAAAACACACAATAACATTCATTAAAACAATGTTTTAAAATACAACCCCCCCATGTACAGTAAGAGAACACCCCCATGCCCTCAGTGGGGGGGGGGTGTTTGTGCCCACAGGGGGGCAGAGCAGGGGTGAGCAAGAGCTCCTTTTGCCCCTCCCCTGCAGCTCTTGAGTCTTGGCACTGTGGGCCAAGGGAGGGGTGGGGGGGAGGAGATGCACCTGGTGGGTGGAAACCTGGCCAGGTATATATACCTGGACCGGCCAGGTTCATCTTCCTCTCCCCTCTGGTGCAGGAACACACACAAAGATTTGCTCGTGGATCTCTTACCGGTTCTGGGATATCTTCTCTGGTGAGTCAGGGGCCCATTCACTGGTAAAGACTAGGGGTGGGAACTTCGGATCATCCGGTATCCGATACTGCCAGTATTTTGCTGTTCCGGCAGTATCGGATTAATCTGGATATTGGGGTACCGGTACCGGTTCTTCCGGGGAAACCCGGAAGTTCCCCTTAGCCTAGTAAGTGCTAAAGCCGGCAGCCACAGCCAGCGCTGAAGCCGCTGGACCGCCGCTGCCACCGCCCGGAGCACCAAAGGTAGGCGATCCCTGGGTGGGGGGTAGGGTGATCCCTGAGGTGGTGTGCGTGTTAAACCACCCCCACCCCAGGGATCACCCTAGTACCTGCTGGTGCCCGCACTAGCAGGAACTTAGGGTAATTTTTAATTTTTTTTTAATCCAGGCTGGGCAGGGTGGGTGGGGGGTGCCCCCCCTTCCACCCGCACAGCCTGGGAGGGGAAGGGATTTTTTTTTCCCCATTGATTTCAATGGGGACAGTTCCCCATTGAAATCAACGGAATAGATCCGGCACCGGTAAACTGGTTTTAATCCAGTAAACCGTTTTTTTGCAAATCGGTAACCGCTAAAACTGGTAGCCGTTTTTTTGCCAGATGTCCCATCCCTATTAAAGACCATGTGGGGCAGGGGATGAAACTCCCTTTGGGAAGCCGGCCCAGAACTTAAAACCCCGGGGGGGGTTGCCGGGTGAGCCCACATGGAGACACCAGTTAGGAGAGCGCCAGTAAGCGTGGCGGCTCAAGACTTTTATTTGAGTTAAAACCCAGGGGACGGGGCGGCGGAGGCCCGTGTGGAGTTCTTAGGAGGGGGGAGCCAGTGAGAGCCCATGGGGAGCACTGCCGCCACTACACTTTCATTTCAACCCCAGGGGGGTGCCGTTTGAGCCCACAACCTGGGAATGGAAGCCAGGGAGCTAATGCAGCGTGCTTCCGCCACTTGAACACCACTGCCTGGGACAGTGCGGTGGCACTAAACTTTCATTTAACCCGGGGGGGGCGTGTGAGCCCGCATGGAGCGCCGCTGCCAGAGTTGGCGCAGCGGCATTAAAATTACATTTAATTTGGACCCTGGGAGGGGGAGCCAGGGAGCTCACCTGCAGCACTTCCACCATGTGGTGCACCACCAAATTTAAATTTAATTTAAACCCCAAGAGGGGGAGGAACCAGGTGAGCTGAAACGGAGTGCCACCACCTGGGGATAGCACGGCGGCGCTCACACCCTGCTCCACATGGGGGGGGGAGGGCATCTGACTCATTATGAGCGCTGCTGCCTGGATTTAGTGCGACGGCACTCTGTATTGATTTAAGGAGGGGGTGGTGGCTGCATGAGGGCACCTGAACTCCACTCACAGTCTGGGGGGTGTGCCTGACCTCTCTCAAGAGGCAAGTGACCTACCCCCCCCCCAGCGTTCAACATGTATTAATGTCAGGGGGCCCAAAGCCAGTTTTGACACACACACCCGGGGGCAGGTAAGCCAACAGGCAGTGTGGTAGGGCTTCTTTCCCCTCCCTCCCAGTACCTATAAAAACTAAGTTCTGCTCCAACCATTTACAATTATGGGGATGCAATATAACACTACTGGAGTTATTAGTAAATGAGAGCAACATCCCCTAATGATGTTTTGGCTATATTATTATTATTATTATTATTATTATTATTATTATTATAAGCATTTGTGTAGCACCAGTTGTGTACCTGGCACTTTACAGAACAATAAGATAGACGCAGTCCCTGCCTATGGCTTACAATCTAATAGACATGGAGGGGGAGACAATGAGAGGGGACATAGGGGAGACAAGGGATAAATAACATTCACACAGTTGTGAGGTCTCAGGTGCATCTGCTTGGCTTGGTTGCAGTTAGGTAGGAGTCTGCGGGGAGGGAAGACAGTAAAAATTGAAAGGAAAGTTCTAGCAGGCGTTGCGAAAGGCAGCGAGGAAGAGGTGGGTTTTGATGAGCTATTTGAAGGTGTAGAGGGAGGGGGCAAGGCAGATGTGGGCAGGGAGTGAGTTCCAGGCATGGGGGGCAGCAAGGGAGAAGGGGCAAAGGCGGTTAGGGTACCAAGGGAGACAAGGGAGAGCAAGGGAGGGGACAAAGGAGGAGCGGAGAGTGTGTGCAGGAGACTAGGGCTGAGAGGTAAGGTGGAGCCAGGTAGTGAAGGCATTTATAAGTGAATACCAGCAGTTTGTGAAGGATGCGTTTGGGAAGGGGGAACCAGTGAAGAGAGGAGAGGCTGCATGTGGTCGAAGTGACGGGCTGAGTGGATGACCCTAGCAGCGGAGTTTTGGATGGAGATAAGGGGGGGCAGGTGAGAGCAGGAGAGGCCAGCAAGGAGGAGGTTGCGAGATGACCATGGTGTGAACAAGGTTTTGACTAAAGAGACAGAGTAAGGGGCGAATCCAAACAATGTTATGGAGGGCGAAGCAACAGGACTTGGCAACAGAGTCAATGTAAGGTTTAAAGGAAAGGTGAGTATTAGGGATGGGCAAACAGAACCGAGTTAGGAAATTCAGTTCGGTTCAGTTCAGTTCAGAAATTTGGTTTGGTTTGGAAGTTCGGTTTGGTCAATCGAACTATTCGAGTTCGGTCCGAACTCCAAACTTCTGAACAAAGTTCGGAAATTCAAACCCCATTGAACTAAATTGAATATTGTCTTTTAGGAATGGGCGAACAGAGTCAAGTTAGGAAATTCGGTTCAGTTCGGTTCGAAAATCGAGTTTGGTTCGAAAGTTCGGTTCAGTCGACTGAACTGGTTGAGTTTGGTCTGAATGCCGAACTTCCGAACCGCGTTCGCCCATACCTAGTGAGTATCGAAGATGAAGCCCAAGCTGCGGACTTGGGGAACGGGGCGGATGGTGACCCCATCAGTAAGGATGGACAGGGAAGAGGGAGAGGAAGGGTAGGGAAGAAAGATAAGGAGCTCAGTCTTAGCCATGTTGAGCTTGAGCTGACGTTGGGATATCCAGGGGGAGATATCAGAGAGACAGTTGATGAGGCGAGCTTGGACAGAGGGGGAGAGAGAAGGGGTGGAGAGATAGAGTTGAGTGTCATGAGCATATATGGTTTTTGAGGAAAGTTCAATGTCAGTGGGGTCGATCCCATGCCACATGGATACCACACAAACCCCCACCCCACCCATGCACCCATGCGTGCGATTACTGCATGGCATACCGTGCCCACAAATGGAACTGTGCATGGGTCCTATGTGATGTACATGTGGGGTGAGCCAACAGGCAATGTGGTAGGGCCCATGGGGCTTTAGTTAGTTAACCCTGGGAGCAGGGGATTCCCACGGGTATGGGGAGCACTGTGGGGAAGGGGGAGAGCATCCAGGTGAAGCCTCTTCCATGGAGGAAAGCGTGCCGTCCCTTGAATTCGTCAAGCTACCGTCACACCTTTGCCGGTGCACTGGAGTTAACGTATCTCTATGTTAATGGTATCTTCTTTCTATCTTTCTGAACGTGCAGGTCTCTATGGAGTGTACAAGGGCTAATTGTGGTGGCAGGGGTGCTGGGGCTTTACGCTCTCTGGTGGGCAAGGGGGCAAGCTCAGTTGGGGGTTCCTGCCACCCCTGCTGTAAGGAGTGACCAGGAGCAGCTGGACAGTGCTTCTTGGTACAGCATGCAGGATGTAGTCAGGATGATTGCCATTGCATTGGAGACTTGGCTAGCCCCACTATTCCCTAAGGGCAGGGCCCTGAGGGATCCGCGGGTCTGCGAATCGCAGATTTCCCGCGGAATTCCCCTCCCCCCGCGGAATCTCCTGCCCCGCTTACCCCAGCGCAGAATTTCCAGCCTGCGCTGCGGGGACGCGGGGCAGGAGATTCTACGGGGGAAGGGGAATGAACAAACCCTCGGGGCTTCCCCTCCCCAGCCTCCCCACTTGCCAGGGCCCTTTAATTTGCTTACCAGGGATGGCAGCAGCAGCTGCTCCGTCCAGCACGCTCTTTTCCTGCTCGCACTTCCTGGCCCCTCCCGACGGGGCTCTCAGGGCGACGCAGCCAGATGACGTCATCCGGCTGCGTCGCCCTGAGAGCCCCGTCGGGAGGGGCCAGGAAGTGCGAGCAGGAAAAGAGCACGCTGGACGGAGCAGCTGCTGCTGCCATCCCTGGTAAGCAAATTCTTTGGGGTTTTTTTGGTGGGGGGTGGGATTCAAGCACGCCCCAGCAGCTGGGGAGGGCAAGTCCCGGCAGCTGGGGAGGGGAGGCCCTGAGGGTTTACCAGTGCGGGGGGAGGAGGAGGCAAACCAAGCCCCCCCCCCCGCATGGTAAATCGCGCCGAGGCGCAGAATTGGCCCCTGACTCCCGCGGAATTTTTAAAAAAATTCCGCGGAAGAATCGGGGCCCTGCCTAAGGGCTACTTCCCTTCCTTAGAGGGCTCCTTTGTTTGGCTTCTTTATCTGCCACAGAGGGAGGCCATGGGAGCATTGGCCATGTACATTTCGCAGGCACTTAAGAGAAGAGGCCGTATTAAGGAGCTCCAAAAAACAAATTAAGACACCTTCCAACAACCCGGTTGATTTTCCTTCCTTGCCTGATCTATGAGGTCTATGGGCATCCTCTGCTGTTTCTTTGCTAGCTATATTGAAATATGCTCTTCCCATATACCATCTTGTACTTCCTTGAGTGTATGGCAGCCTTGATGTTTGCTCTCACCTGTGTATTACAACGAAGATTTTGGGAATTTCACTACCCAGATGTATTTAGTGGACAATTATTTTGTTCAGTTTTGCCCATTTGTGGCCAAATTTTATAATCCTATAATTTTATAATTTTACTATTTAATCTTATACGTTGGTTGCTAGTTTTGTTATGGTTTGTCTTGTATGTCTTGGGTCATGACGCAAGTCTGCACCCATATTAATAATTTGAATTGAATTGAATTGAATTGGGTGGCCAGAGCAGTGACATGGGAGAGGCAGCAGGGCCCAGCCCGTCAACCGCCGGGCAGGGCGGGCACTGGTATTGGGATAAATCGGCAGTACTGGCGTTAGATGCTAATGCTCCAACCCCAGTCTGGGATCCTAATGCAGTTCAAATAGAGGCCCAAGCCACCTATGGGTGCCTGGATGTCACACCAGGTTTACACGCATATGCCATCCCCATCTCCTTGCCTGGCGATGACCTGTCCCTTACGACCAAGGAAAAGATATGGAAGGGGGAATTTATAGACATGTTCATGCTATTGCACGGTGAGGACCCAGGCGAGGAGGGCACTGAGTCCAACAAAGGGGGAAAAGGCAAACGGAAAAGGCCCACGGTACCCATGAGTTGGGGAAAATGGTCAAGCTGCTTCTATATCTATATGGGCGTGATGGTATACAGGTTGCTAAGTAGGGCTTGGCAGCTAATCCAATATGCTGCTACCATTCAGAAGGCTTATTTAGACTTTGGGGGAGATGGCCTGGCTTGAATACAATGAAATGTTTCATCATGGGGAGGCATCCAACCCCCACACATGCTGGGACATTATAGATTACAATACACACTCACAAATTATGGCCCTGCACTGCCCTGTGGCAGGCATCCGGATGGGGAGTGGGGTGGTACTACCAGGGCCTTTGAAGCAAGTTTTGGGAAAGCTGGTATGTTGGGCTTTCAATGGGGAGGGGTGTTTTTGTGCCCGTTGAAAATACACCCACGCTTGTGCTAACTGTGGAGGTGGTCACCCTGCCTCTACCTACTTCTGGGGGCACCCTGATTTTTGGAAGCAGAGGTTTGCAACCGGAGGCCCAAATCAGGACCAACATGGGGGCGGAGGGGCACAGCAGGAAAAAGGGGGTCCAGGGTTTGTCTCCTATACCAATCAGGCTTGAGGTACTGGGTCCCGTTCTGCAGCATTACCCCAACAGGTTCGACACTGATTACTTATGGTGGGGATTTTTGGAGGGTTTTCAGATTCCTTACATGGGTCCATGGGTCAGCCAGTTAGCGAAAAACTTGAAATAGTTGTGGGGAATGGAAGAGGTGGTGTGGACTAAGATTGGTAAAGAAATAGCAGCAGGTAGGGTGGCGGAGCCATTCCAAGCCCCTCTATTTCAGCCCTTGAGGTGTTCACCACAGGGGATAGTGCCAAAAAATACCAAGGGTGGTGGTGGTACCACTTGATACATCACTTGTCATACCCCAGGGGCAGTTCTGTCAACAACAGAATTGACCCCGTGCTGTCCTCAGTGCAGTACACATCTTTTGATTCCATGGTGCATGCGGGCATGTGGAAAGGGGGCGCTTATGGGAAAGTGTGACATAAAATCGCTTTCCGCTTACTGCCGAGGGATTTAGTTCTCTTGGGTTTCTCTTTTGGCGGCCAGTTTTTCTATGACAAGGCCATGCCCATGGGTTGTGCCATTTCCTGCTCTGTCTTTGAGCACTTCAGCACCATGCTGGAGTGGGCAGTGAGAGAGAGGGCAGGTTTACCTTCCATATCACATTATTTGGATGATTACCTCTTTTCGGGGCAGGCGGGCCCCCAGGAGTGTTCACGGCTTATGTCCACGTTCGCTACGGTGACAGCCGAGCTAGGCGTCCCATTGGCTGGGGAAAAGATGGAGGGTCCAGTGACCCGGCTCTCCTTTTTGGGTATAATAATTGACACAGAATCTTGCACAGCAAGTCTCCCTCTAGACAAGCTGTCATCCCTGCAGGTGCTGCTCAGAAGCACGGTGGGAGTCAAGAAGGTAACTTTAAGGCAATGTACTCCAGCAATGCAATGCTAGGTCACTTAAACTTTGCCTGCAGAGTGGTGTCCCCCGGAAGGGCATTCTATGCCCGGTTGGCCCGGGCAATGGCAGGTGTGACATCCCCTTACCACCGTATTCGGATATCCAAAGGCCTTAGGGAGGACCTTATAACCTGGCTAACTTTCCTTGATAGCTACAATGGGATTTTGCTGTGGAGGGAAGTGCAGCTGCTTGAGGCGGATCTTCAAGTCATATTCGATGCTGCTGGGGTGATAGGTTTCAGGGTTTTCTTTCAGGGCAGTTGGTGTGCATAGCAGTGCGCCCCCCCTCCTCCAATTGGCTTCCACTGAGCTACTCAGGGACATAACTTTTCTGGAGCTCTTTCTATTATTGGTGGTTTTGGAGCTCTGGGGGCAGCACTTCTGGGACACTCATGTATGTTTTTGGTGCGATAACCAGGCGGTGGTACAGATTGGGTATTTTCAGACGTTACAGGGCCACTTGGCCCCGTACTGAAAACAACCCATTCCTTCCCCGCCGGGGTCACCCCATCACGCCATATCAGACGTGCCGGGGGGATCCCGGCGGGGAATGTGGGAGAGGGCGGGGCCACACGGCACAACGTGCGGCCGCACAGCCCCGCCCCCTCCACGCACCCCGCCGCCCGCCCTCCGAGGAGACGGGCGGGCGGCGGGGCCAATGCGGCCGCCGCGTCCGGCTGACTGCGCCATGGCCCGGGATCCTGCCGGGGATCCCGGGACATTGAGAGCGGCCTGACGTTACTTTTCGTTGGTCCCTGCCCGGGGTCCGTTTGACCGCGCTTCCCAGGACATTCCCCCGGCTAGCCCGGGAAGCGTGGTTCAAATTGACCCCTTGCGGGTATTCACCGTGGCGAACATCTGGCGGCCGCCAAACAGACATTCGAGACACGGTGACCACAGGTGGGTATTCACCGTGGTTCACCATGATCTCGTAACGTCTGAAAATACCCATTGTCAACTGACAGTCTAGTAAATTCAGCAGAGTCATGGTCTTAGTCCGTTGGTTTGTCCTGAAGTGCCTTTCCCTTAACATGTATTTTTCAGTCAAACACATGCCCGGTGTTCATAACGATATTGCTGATTCCTTCTCTCATTTCCAGATAGAGCAGTTCTGTTCCCTCACACCTGGCGCCAACATCAACCTGAAGGTGATGCCGGAGGCCTTGTGGGAGCTTGGGAACAAAGATTAGACAAGGGTATTAAAGTTGCGGTGTCGAGCTCCACCTGGCGTTCATACATGAACTCTTTCCAGGAATTCTGAAATTTTCTGTCTGTCCACGGTTTTCAGGAGCAATGGCCCATACCCCCTTGTCACGTGGAATGGTTCGCGGCTCACTTGAGTTGCCGTGAATTGGCACCGTGCACCATAAAGTGTTGCCTAGTGGCTATCGCCTTTTTCTGCAAGGCGCAGGGGATGGCGGATCCCTGTACGGGTTTCAGGCTCCGCAGGGTGGTCGAGGGGTGGGCCAAAGAGCAGGGTTTCAGAAGGGATGCCCATCTTCCACTTCCTGTTAACACACTGGCTCGCTTGATTGCTGCATTGTCACGGATCTGTTCATCTCCTTATGAGGTGTTGCTTTTCCGGGTGTTTTTTTCCACAGCATTTTTTGCAGCATTGAGAATCAGTGAGTTGGCACCTTCCTCTCAGGGTGATCAGTCGGGCACTGCCCTGGAGTTATGGGATGTAGCCCAAAGGCCTGACTCTATCGCCATCACGATTAGGTGATCCAAGACTGATCAGGAAGGACGGGGGCAGTTATTGATGCTGCACCAATCCCCATTCAGGGTGGTGTTCCCAGTCTTGTCATTGGGTGCTTACTTGGATGTGTGCCCTCAGCTCCAGGGCCCCCTCTTCATGCATTTGGTTGGGTCGTTTCTGACCAAATTCCAATTTTGGGTTTATTTTAGCAAAGGTTAACGACGCTGGGTCTACGGCAATCCGACTATGGGTCACACTCTTTCCGAATCGGAGCTGCATCCATGGCAGCCGCAGGACGGCTACCTGCATCTCAGATTAAGGCTATAGGCAGATGGAGATCGGGCGCTTATTGGGCTTACCTGTGACCATTCAGCCCTCCTCAGTAACCCCTTAATCTGTCTGTAATAATATCATGTTTTGTTTTGTCACCTTCAGGCACGGGATGGTTGCTCACCGTATGGATCTATGGGCACCACATTGTGCTCTGGGCTGAATGCCACGCTGCCAATTTGGACTTTGGCACCCAGCTGAGTTGTGGACTGCAGACCCGGATTTATTGGTTTGGGCACAGTGGTATGCAATGGGGACAGCTGAAGCCTTCACTGTTCAGCAGGGTGGCATGTTTTGGGCAGTCTCATGTCCTTGTTATCCACTTGCATGACAATGACCTTGGCCTGCGCAGTGCATGGGAGCTCACTGGTGAGATGAAGGCTCACGTCTCCGAATTGATGGTTGCGAGGCCACAGTCCTCCATATGGTGGTTGAATTTGCTTGAGCACCAGAAGTGGCGGTACGCTGTCGCACCAGGCAAAATAGAGCGTGTCAAGCATAAAATCAACAGGGCTATGTGGGCGTTTTTCGCGCATTGGGGAGGCTGGGTGGTACACCATGAGTGGATTGTGTGCCAGGATGCAAGCCTTTTTCTTGAAGACGGTGTGCATTTGTCTGAGGAGGGGAATGCTGTCTGGCTGGAGGACTTGAGGGAGGTCTTCCATGCGCATTTCAGGATACCTGTGTGGGGGAAAGAGGTTGAGTGAAGTTCCTTCCTCCTCCTTTTTTGTGGTGGTTAGCGGGGTAGGAGCCATGCTGTGGGCTCCCTAAGAGCTAAGGGGATGCACTTGCACCCCATCACCACTCGGGGAGCAGGGGGGTCTTAAGGGCAGGGGCCCCAGCCCAGGCTTGGGATGGCTGGTAGGGGGCTTTAACCTGCCCTGACCCAAGAGGAGGGTGAATTTGAAGGGTTGATTCACCCGGGTTAGGCGGGTGAGACTTAGCTCAGCCTCCTTGCCTGCTTTGTATTAGCATGGTACCTCTCCAATACATACACACAGGTTTCTCTATTTGCTTGTTGTTAAGTGTATATATAATAGGGATGGGCAAACACGGTTCGGAAGTTCAGAGTTCGGACCGATCTCGGTCCGTTCGGTCGACTGAACCGAACTTCCGAACCGAACTCGAATTTAAAACCGAACCGAACCGAATTTCCGAACTCCGTTCTGTTCGCCCATCCCTAGTGGCAACACACACCAAAAAAAACTGGTTTTGAATGGCCGAACTTGGTTCGGAAGTTCAGAATTCGACCAAACTTAGTCTGTTCAGTCGACTGAACCGAACTTCCGTACCGAACTCGAATTTTAAACTGAACCGAACCGAACCGAATTTCTGAACTCGAATTTCAAACCAAACTGAGCTGAACCGAATTTTCAAACTCCGTTCTGTTCGCCTATCCCTAATATATAATGTAATAAAGTTGTGGTCGATGCCTCTTTTATCCCAAAAGATGTTTCGTCTGTTCTTATGGGTAGTGCAAGCACAAACAAACAAAAAAATGGCAATTTGGGTAATAACTAGGGGTTGAACTATTGGGAAAATCTTGGTTCTCAGTTTTTTCAGTACTCACTTCTCTGTCTATTGGTTTTCTACCGGTTCTTGGTTCTCTTGGTATCAGAGTCTTAACATTGCAGTTTTCCCCATTGATTTCAATGGGGGAAACCACAATGTTAAAAATCTGATAAAAAATCCAATGTAAAAGATCTGATACTGCCAAGAACTGAGAAAGAACCGAGATATTGGATTGATCCGATATAGTCATTATTGGCTACTCTCAGGTCTGGGCAATACCAAGAGTCCCATCCCTAGTAAAAACCAATATCAATTTTTGCTCCATTGGATTTCGATCTCAATTATTATGAGAGCAGCAATGGGTAGAGAAAAAAAATGTTTACCCCACCAATTTTCAGGGTTCCTGACAAAAAAATGAAGAGAAACGAATGAAACTAATGAAAACAAATGAAATACCACAAATAGTGTGGGGTGGGGTGCAGAGGTATGCTTGATCGAGAGTAGCATTCACTACTCAGTTTCTTGGTTTGG
Organism: Sphenodon punctatus; assembly: GCA_003113815.1. NCBI lineage: Eukaryota > Metazoa > Chordata > Lepidosauria > Sphenodontia > Sphenodontidae > Sphenodon > Sphenodon punctatus. The sequence goes on from QEPC01006904.1 coordinate 137,266, forward strand.
GGTTGGATAGCGGAATTCAGTAGGCTTGCTCAATTTCAAAGGTTCTAGTTACAGCTTAAGTTATTCTGCTTAATTTTCTTCTGGTTTTGTTTTGTTTTCGGGTTTTTGTTTTTGGCTTGGTTGTCTTGGTATTTCATTTATGCTATTTCAGTAATATTAGCACTGTTACCGATGTGCAATTGCTGAAAAGAATGTAATCACATGACCAAACACCTGAAATAACCGACCTGAAGAATGAAATTAATTAATATGTAAAAACATGAAACAGAACCTCCCCTCAAAAAATGGAAATGTGAGTGTAAAGGGCACCCCTTGGAGTTAAGTCTTGTCAGGATCCACACCCAATGAGGCCAGCCCACAAGGGATCTTCGCCAACAGTGTCCTTTATTAACAGTGCTCTGTGTCACGGACCATCACCACACAGTTCATACATAGAGTACTCCCAGGCACTTTGTCTGAGTGCCTCCACAGTCTTCATCCCCAGGTTTCTCTGGGTGTCCTCTGGCTGGGCACAATCCCCCCTCCCAGTTTCTACACATTCACCACCCCCTCCCAGGCACGATCCCTCCTGTAGCCAGGTAGAGAGGCAGAGCCCTCCCTTGCCTACGGGTGGGCAGGAGGCATCCCATCCAATTTTGTTTTGGTTTTCATTTTACCCAAAACACTCCATTTTTGGGGGTTTTCATAAATGAAACATTGGTTTTATTTCTTCTTCTTCTTTTAATTAAAAAAAATGGATCCCGGTCCATGATGAGACTAGCCATCCTTCAGACATACCAGCCACATCACTACAGGGAATCAGGGAGGGGGCAGGGCCAGGTTGAGTGGCATGCCATGCAGCCACACATGCTCCAATTCCCAGTCGTCCTCCCTCAGGGACACGGGCAGGTGCAGCGGCCAATGAGGTCACTGTGCCCAACTGCTAATGGTGGCCGAGGCCATGATGAGGAATGGGCCAAGGTTACAGACGTTACTTTTGGCCCTTTCCTGATGATGGTCAATCTTAACACGATTCCGGCTCTGCGGACAGCCACAGGGTCAGAACCATGGTTGGAATTGATCCCTGCCAGGTGTTCACTGTGGTGAACATCTGGCAGGGATCAATCAGATGTTACGGAGATGACAGCCACCCAACAGTATACTTCACTGTGCTTCAGTGGAGTTCACTGTGATCACGTAATGTCTGAAAATATCCTATGATACAAGCCAGTTACAAGTTTGTAGAAATTCCCTGTCAAGTTTCTATGCACTCAACAAATGTGCCATTCTTTTTCAGTATGGTTGAAACCTCTGTCTGTGGTTTATTTTCTTGCTGCCTTTTTAATAAAGCTTGGTGGATCTTGCATTGCATTTGAAGAAATGAAAAGAAGAGAAATAGAATGATTTGAACAGGAGATATCTATTCAAACAAGGTGTGTGAAGAGTTAGGACTGACCACGTTGGCAGCGTTGGACTTCTTTTCCATATAAGAATGTTAAGCAAGGAAAATGATAAGGCCAAAAATTTTAATTTAGTAATGAACAGAAGTTATCAATAACCCAGTGGTTTTAAACCATCTAGGTGCCTGCGATAACAATATAATTAGATTTGAAAATCAAAAGATGGAGATGAAAAAATGCAATTAGGAAGATAAAAAATGTAAATGGTGGAAAGTGCCACTGGCGAGATTAAAGGAATTCTGAAAGGTTAATTGGGAGCACGGATAGAAGGGAAACTATTAGAAAGGAGTTGGGAACGTTCAAAGCAGTGCTCGGAAGCTAACACGATAAATACAGAGCTCTATGCTGAGAGAGGATGAAGAAATTACCTGCCGATATTTCCCTCCATCCCCACAGCCAGCTGCAGACTAAATGGGAAATGTATAATATTGTGAAACTGCTTTTTTTGGAGCAAGGAATATGGTTAAATGTCAAGTCTACCTGGAAAACGTCCAAGAGAAAATGCAGGTTATTTGAAAATGAAATTTCCTGTGGCTAAAAAGAGGGATCAATGAAATATTCTGGGTTGGCTGAGACCAGCATTTTGACTGTACTTGCATGCATGTGCAGTGCTTCATGGGCTATGTAGTTCACCAGAGATCAAACCTTTATTCAACAGAACAATGCTGGAGCAGGGAGCTGGGGAGAAACGGCCATGAGGAGACCTCTTGCAAAGGGTGTTTGCCTCAACAAAATAAGGCATGTAGAGCAGATTTGAGAGGTGATCAGATTGAGGACAGATTGGTTGGTACAGACTGTGCTTATTGTTATATGTGTGTGAACTCGAGGCAGTACAGAGACCAGGGAAACAGCTAGTGTTGAAATGAGTAGTACGGTTGATACCAACCGAAAACACCAGCATTTTCAAGCAGTCCACTCCATGCCGAACTAGGGGTGTGCAGTTCATTTATGATTATTTTTTTTTACTTACTAAAGCAAATGAAGCCCCATTCATTTAGTAATTGAAATATGGAAATGGATAAATAACCAAACAATTTGCTTTCATCTATTTGTGTTTTAATTAAAAAAACAAAAACAAAAAACCAACCAGTGCATGCGGAATATGGCCACCAGGGTCATTCTGTGCATGCGCGAGATTGCGCACCATTTCCCAAAATGGCACTGGCAGTGTCCGCAGTAAATTTTTTGTTGTTGTTAAATATATTAAAAAGTAATTTTAAAATCAGTGAACCGCCAGATCATTCTGCACATACATAGCCCTTTCGCAAAAGGCCATGAACAGAATGGTTCAGTGGCTAGTTTGCACATGCACAGAGACATTTTTTTAAAAAAATAAATGCAAATAAATGAAAATTAACAAATCTGAAAATGGTATGGTCATTTACAAAAAAAACTCCCCAAAACAAAGGGTGTTTTGTAAGTGAAAATGAAAACGAAATCAATAGGAATGCATTCTGCACACCCCTACCACTTACCCCAAAATAGCCGGTATTATCATTGTTGAGTGACTGATTTACCATTTTATCTATCAGGAGCGATTGGTAAAACAATAAATCAATAAAGAACCCTGCCTGGGTCTGATCCTGAGGCCACTCGCCTAGGGCTGATCTTGCTTCTTATATTCTCACTTTTCTCAAATAGAATCAGGGTTCTTGGCTCGTTCTTGCAAAGAAGAACGAGCTTAGAATTGCCCTTACCCTCACTGAGAAATACAATAATCTTGCCCTCCTCCCGCACTTGTTAAAAAAACCCAAAAACCTTATACTCACCTAGCTGCCTCTCTCCGAGTCTGGGGCTGCTCACTGCTCTCTCTACTTCCCTGTGGGGGCAGGCAAGGAGGCATGTTTGCTGGGGAAGTAGCTCTCTCACAGCGAACAAAATAATAATAAAAAACCCCACTGCACATATGAAAAAATGGCCACCCGGGCTGTCCTGAAAATGCGAAGCCCTTTTCCAAAATGACATTGGCAGTGTCGGTGCCATTTTGGAAGAGGAATGCCGGTTCGCACATGTGCAAACGGCACAAACACATGTGCAGAATGGCTGCCGACACTGTCAGTGCCATTTTGGAAAAGGGCCGTGCATGGTCAGAATGTGCATGCATAGACCGGATTTAAATTTTTCTCAAGATTCTCCCTAGATTTCAGAACGTTGTCGAGATCTTGGCAAGAACTCGGTAACCTTTCTCAATTTTCAGAACAAACTCATGAGAACACGGGAATGTTCTTGATTCAGCCCGACACTCACCCTTGGACCTGAGCCTCTCTTGCATTCCCAGCAGGCTGACCACTGAGACTAAGGGTGTGCAATTCATTTGATATCTCGCCCCTCCAACCTCAGGCAGCTCAGGGTGGCTAACAGTATTAAAACATCATAAAACAACATAAACAACATAAAAACAACACAACCATAACTAACACCCCTCATCACAATAAATACCATAAAAGTAGATAAAATAACCCAATCTCCCTTCAATCCAACCTCCCCCCCCCACGCTCCCCACCCTACTCATCTCCCTCTCCAAATCCCTGATGGAAAGACTTACATAGCCGTAGGAAGGTGAGTAGATTTTAGCAGAGGCGGGCCTCCTCCAGGAGGGAGTTCCACAGAAACAGTGCAGATGTTTAGTTTTAGCTAAATTTAGTTAAATTAGTAAATAGAAAATTTGTTAAATAGTAAAAGAAAAAGTTTTATTTTATTTTAGTTAAATTAGTAAATTAAATGTTTGTACATTCAGTTTAGTTACTAATTTAACTAAAACCAAGTAAATTTCAAACAAGTCGTTTTAAAAAGGTGTTTTTGTTTCCCCCCCACTGAACTCTATATAACCAGCTATTAGGCTGCGAAGCACTCCAGGGAAGGAAGAGGGGAGCAGGCAGGGGAGAGTAACCAGGATACACCGCTGACATCCTGATTTCCCACTGGGCAATTGGCATTAGGACAATGGGAACGCATCAGGCAACAGTATGACAGACACAACGAACCCCTGGGATAAGTCTTTCTTCAATGCTTCGAGCAACTTGGCACATTGGCAGTGCCAATCAGGAGGGCTGGGGGAGGGCACTGTGACACCCATAACCCCCTGGTGTGCTCGCTGCTTCTGCATGCCAGTCTCTCCTAGTCTGCCCTCCTGGGGCACTTCCTACAAGTTGAAGCCCTGTCATACTTGGGGCACCAATAGCAGTGGCTGCTGCTCCTCTACCAGCCTGCTGCCTCCCAGTGTCTCTGTCTCCTGTGCCCACTGCTGCCTGCCAGTCTCTCTCTCTCACACACACACTTTATTGAGTGCCGATAACGAGAAAGGAAAGGGAACGGGCAGTAGGGATGGGCGAACGTGGTTTGGAAGTTCGGAGTTCGGCCCGAACTTGGCCTGTTCAGACGACCAAACCCGAACCCGAATCAGAATACGAACTGAACGAACCGAACTCGATTCTGAACGTCAAAATAGCCTATCGTTCGGTCAGTTCGGATCGCGTTTGGGTGAGTTCGGGTGGCAAAAACGTGTCACTGGAAGGCAAAACGTGACAGGGAGGGGGAGTCAGCTGAGGAACAGACTTCCAGGCACCAGGGATGGAGAGGCTTGGAGTAGCAGCCAGTCTACCCAATCACCATCCCTTTTCACCTCAGACCACTGGCTTCGCAGTCTGCAATTGGCCACGGGCTACGCTGCACGGAGTCAATGGGGCTTGCGGTGAAGCGGGCGCAGCAAGAAACAAAACTGATACCATCCCCCATTTCCAACACTTTCTGAGCTAGTCACTGTTCCTGATAGGAGTGGGAATACCGGTCCTCCCGAGATCCAATATTGCCGGTATTTGACAGTACCGGATTTAAATCCGAGTTTGATATTTTAGGCTGTACCTGTTTTTTTGCATTGGTCTTGGATCTCGTTTTTTTTTAAGGGACTTTTTTGGAAGTTAGGCAGTACAGGAGGGCACAGGTTTTGTTTACCAGTTGTTGAGTCCCTCCCTGATCCCTTCCTGTGTAATAAATGGTTACATTTGGCACCTTTTTTAACTGCCTGCCTTGCATTGATTACTCTTTTTGAATTCAAGGCATCCAATCGTCAAGGTTCCCTTAGATTTTTAGAGGGGGTAGGGATGTGATTGGGGGTTGGCACTTGGCTGAGCTCAGCTGGTCAATAGTAACTTTGATATTTTTTTTCCTTCTGTGAACTTCTGAAGCTTTGGCTTGGAAGACATTTCTACAGCAGGCTTGGCATCGTGAAGGACTGCCACATACTGCTGGAGGCGTGCAAGTGTGTGACTGTTGTACGTTTACTGTTTTCTTTTGGGGTTTAAAGGTTTTATTAGGGACCCCCTGGTGCCCCTTAACAAGGGTTAGGGAAGGAAAGTAATTTAATGGGGAGCCAGTGGGATCCCAGTGTGTGTGTGTGTGTGTGTGTGTGCAGTCCACGTGGCCAGGCCTGGCAGGTCATGTTGGAGCATGGAGGTGGAGGCTTCAAACTTGAAGTTCTGCCCATGGGGGAGGGAGGAATGTGTCTGGCTCCTCCATAGTGATGTTGTGGGTTTGTGTGTGTGTGTGTGTGTGTGCCATATGCCATCTATCTGATGTTAGGGGATGGGGTTGCCTGAAGGTAGTGGTTTTGTCCTGGCCTGTTTCCTTTTGGGGGGATGTGGTAAATTAAAGATGTATTTGTTTCTTGGTGGGGGCAGTTGCCACAAGGTTAATGTTTTGGTGTGTTCTTCTTTTTTTTGGTCTTTTTGGTTTGGTTTGGGGGGGGCATTTTTGGGCGATGTGGTAAATGTATTTTTGTGTGTTGGTGGGGTTGCCCCAAGGTGGTTGTTGTAATTGTTTGGTGTGGGGGTTTGGGGGGTGGGGTGTTTTTTTCTTTTGATTTGGTTTGGGGGGGTTCTTTTGGGGTGATGTGGCAAATAAGTGTATTTTTGTGTGTTGGTGGGGGTTACCCCAAGGTTGTGTTTTTAATTGTTTTGGTGTGGACTTTGGTTTTGGTTTTGGTTTTTTTTGGGGGGGGTCCTTTTGGGGAGATGTGGTAAATGTATTTTTGTGGGGGGGGGTTGCCCCAAGTTTGTTGTTTTAATTTTTTTTGGTGTGGACTTTGGTTTTTTGGTCTTTTTGGTTTAGTTTTGGAGGGTGGGGCTTTGGGGGGCATGTGGTAAATGTATTTTTTTTGGGGGGGATGCACCAAGCTTTTTCTAATGTTCTGATGTGGACTTTATTTTTTTCCTTTGGGGTGTGTTTTTTTTTGTGCGGGGGGAACTCCACACCTGTGGAACTCCATGCAATTGCGTGTCCTGCAGGAGTGTAGATGCGACATGCGTGCTGCTCACTTTAGTTGCTGCTTCTTGCTGCTGGGGTCCTGTCCCAGTGGCGGTGGGATGCCCCAAGGCTAGATGCTTGGGGAGTGAACCTGGGGTGCCCTGAGACTGAGAGTTTTGACTGCGGCATGTCATG
>QEPC01006907.1:48773-62488 GCA_003113815.1 Sphenodon punctatus
CCCTTTACGGTCCGGTTGAAGAGCCCCGTCAGCTTCCTCCCCCGGTCAACCAGGGAGATACGGGTGCCTGGCCCAATCCCCTTATCCCCCAAGCCCAGATTGTCCTTGACCACAAGATGGAGGGTGTGTGCGGCGCAAGGGATGCTTTTGAAGCCCCCGTCATGAACTGCCTTCAGTATATTGGCCGCATTGTCCGTGACCACACACCCCTTTGACCTGGTGTGACCCACTCCCTCACCATGGTGGCCAGGGCTGCCTCGAGGTTCCTTGAGGTGTGGGAGCTGTTCATTACTTGTGCCTGAGCCAGGGTCCAGCTATACCCTGCTTCAGGACCCCTCCTCCCACTGCCAAGCACAGCCTCTGGGTCCTGCCACCAATGTGCAGTTACTGCCAGGTAGGCATGCTGGGCGTTCCTGGAGGACCACAGGTTGGTGGTGAAGTGGACCATGGTCCCCCCAGCCCATGCCATCTGCTCCCTCACCCACTCCTTCAAAGCCCTGTACAACTGTGGCACCACAGTCTGACCCAGGGTGGAATGGGAAGGCAGCTTAAGCTGGGGGATCCATGAATCCAATCAGTCGCTGGAAGCCCTTGTCCTTTACAACTGAGAAGGGCTGCCCATCCAGTGCAATCATCTCAGCCAACAGGCATTTGGCTTTCTCTAGAAGAAGCCACACCACCCTCCAGCACCTGATGGCCTTGGCAGCTGCCCCCACCCCACCTCCATAGTGGACTGATGCTGCTGGCGAGGCTCCTGCTGCTGTTCTGCCCCCATACTGCTCCTGCTGCTAGAGGCAGCAGTAGTTGGTGTGGGACGCTTGCCTGCTGAAGGAGGTGGGTGACTGGCCGCTGCAGTTGGGAACCCGCTGGCATCCACTTTCCCTGCCTTCCCGCTTGGCAGCAGAGCACTGTGGCATGACTTCAGGTGCCTCGCCATTGCAGTTGTCCCAAGGTTGGTGAGCACCTGCCCACGCTTCACCAGCTTATTGCACAAAGTGCACTGCACCTGGGAGGAGGGTCAGCCATCATCTCAGCTACAGACATCTCCTTTGTGGCACTAGTGTCAAGTTCTTCCTCACTGTCCCCAATCACAGTGATGTCCCGTGAATGGGACTACTGGAACCCTGAGGCTAGACTGCCCGTTCCCACCATCCTGATGGCACTCTCTCTGTGCCCCCCTCTATAACTGCTAGTACTGCTGCTGCTACTCCTCTCCCTAATTCCATTGCCCGGGGATTGGGCCCTGCATCTAGCAGCCGGGGTTGTATGGCCACTCCTTGTCAAGCCTGACAAGACAAAGAATTACTGTAAGAGAAAGAGAGGTCTATTTGTTTATAAGACCTGATTTTAATGGCGTATGCCATTCATGGGCAAACAAAGGAGACATTCACTTGCATTTGGGCTGTTTATTAAGGAAGCCTGTTAGCTTAGAGAATGCTGTAGATATTGAGTTCCTACCCTGCCGGTCCTTTATGACTAGGGTAAGGGTAAGTTTTGATAAATCGTATTGGGTTAGAGAATTGTTCCTGGTCAGGAAGCATTTGTTAAGAAGGGGTATTTCCCTAGATAGGGTTTGTCAGTATAATCAAGAGGGCCAGGTTGTTGATAGCTGTGGCAGACGTAATTGTCTGATTTCCTCCCCCAATCGGGTCCCCTTATCAAGAGCTAGAACCCTGTTGAATCCAAGAGTTACCGGGGGGGAGGGGGGGAGAGAGGGTCCGATGCCAGCAAGATACCTATGGGTCTCCCAGAAGGAACAAGGGACGTTCCTTTCGAAAATCGTAAGAGTCATTCTGAACTTGAATCTCAGATCTCTACCCATCCAATGAGGCTGCTGCCACAACTTGGGGGAATGGACCTTGAGAGTAAGCCCCAAGTGGCCTTTGTGGACAAGCAGTATTTTACTCAACTGCTAAAATTAATGGACTTTGAAAATCCTTATGAGGCAAGCCAGCTGGACCAGCCGGTTGCTCCCCTGAAGGGGCCCATGCCTGCTGGGTCAGATCTGAGGCCTGTGGTTGACCAGACCCCGGAGCAGGCAAGGGGACTGGGTAAACCTGGTGGTGCAATAAGGAACCAGCTTTTTTCTGGGCTGGAATTATTTCTATTTGGGGAAGGGGAATCAATAGGGACTGCAGGAGTCTGTGATCTACTCCCTAAGTTATCGGCCATGGAGAAGGACAGACTTTGGACCAGATTGGGAATCTTAAGAGAAAGCATTCAATGCCCAGAATTTAGTTATCAGGCTCAGAGGTTTAATTTTCCAGAGTATACCCACAAACCCAATCAGAATCCTGGAAGTTGGATGGCTGCAAGGTGTCTGGAGCCTTTAGAGCAAGGTACTTCTCCTGTTCAGGACTCAGTTTTGGCTAATACAGAGCAAGCCTCCAGTCCCTGGAGGATGACTGATAGGGGTGTTATGGCTATTAGTAATGTAGCTGTGGACATTGAAGGCTCATTGGCAGCTGAGCTGGAGTTTCAGGCTTGACTGGGCCTCCCCAATTTGGTAAACCCCAATGATAAGATGGGGGACAATGATAGACCTTCAGAGTCGGCCTTAGGAGAGGTCTTATCTCTCCTATCTTGGAATATATCAGGTTTTGGTTACAAAATCTATGACAAGGATTGCTATGATTTTTTTGGCCTGGTATGATGTAGTCTGTCTTCAGGAGACTTGGCTGCGAGAAGGGGTGGCTTACCACCCAGAGCATTTCCATTATCTGTTTCATAATGCCCAAAAACTAACTCAGAGAGGATGTGCATCAGGGGGGTTGGCGCTTTTTGCAGAAAAATCTAGGCCTAATGTTCTTACACCACTTCGATCTTCTTGTCCTGATGTTCAGGTTGCCCTCCTCAAATTGGACCAGGTAGGATCCTGTTGTTTTCTCTTGGTTAATGTTTATATACCACCACCTCCTCTCCCTACTACTGAGAGGACGTATGGGAAATACTGGAAGAGCAGGGATACAAACAAACACAAACAAACACAGTAACACACACTCACCAACTCTCACTCTCGTTGGGGTGAATGGAAACACAGGATTAGACACTCAACACCAAGCTCTCAGTCAAGGCTAGGCAAGGAAGGTTCTCAAGGAAGCAATGGGGCCAGTCTCTCACGAATGATTACCGGCGGAGGCTTCAACCCCCGCCAGTCACTCTTATAGACAAACCCTGATTGAGAACAGGTGCACTCAGGGCAGGGCCCCAAGCCGCTGCTGAGTCCTGCACCGCCCTCCACATGCTGTGGGCAGGGTCTGGAGCATCCCCGAAGTGCAGGGGAGCTCCACCCCTCCCACAGCGGCGCCTCTGACTTTCCCAGAACTTCCACATGTCGAGTCATTGCTAGGCAACGAGACCCCAACTGCGGCGGCGTGCGCCCTGACACAAACAAAGCTCTCCGTGAACACCTTAGGTTCCCCCTCCCCATCTTTTCCCCGTAAGAGTCCAGACACTCATCCTCCCTTGGGATTTACAGTCCCTTGCAAAATGTCCCCAAAGTCTACATGTGGAACAGGTGGTAATCCTCACCTGGTTCCTCCATCATCTCGAGGTCGCTTGTTGTGATGCTGGCACCTGAGCTTTTGGTCAGTGGTCCTTCTCTACTGGTCTCCTCAGCTGGCCTAGATGCCTCTCCTCTTGCTGCCAGGCTAAGCATGGAACCAGTGCAGTTCCTCTCCCAAGAACTCCTCCTCCAGGTGTTTCTGGTACTGCTGAAGCTCTCCCATGAAGACCATACCAGAGTTCAACTCCATGTTACCTGTTCCAATGGCTATTCTCTCACTTTGGGTACAATCCTACTCTCATTGGCGGTATAACCCCCTTTTTATAAAGGATGATTGCTGCCCAATTTCTCCACTGTAATTGTCTATTTCGGGTCCCAGTTTTTCCATGCTGGAATCATTAAAGAGAGCATACAAACCAGGGGTTTGGTTTGGCTTTGCAGTCACAATTAGGGATGTGCGAACAGAACGCGGTTCGGCTGTTTGGCTGTTCGGCTGTTTGGTCCAAAAACTGAGTTCGGGTTTGGGCGTTTGGTTTGATGGATTTCGGTTTGGCTGAACATTCAGAAAATTGGTATCGATATCGGTATCGGTATGGATATCGATACCGATTTAGAAGATTTTATTTTCGGTTTCGGTATCGTTCGGCCCTGAGACACTTAAGTTTGTCATTTTTATGTCTTGTTATATTGTTAATGTTTTTGTTTTTTAAAAAAGTTATTATAAAAGTTATATCTGTTACCAGCTGAGTTTGACCTTCCAATCTTTTACCCCTCTGTGCTGCTTCTGGCAGGTGGAAGAATCTCATTGTATGTTTGTATGTTTGTATATACAGCTTGTCAGATCCCTACCTGACAGCAGCAGCACAGGTAGTGTATTAGCCCCAAGATGTGCCAGCAGGGTCTCAACTTGCAGACAGCCCCCCAGGAGGACTGCTGGGGATCACATCAATAATGGGTGACATTGGTGGCCCTGGAGGAACATTATGTCTCCAAAAAGGGCTTAGTTTGTAGGTGTGTGCACCAGGCCCCCATGTCATTTTATATTTTTATTATCATTTTCATTATTAAAAAATAGCCTATATATTATTAAAAAATGAAATTTATTTTCATTATCGTTATTAATGACAATGTAGTTTTTGTTATCATTGTTGTTATTGGATCAATATTGTTTCAAACAAAGATTTTACTTTTGGTATCAGTATCGTTGTCAGTATCAATTCCGATAACATAATATATATATAATATATATTATATTATATATTATAACAGAATATATATATAATAAAAGAGACTAGTCTAAATACCTATATAATAATAATAATAATAATAATAATAATAGCCTATATATTATTATTATTATTATTATTATTATTATTATTATTATTAACAAACATTTATATAGCACCAGCAGTGTACCTGGCTCTTTACAAAGTAATAAAATAGACACGGTCCCTGCCCCTAGGGCTTACAATCTGAGAGACAGGAGCTGGGGGAGAGACTTAGGAAGGGGAACAGAGGGAGAGACAAGGGGTCTAACATTCATGAAGATGCGAGGTCTCAAGTGCACGTACTTGGCTTGGTTACAATGAGAATGACAGCAGGCAGGTCCATGTTGCAAGGATAAGGGTAAACCGATCGTAGGTATAGGACTAGTGGCTCAGCAGGATAAAGAGTCAGACAGAGCAGAGCGAAAGAGGTGAGTTTTAAGGAGATAATATAATATAATATAATATAATATAATATAATATAATATACTAGCTAATCTCTCTATATATGTACACAGGTAATATCTATCTAAATCTAAGGGAAGCAGGGGAAGGGAAAAGAAAACTATTATCTAACCAATTAGCTATATAACTATTCTATTCTAATCTAATCTAATCTGATCTATATGTCTATAATATATTTCTATATCTAATCTATACTATCCCTATCTATATATAATGTACAGGGGAGGAGCAGGGCAGGGAAAGGGAGAAGGTAAAATGTAGGGTATGAGGAAGGAAAGTTATTGGTGGGAATACAATGAGGGTTAGGGAGGATTTTTTGTGTGCAAGCACCACAGTTCTGTAAACGCAACTTGACAGGCAAAGCTCTCTCAGAATGGAGAGAAAAAGCTTGTCCCTCCCATTATAAAGGGTGCAGTGACCTCCCCCACAGCCCCTGATTGGTTTTGGGAGGTAGCAGGCATTGAGCAATCGCAGAGTGCCATGAGACTGCTGGGGTCTGCTTGCGCTGCTCATTGGCCAGCGATACATCCACAGATACTGCTGAGCTGCTCGCCCCTCCCAACACAGGCACAGTTCAAGAGTTCAACCCTGTTTAGGGTTCCGAGATGTCTGCTCCTTCCTCCCCTGTCCACATTTTCCTTCCAAAATCCAACTGCCACAGCATTACGACATTATCTCATTGTTGTTATTATCGATTGTCGTTTTAGTTATTGCAAAAACGACAATTGTCATTATCATTATAGCAATAATGAAAATGACATGCACACCCCTACCTGTGCTTGACTGAGGACAGGGGAGGTTCTGAAAAGCCCTGTCCCAGGAGCTGACTCTCTGGCTAAAACACTTGAGGGAAGTCTGGTGTCTGCTGGATTCTGACTGAAAGGAAGGGCTTGACACTCTATGCTCTCCCGGATACTGAAGAAGTCTAGCTGGTGAGTGCTGTGGAACCCTAGAAAGCCCTAATGGACTTTGGGGTTTCTGTTATAGCCTGAGAGGCTGTTGGTCTCCAGAGGAACTTCACCTGGCCTAGAGACTGGATGTAATTGTATAAGAGACTGTAAATAACAGCCAGAAATTTGGTTTCTCACTAGGAGTAGGAACTTGGCATGCCAGAGGGTTGTTTCCCAGCAGTAGTAACAGGCTATAGAGAACTGTATATAACTGTGTGGATAAAAACTATATAAAGGTGGAGAGCTGTGTATAATAGGGATGGGCGAACAGAATGGAGTTCGGAAATTCGGTTCGGTTCGTTTAAAATTCAAGTTCAGAAATTTGGTTCGGTTCGATTTGGTTTAAAATTCAAGTTTGGTTCGGAAGTTCGGTTCGGTTGACCGAACAGACCAAGTTCGGTCGAATTTCAAACTTCCGAACCAAGTTCGGCCATTCAAAATCAGTTTTTTTGTGTGTTTATTGCCACTAGGGATGGGCGAACAGAACGGAGTTTGGAAATTCGGTTCAGTTCAGTTTGAAATTCAAGTTCAGAAATTCGGTTCGGTTTGGTCGACCGAACAGATCGAGTTTGGCCGAATTCAGAACTTCCGAACTGCGTTCGCCCATCCCTAGTGTATAACTAGAGACTATGGGAGACTGTACTGAAAAAAGAAATGAGCTAATTCCCCAAATGAGTGAACACTGAACTGATGCTGTAAAGAGACAGTGTGTGTTAACTACTTCTCTGGAATAATTTGCTGGGGAATAATTTGCTGGTGATTTGCTGGGGTCTGGTTCTGCCAGGACTTATCCCAGGTGAACTGCACCCTACTGCCGGTGCCAACGTTGGATTAAACTGACCGCAACTCTTTATTAAGCCATGAAATTTGGCAATCTGGGGAAAAAAACAGGTAAGGGGTTAAGGATCCAAACCAGAACCAAACCAGAACCATACATCTTTCCATCCATCCTGTCCGGTGCCTGATGCCCCCAAAAAGGGACAGCATATACATAGCTTTTGTTGTTTGAAAGGGCATTTGGTAAGTAGGGATAGCAGATTGGGGGTGATTTTGCAGTAGGGATGTTGGGGGTTGGGTATGGGAAATGAGGAGGTGGTATAAGGGATTGTGGGGGGAGTTGTGGGAGGTTTGTTTTTTGGTTGGGGGGTGGATTGGTTTTGATATTTTATGATTTGTGAGCTGCCCTGAGCCTTTGGGAAAGAGCAGCATATAAATTCAAATAAATAAATGCATAAATAATAAATATATCCTGCTTAGTAGCACATTCTTTGCCACCCCCAGGGTTTGGGTGAGCCATGAATCACTTGTCCCCTGATTGGCTTCCCATTCCCTCACCTCAAAAGGAGGTGCCTCAAGCTCCATAAGTTCTGTTCCATTCCAGGTTCTGTTCCATTTCCAGGAGCTCTCTCTTTATTTATTAGACTGCACACTAGACTGCAGCCAGCTTATGCTTGGCATGCTCACTTGTGCCATAAAATGTCAAATCCTCAGACTTCCAATACACAACTTCTCCAGCACCCCTGTTCTACCACTCCAATAGGATTCTCTCTTGCACTTGGACAAATTAACCCCCTTTTTCTGAACAGCTAAGGTTTCAGCCAGCTAATAGCTCTATTCTCTAGACAAGCTCATTCATTCTGCTAAGTAAATCGCTTGATCTCCCTGTTTACCCTATTACTAGCTCTGACAACTTGATGAGGATTAACCGTTCCCCTCGACTCCTGTTTTGACAGTGCTGGGTAAACACTAACCAAAACCCCTAGCAAGATTTACTGAAACTGCTGCCACTTCTGTCTAATCGTAATAGACAGGTCTTGGTAATCTTATGCCACTGTCTACCTCACCCTACCCCCAGGTTCGAGACTATGTCTGGCTGAGCCCCTACCTTCACTTCCAGTTACCTTGGTTTGATTTGGGCCCACCCCATTCTTTTGTTTCCAAGAATTTTTTTACTCTGGAGCTTAGACTGAGCTATGAACCCCAGTTGGTGTGCCTGACTGTGTCTGCTGCCCAGTGAAGACCAAGTCTCTGACCAGCTTCAATGTTGCAGCCTGCCTCACCCTGGAACAAGTATGCCAAGAACACGTTAAGGGTCCAAAGAAAAACTGTGAACAAACCCACTCACATGACCCTCAATAACGTTTCCCCACTGGGGGGATGCTTACCCCTACTGGGTTGTGAGTGGGTGGATGTTTGAGCAAAAGGCCCTGCTCGCCTTACAACCACTGCCCCATTTATCCTATTCTTCAACCACCATCAGAATCCTATGTGATTGCTCCCTTTCAAAAGAATGGGACCCAAATAAAAACTTTGCAGGAGGCCCTGGCTGTGATGTATCACATCCTGACCATAATAAATTGATGCGTGTGAGTGGGAAACTTGACTTGTGCTGTGACAGAGGGCCACCCAGTTGGAAGCACACAGCAACATATCTCCTCGCCTCCTAGACTTGGCAGGTACACAGTGTAATATATGCCCCAATCGCCTCTGATTACTCTTGGACCATCGAACCCACCATGTGATGGACTTTTTCCCCAAGGGTAAATCGCCTGCCTGCAGCATCCTACCTAATTAGTCACAGCGGTAGCCCACCACCAGCTCGATTATTCTCAATGACCCACACTGAGACCTTGAATGCAGTGCCAAATATTGATAATATATCTTTCCCGGCTGATGTACATACATGCCCCAATATGTCAACCATGTCCATTAAACACTGGGGAGACATGGGCAAACTGGCACCCACCAACTAACCCCCTCCCCAACCTGGCCATGACATAAGCATTGTCTACAGGATAGGTGACTGAAGGGGTTCCGAGTAACTCGCTAGCCTAGATATATACTACAGCATGGCCAACCTGAGCCATTATCACTCCAAACCCTATTCTCTTTATCCTTAAGTTACTTAATGCCAAACATGAACTGCTGCCACTTTTGGCATAGTTCCAAAATCATTACATCCTGAGCAACTCTTGTTACTGACCATTGACCAATCAGGTGGCTAACTTTAATAACTAGACTACCCCTGAAGTATACTCCAGGCCAGTACCCCAAGCTTTATCTGGGTGGCCTGCATCTCTGCCTCCAGCTGAAGACTCTCCCTCCAAATACTGGTTCCATTATGCTCCCTTAGGAAGGAGTACCATAGCACCATGTTTTCCCTCATCACCTGGGTCACTCTTATATGGTGATGTGGGACTGAGATACCCACCACCTTAGTTAATCCTGAAGCGGCAGCATTGTTTGCCATTTCGTTGTTTACTGTCAACATTTCAACAGTCTTGTCGCTGCTCCAATGGCATTTGCCATCAATTTACAGCACTATTTGACATTTTGCGATAGTTCCAGGTATTCTGAGGCACTTAAGATAATAGTGACAATTTACAACAATTCCAAAAGTTCTGACATTTCTGACAGTTTTTTGGATATTTTCGACAGTTTTTCTGACACTTTAGCAACACTTTCTGACACTTTGTGGCATTTTCTGTCACTTTATAGGACTTGCATCAGTTTCCGACAATTTCTCCACTGCTGAGAAATAGCAACAGGCAATAGCGGAAAGTGGCAGTAAGCATATGAATAAGTACAGGGATGCCATGTCCATGCCGTATCAGGAAAACGACAACAGATGGGAGGTTTCTGACAGAACTGTTAGACACTGCTTCATGTTGTTTCAGGCCTAGTCTTGGTGTCCATGCATGACAAGAATACTCTACCTGGCACAATGTTCCTGCACACAATTTTCAGATTACTCCCTTGGTGCAATCTTTTTTGGAGTCCCACACTTCCTAATCTCCCTCTAGAGGGCCCCACAATAGGTAACTTGGACAATTCTACTTGAAGTTATGCTCAATCCCTAGGTATGTGATTGATGAGGCAGGACAAGGCAGGACTCTGTCTTTTCCTATGTGAGAGGTACTCCAAATTGTCTAGCTACATCACAGCATGCCTTGAAAAGTTCCACACACTCCTCATGTCCTGCCCTCCCTGAAATAATAATATTGAGATGAGTCCCATGATTCCTTCAGCTCCCTGTCCTAACAAACCCCTTTGAGGGTGAATCTGACTTTCCTAAGGTGGCACAAGAACTGTAACATCTGTTGGCATCAACTTGTCAAAGTAAAACTTGCTCTGTAACACACACACACACACACGCACACACACACACATCCAATGGGTCAAAGTCCAGGTGGTGAACCATGATCGGGTTAAATGCTGACTTTATGTCACTCTATGCCATCATGGCCTCCTTGCCACATAACCTCATCCTCTCCACTGCCCTATCAAATTAAGCATAATGGACTGAGCCTAGTAGCACAGGCTCATTCCATACTGATGCCCTAAAAGATTCTGTATCTTTTCTTGGTGCCTTCTCTGACGCCACTTCCAACAGGGACATCCCCAGGCTTTCCAATGGTAGGGTATTGGAGTGGAGGGTGGGGGGTGCCACCCTGCCTTCTATCACCTTCTTTTGAACTTCATCCTAACCAATGCCTCCAAGTCAAATTGATTTCAAATTAGGCACCAATTGATGCTTCCTAATGCTCTTAAATTGAGTCCTGAAACCCCAGTGACACCAATAATGTGCTCCAGTCCCTGCTTCCTTGTCTGGGTAATCAAACAAAATATCCTCCAACCCCTCATGTTTCAACATGGTTGGTGCCCTTTCCTACATTCAGTGATATGGCGCTACTGCCTCCCCTTTTTTGCTGCTTGGGATGAGCTGGTGTCTACCCTTCTATGCTCAACTCCTCCTCTTGGGGAAATTGTGATTGCATGGGGCCCCCACCCTACAAGCAGATGTGCCAAAATCTGAAGTTCATGTGAAAGCAATGAACCCAATCATTAAAATTAGAACTGAAACTCAGGGTTCTGATTTATTGGGATTTTACTAAGTACCGGAAAATTCAACCTCATTCTGCCAAGTCCTGCATGTCCAAGGAACTGGCTTGCTACTCGGAACTTTACAAATTCATCGGCTGAGGGCAGAAAGTGAGGGCAGAGGGCAGTGAGAGGGCAGGTAAGAGGGCATCAGGGGGCAGGAAAGAGGATCAGGAAAGGGGCAGAGGGAAGGGAGGGGGACAATATCACTTAAAAGATGTGGCAGCTGGGTGCACTGCTGTGGACTCACTCAGAGTGGAGCCGCTGTTTCTTTGAATGCAGTTTCTGTGGTCATGCTCAGAAAGCTCTCTGGGAGCATGCTGTGAAATGTAGTCCAGCTTCCTCCTCTATGAGCTGGATCCTTGGAAACTCAGAAATGCTCACAAATGTTTTTTTTAACTATTCAATACACCCCTAATTAAAATCCTAACATGCCAAGAACTGGGGTCCCTTCTTTTCTATTACACTGGCCTCTCTCCATTAGGTACAACATGTCTTCTGTCAGACCTGGCATTTCCCTATCCTGCATACCCTCCAACCACAGGTCATGAGTGGGCACATCCCACTGAATTCCCTGTGTAATCACCCCCAGCTGGTGGAAATATTTGTCATGCCAAAGCCAACAAAAAACTCAAAATAGATAGACTCTGTGTATTATGTTGAAATTTATTTATTTATTTATTTATTTATTTCAATTTGTATCCTGCCCCTCCTGTGAACAGCTCATGGTGGCTAACAAGTTCATCATAAAAACAATTTATATAAAAAAATATATACTAAATAGTCCATAAAAAATGACAATAAAACAGGCTGGAATGATAATGATAAATAAATAAGGGTGGGAGAAGATAAAACACCCCCTAACCCACTCCACCCCCTCCCCAAAGGCCTGGGAAAACAGCCAGGTCTTACAAATTTGCCAAAATGTCAAGAGACTTGGGGCCAGGCGACCTTCCTCCGGCAGAGAGTTCCAAAGGCACAGCCCGGCACCAAGAATGCACTCTCCATTGTGGCCCCCTGCTTAACATGGGGGACCTCCAAGAAAGTACCTCCAGTGGACCGAAGGAGCCACACTGGGGTGCAGAGGGTGAGGCGGTCCCTGAGGTGTGAGGGGCCAAGACCGTTAAGGGCCTTGTATATTAACACCAGTACCTTGCTCGGCATGCTATCGGCAGTCAGTGCAGTCCGGAGCACAGGTGTTATATGCTCCCGATGGCCCATCCCCAACACGAGGCGGGCAGCCGCATTCTGCACTAGCTGCAGCCTCCAAGCCAGGAACAAGGGCAGCCCCACATAGAGTATATTGCAGTAGTCCAGCCTCGAGGTGACAAAGGCATGGATGAGGGAGGCCAGGTCCCAGCCAGAGACAAATGGATGCAGCCTCCACACCAGATACAACTGGCAGAAGGCGGCCTTCACCACTGCCTCCACCTGCTGCTCCAGGCGGAGGTCTGTGTCCAAAATCACCACCAGACTCCGAACCTGCCGAGCTACGGGAGGGCGCCCCCTCCCAACCAGGGGGGCTGACACCTCCCTTGATCTCCCCACCACCATCACCTTCATCTTATTGGGGTTGAGCTTCAGTCTGATCTGCCACATCCACTCCTCCATGGCCTCCAAATACTGGGATAGCAGCAAGACGGAAGGGTCTGGGTCAGCTGAAAAAGAGAGGTACAACTGAGTATCATCAGCATATTGGTGATGTCGCACCCCAAACCCTCTCATAACCTTCCCCAAGGGCTGCATGTATATATTAAACAACAAAGGAGACAGAATAGAACCCTGTGGAACACTGCAGGATAAAGTGCAGGGGCAAGATGTCTCAGCTCCCAGCACCACCTGCTGGCTTCTCCATGAGAGGAATAAGCAGAACCATTCAAGAACAATCCCGTCCAGACCCCCCAGGTCATGCAGCCATCTCAACAGCAGCCCATGGTCCACGGTATCAAAAGCGGCCAAGAGATCTAGCAGGGTGAGAAATGTTGAACATCCTGCATCCATCTCCCAGCAGAAGTCATCGACCAAGGCAACCAACGCCATCTTGGTGCCATAGCCAGGGCAAAACCCAGTGTAATGGAGCAACATAGGGTCACACACGTATAGCACAGTCCTACATGTACACTACAAACCTGGCAAATATGTAAAGCAAAAGATTCCATATGTATGTAATGTTGTAATTGAGAACTGTAAAATTCAAATTACGCCTCTGACACAGGCCTGGGACCAACCCTCACACAAGAAGGGGAGGAGTGAATACACCATCCCATTGCATACTTTAGCAAAAAGCTGCTCCCAAGGTAAAAGAATCTGGCAACTATTGAAAGAGAGTGTCTGGCCATAGCGTGGGCTGTGAAGAAACTTAAACCGTATGTATTTCATAGAACATTCACAGTCCACACTGACCACTCACCCCTAAAATGGCTCAATAGTGTGCAAGACTCCAACTCCAAACTGCTGAGATGGAGCCTGTTCTTGCAGGAATTTGACATGAGAATTGAACACATAAAACGTAAACAGAATGTGCTTGCAGATGCACTATCACGCAGGGACACACCAGTTTAAGCATGTTACGGGACTCTGTCATACCCACTTCACAAGCAATCTTACAGGCGGGCTGTCACGGAGCAACATAGGGTCACACACATGTAA
>QEPC01006907.1:72030-91183 GCA_003113815.1 Sphenodon punctatus
TTAGTTATAGAGATAGATAGAGATAGTGTGTAGTGATTCAGTTTTAATATTTTATAGTGTGTTTGTAGGACTAGGCCTTTGTAGATATTAGATAATATTCCATTTAGTTCCATAGGTTTTAGAATAGTTAATAGCAGTTAGAGTTAGTGTATATATATATATATATATATATATATAATATTAGATTACAATTTTGAATAAATAAATAAAAAAAATATGAAATCTTTGTGTGCATTCTTTGGGTCGGAGAAATGGAGAAGGGAAGCAAGAGATGCCAGTCTGCTGCCCATAAGGTGGGCAATGGGGCATGTGGCAGAGGTGGTAGGGGCTGTGCCAGCAAAGTGGCACCAAGCAGCAACTCGAGCCCATCACCATGCCCCAAACTCCACAGGCCTGATTTTGGTCGACAGGCCTCAGAGGCTCCCAGCAGTGGCACTAGGTGTGTGGTTCAGTGGCGCCTCCTGATGCATTCTACACTGCCACGCAGGGCACTAGAAGGCCTGCACTCCAGGAGGCTGCACTTTCTCTGCTGTGGCTGCAGGAGCAGGTGCTTTTGGGTTGGATGTTCCTCCAGGGCCATCAATGTCCCCAATCCCCATTATTGAGGTGATCCCCAGCAGTCCAGAGCTGGTGGATCCCACTCCGGCTGCTAGAGGCAGGGTCCAATCCCCGGGCAATGGCATCAGGGAGAGAAGCAGCAGTAGCAGTAGCAGCAGCAGCAGCAACAGCAGCAGCAGCAGCTATAGGGGGTACAGGGAGAGTGGCAGCAGCATGGTGGGCAGGTGATCAGACTCAGGGTCCCAGTACTCCCTTTCATGGGACATCACTCTGATTGTGGACAGCGAAGCAGACACTAGTCCTGTGTAGAAGATGTCTGGTGCTGCGGCGATGGCTGTCCCTCAGAGAGCTGTGTCGCCATGATGTTCTGTCCCTCCCAGCAGTGCTGGCAGCGGTGCATCAGCCGGTGCGGGCCAGAAAGCAGGAGGCGGCAAAAAATCCTTGGTCTGGGCACATTTTAAGTTGGTGTTGGTGGATGAACCCAGGAAGGTGCAGTGCACTTTGTGCCAGAAGGTGGTGAAATGTGGGCAGGCGCTCACCAACCTTGGCACAACTGCCATAGCGAGGCACCTGAAGGCATGCCACAGTGCTGTGCTGCTAAGAAGGCAGGCAGGGGCAGTGCACGCCAGCGGGTTCCCGACAACAGCGGCCAGTCATCCACCTCCATCAGTGGGCAAACGTCCTGCTCTAACAGCTGCCTCTAACAGAAGGAGCAGAATCGCTGCTAGGGGGGAGCAGCAGCAGAAGCAGCAGCAGAAGCAGCGTCAGTGCATCTTGGAAGAGCTGGGCTGGGGGAAGCTGCCAAGTCTATCAGCAGCTGAAGGACATGGAGGGTGGCATGGGGGAAATGATAGTGCTGGATGGGCAGCCCTTCTCGGTTTAGGCACCTGACTGAGTTCCTGGCCCCCCAGTTTAAGCTGTCCTCGTGCACCACCCTGAGTTGGCAGGTGGTGCCAGCCCTGTACCGGGCTTTAAAGGAGCTGGTGAGGGAGCAGCTGGCAAGGGCTGGGGGTGCCACCGTCCACTTCACCACAGACCTGTGGTCGAGCAGGAATGAGCAGCATGCCTACCTGGCAGTGATGGAGCACTGGTAGCAGGACCAGGAGGCAGCATTTGGCAGTGGCAGGAGGGGTCCCAAAGCAGGGTATAGGTGGGTCCTGCTTGAAGTGGAAGTCATGGACACCCCCCACACCATTTGGAACATCAAGGCAGCCCTGACTGCCAAGGTGAGGGATTGGGTCACGCCAGGTGCACCCTTCAGCAAGGAGTACGTTGTGACAGACAACGCGGCCAACATATTGAGGGCAGTCCATGAGGAGGGCTGCACCAGAATCCCTTGCGTGGTACACACCCTTCACCTCATGGTCAGGGATGCTCTGGGCTTGGGGGAGAAGAGGATTTGAGCAGGCACCCTTAGCTCCCTGATCGAGAGCGGGAGGAAGCTGGCTGGTTTGTTTAACTGGAGCGTGAAGGGCAGCAACCTCTTCCTAGTGAAGTAGGCCGAACAAGACTCCCCAGTGCACCAGCTGGTGCAGAATGTGTCCACCTGGTGGAATTCGACCTTCCTGATGCTCAAGCAGCTTCTCGAACAGAAAGCCGCCTTGCATCAGGTTCAACTGGTGATGGATAGCGGAGTAGATCCAGGGTACGATGGGGTGGAATGGGAGACCCTGGCTCACATGGTCTTTGTTCTGAGACTGTTCCTGGCCATGACAGTCCGGATACCATCAGCTCCTCCATGGCCACCATGAGCCAGGTGACCCCTCTGATGCAGAGTCTCTGGTGCAGAGTCTCCTGAGGAGGTTGGAGGAGATTCTCCAGGGGCGGGATTGTGACCCTCAGGGCAGGAAGCTGGCGAATGAGGTGGTTGATCTGGTGCGGCAGCTGCAGTGCTGAAGGCGTGGTTCAATGAGCTCCTGAAGCAGGTGCAATACGTGTTGGCAACGGTGCTGGACCCCAGGGTCAAGGGCAGCGTGACACACCAGACTGTTCTCTATGGGCACTGGAAGGGTGACCTGGTGGAGAGGGTCCGGCAGGCAAAGAGGGCTATGGAGAGTGTGCAGCAGCAGCAGCAGCAGCAGCAGCAGCAGCAGCAGGACACCCCTGGGGATGGTGGGAGTGGGAGCAGCCACCCGTTTCAGCTGGTGGGATCTATCCTTTCCCCCAGCCCTAGCAGTAGCAGCACCAGCAGCAGACTGAGAAGCAGCAGCTCCACTATTGCGAGCAGCAGCAGCTTGTATGTGCAGGGCACTCTGGTGAGCATGGGCTCGTGCACAGCACAGCAGGTAGTGTGGCTGAGGGCAGTGGTGGAGGTGGTGCCCAGGCAGAATTACGTGAGGGAGTACAACAGCACCTCAGCAGCAGTGGAGAGCTACCTGGAGGAGGATCCGTGCATCAAACCCAGCAGCGATTCCTTGGCCTACTGGGCCGGCAAGACCAACGTGTGGCCGGCACTGTCCAAAGTGACCAAGGGTCTCTTGTCCTGCCCACCATTGAGTGTCCCCAGCAAACGGGTGTTCTCCATTTGCTCACCGCACCGCCTCAGACTGGGGGCCAAGTTGGTGGGGCAGTTGCTGCTCCTTAAGGTGAATCTTCTGCAGCTGGGATTCCCTGAGCTGTCCTCTAGTTACAGGACCCACTGTCAGGGTTCTGGGCCATCATTCCACTCACAGGGAGCTGTCATTCCACCACATCAAGAAAAAGCCAGCCACTCCAACCCATCAGGGTTCTAGGGCCGTCATTCCACCCACGGGAAGCCATCATTCCACAGCATCAAGAAACAGCCAGCCACTCCAGCCCAGGACCCACCCTCAGGATTCTGGGGCCTACGTTCCAGGCAGGGAGGGCTGTCATTCTACTTCATCTAGAATCTGCCACTCCAGCCCCAGGACCCATCGTCAGGGTTCTGGGGGCCGTCATTCTGCTCACGGGGATCCATCATTCCACTTCATTCAGAAGCTGCCCCTCTAGTCCCAGGTGGACGAGACCACGTGGACATTTTGGTGTCTGGGGCCATCATTCCACTCACTGGGAGCCATCATTCCACCACATCAAGAAATATCAAGCCACTCCAGTCCCAGGTGGACTAGACCAGGTGGACACTCTGGTGTCTGGGGCCATCATTCCACTCACTGGGAGTCATCATTCCACCACATCAAGAAACATCAAGCCACTCCAGTCCCAGGACCCACCGTCAGGGTTCTGGGACCATCATTCTGCTCATGGGGAGCCGTCATTCCACCGCATCGAGAAACAGCCAGCCACTCCAACCCATCCTCAGGATGCTGGGGCCTACATTCCAGGCAGGGAGGGCTGTTGTTCCACTTCATCCAGAAGCTGCCACTCCAGCCCCAGGACACACCGTCAGGATTCCGAGGCCGTCATTCCACTCACAGAGAGCCGTCATTCCAGTGCATCAAGAAACAGCCAGCCACTCTTGTCCCAGGAACCACCGTCAGTGTTCTGGGTCCTATGTTATAGACATGGGGGGCTGTCCATCCATGTCATCGCGAACCTGGCACTCTAGTTCCAGGACCCACCATCAGAGTTCTTGATCTGTCATTCCGCTCAGAGGGAGCTGTCATTCCACCACCTCAAGAAGCAGCCAGCCACTCCAGCACCAGGAACCACCATCAGGGTTCTGGAGCGTACATTACAGGCAGGGAGGGCTGTCCATCCAAGTCATCCAGAAGATTCCACTCTAGTCCCAGGACCCACCATCAGGGTTCTGGGACCGTCATTCCGCTCATGGAGAGCTGCCATTCCACTGCATCAAAAAGCAGGAAGCCACTCCAGCCCCAGGTCTCACCAGCAGGGTTCTGTGGCCTATGTTACAGGCAGGGATGGTTATACATCCACGTCATCCAGAAGCTTCCACTCTAGTCCCAGGACCCACCGTTAGGGTTCTGGGGCCTATGTTACAGTCAAGGGGAGCTGTCATTCCACTGCATCAAGAAGCTTTCAGCCACTCCAGCCCCAGGACCCACCCTCAGAGTTCTGGGGCCCACATTACAGGCAGGGAGGGCTGTCCATCCACGTCATCCAGAAGCAATAGGGGTGCTGCTGCTACTAAGTCTGCTACTGGTGCTGCTACTGCTAGGACTGGGGGAAGGGATAGATCCCACCAGCTGAAAGGGGTGGCTGCTCCCACCATCCCCAAGGGTGTCCTACTTCTGCTGTCACGCACTCTCCAGATCCCGCTCTACCTGCCAGACCATTTCCACCAGCTCACCCTTCCAGTGCCCATAGAGTGGTGTCTGGCATGCCACGCTGCCCTTGACCCTGGGGTACAGCATGGCTGCCAACACATATTCCTCCTGCTGCAGGAGGTCATCAAACCACGCCTTCAGCATGGCCTTCAGCACTGCCTTCAGCTGCCACATGAGGGCAACCACCTCAGCTGCCAGCTTCTTGCCCCGAGGGCCACAATACTTCCCCTGGAGAATCTAATCCAGCCTCCAGAGGAGACTCTGGACCAGAGGGGTCACCTGGCTGATGGTGGCCATGGAGGAGCTGATGGTCTCTGTCACGGCCAGGAACAGTCTCAGAACAAAGACTGTGTGAGCCAGGATCTCCCATTCCACCCCATTTTACGCTGGAGGTGCCCCACTGTCCATCACCAGTTGAACCTGATGCAAGGCGGCTTTCTGCTCAAGAAGCTGCTTGAGAATCAGGAAGGTCGTATTCCACCAGGTGGACACATCCTGCACCAGCTGGTGCACTGGGGAGCTTTGCTCGGCCTGCTTCACCCGGAGGAGGTAGCTGCCCTTCATGCTCTGGTTAAAGAAACCGGCCAGCTTTCTCCACCATTCTATACAGTATTCTATACAAATAATGTATAGAATACTGTATAGAATGTATAATGTATAGAATGTCATAAACACAACATGTATAGTGTTCTAAACATATAAGTACATGACTGGATACTTAAAATCATTAGGGGAAATTCTAGTCCCATATCAGCAGAGAGGAACTCAACTCTGATATTCCTCTCTCCTAATATATGTGGCAGTCTCATTTTGCTCAGTGGTCTCCACTGATCAATATATAGGGACCAGAATATCTGAATAAGGATCTATCATGTGAATAAGAGATTTCACTCAGTAATTGATCCTATCTTCCCGCTGCACAAAATAAATGTTTTAATGACAAAATTACAGGGAACTGAACAGAAATTCTAAAGAAAAAAATCTTCTTATTTGTAATCTAAAGAAGTACTTACATCCTTTCTACAATACAATGAATGACAAATTTATTTTTGCCATCTGATCTTTACCCCAGATTGTCATTTGCTAATCTATGTTTAAAAATTACAAATGTAAGTCCTTAGTAACTCTTTATTAAGATAAGCTTCAATCTGGAAAAAGGGAAGAAACAATAACCAATGTGAAACTGACCCCCCAAACTAACACCAAGTTCAGAAAACCAAAAGAGCTAGTGGGCAGACACCATCACCCATGAACATCCAGCCAGAGCCCCCTATGGCAGTGTCCAGAGGGAGGAGTGAGCACATGCCCTAAACTACGGATTGGTGCTATCCTACATAATTATATTTATTATTTATTATATTATTTTACAAATTTCTACCCCGCCCCTCCTGCCATGCAGCTCGGGGTGGCTTCCAACATTAAAACAATANCGGGGCGGCTTCCAACATTAAAACAATAAAAAATACAATAAAATCAATTTTAAAATAGTCATAAATATTTTACAATATTAAACAGGGCTAGACAACAAACCACCAAAAAACAAATAGGTGGGGGAACTAAAACCTCCCACCCTACCTACCCTCCCTTCCAAAGGCCTGGGCAAACAGTCAGGTCTTACAGTTTCACCGAAATGTTAACAGGCTAGGGGCCAGGCGAGCTTCCTCCGGTTAAACTGGAACAACTTAGCCAAAGCCCAAAAGGATGGAGTCAGAGCTGTGGGCCATACACCCCATTATCAACAGCAACTCCAACCCCCACCTAATGAGGAGGTTCCTCCAAGTTTTAATTCTTTTCACCATTCTGCTTCCTGTGCCTATACCAACTCTGGACCACCGAACTGCGACAAAATTAACACCTCAGTTGAACACACTTAATAGTTACTTAACTCATAACTGAGGGTGAAGGCACTAGAGGGAAGGTGAAAAAGACCCTGGCGGGAGGCCATACAAATTGCCATAGTTAAAAAAATAATAATTCCCAGTCCCAGTAAAGGTGACCAGCAATGCTTCTACTGACAGTCCAAGAGGGTGGGTGCTTTGGCTTCCCAATCAGACTGCATCTGCCATCCCCACCCTCTGCTTTCCTCATTAAACAAGGAAGGAAAGGAGGGTGTTCCAAGCATCCTCCCTCTCACCCAGAAGCCTTGGATGGGCCAATGGCCCCAGATTTAAAACCAGGTGCTGCACCTAACCCCTTCCCTACCAGGGAACTCAGCCACACTTGCCCTGTGTTGCCTTCCTTCTCCGAGGCGCACATGGACAAGGCTCCTTCCCTGCACAGGTGCATGGAGGGGGAGGAGAACTTGTGATAGACTCAGGGCCTGATCCTAAAATCGCACATGGTTGCACATGCTGCATGTGGGTTCTGCGCAAGTTGTGCACACTCCTCAATCCTTATACAGAGATTGCATGCACATCACGTGTACACCCTTTTGCGCAATGTGCAAGTTTAGGATTGGGCTGTCAGTTTGCAAAATTACTTAAACACAACTTATAAAATCTACACATATATTTATTACAAAATACTCTTTATTATTTTTTCTTATAAAAGGTTCAGACTGGCCTGTAAAAAGTTCATCTGCCCATATAGTATAACTATTTAACATAGGAAAGAAGCTGAAACTATCAGACATTCCACCATGTGTTGAGGAGAGAAAACGTCTTAGAGGAGAACCTTGAGACATCTCTTACTGTGTTCTAAAGATCCTGTGGCA
This sequence comes from Sphenodon punctatus, assembly GCA_003113815.1. NCBI lineage: Eukaryota > Metazoa > Chordata > Lepidosauria > Sphenodontia > Sphenodontidae > Sphenodon > Sphenodon punctatus. The sequence goes on from QEPC01006907.1 coordinate 79,510, forward strand.
ATTAGGGTACAGACAGAGCATCACTTAGGAGAACTACCTTTCTTTTAGGACACCAAATACAAAGCATGACCGTCTGTTAGTGGTATCTTGTGTGCTTGTGAAATAAGTTTTTTAAAGTGTAAGACCCCAATACAAGGTCACTCACACATGGACCAAAGCTACCTTCGAGCGTGGGCACATAGGGTAAAAACAGACATAACACTAACTCCATTTGAACACCACTTTAACACTGCTTTAACATTTCTTATGCATGTTGCAGGGCTGCATAGGGTGCCAATCCAGCCCTGCAACATGCATAAGAAATGTTAAAGCAGTGTTAAAGTAAAAGTGGAGTTAGTGTTATGTTTGTTTTCACTCACAATGTGCTCGTGCATGGTGCCCTGGGCAAAGTCCTCTCACTCCTTGACTGTACCGCCACCTATGTCCTCTGAGGAAGCATTGGGTGATTTCAGACGTGACGAGATCACACTGAACCACACTGAACCACGGTGAACCCCGCGGCGGGGCGAAAGGCCCCTGAACGTCTGCACAGCGTGCGCCAGATGTTGGCCACGCTGAATCTGCAGATGGGGTCAATTTGAACCACGCTTCCCGGGCTAGCCGGGGGAAGGTCCCGGGAAGCGTGGTCAAATGGACCGCGGGCCGTGGCCAACAAAAAGTAACGTCTGGCCGCGTGCCACGGCCCGGGATCCCCGGCGGGATCCCGGGCCGTGGCACGATCGGCCAGACGCGGCGGCCGCATTGGCCCCGCCGCCCGCCCGTCTCCTCGGAGGGCGGGCGGCGGGGTGCGTGGAGGGGGCGGGGCCGTGCGGCCGCACGTTGCGCCGCGCGGCCCCGGCCCCTCCCACTTTCCCCGCCGGGATCCCCCCGGCACGTCTGTTGGGCCGTGCAGGGGTGACCCCGGCGGGGAACGAAGACGTTGGTTACGGTACGGGGCCAAAGGGCCCCGTAACGTCTGAAAATACCCATTGACTCTCCCTCTGCCAGGTTATAGTGCAATCAGGAGGTGGGGGGGAACATCCTTGGGGCACACCGTGTGAGCTGGCACAAGGGTAGCTTTGGTCCACACATGTGGACCTTGGATTGGGACCATACTTTGAAAGATGTTTGGTCATAACACCCAGGCTTAAAGGACAAAAGTAAAATAATTTTAAACCACCCAAAATTAACATATCCTCTCTGAGGTTTAAAAACAACTAACAACCAAAAAAGGAAAAATAAATAAATAAAATTAAGAAAAATATACTCAAATCTGTAGACCTTTCAAAGTAATAGTGTGACATGTGGTAGCATTTTGAGAAAAGTGACATCTGATCAGAGACCGGAGATTCTAAATTCTGTTGACAGGCAAAAAACTGAGGAAAGGAAAGGTTTTTTTCCCCCTTGATTTAGCATAAGAATTGGCGCAGAGTATGGGATGTTGTTCCCTCCAAGGGTTAAGTGCTTTAAATGGATGTGAGATTTGTGCACACTCCTAAAATAGGAAACCTCTGGAGGAAACTTCATGCATTTTTTATTCTTCAAGTAAAATAAAAAGTTTGATTCAATATACAGATGTTTTTCCTCTTTGATGTTTGAAAAGCTCTGGGAAAACACATCTAACAGCCCTCAGCTGTATTTGTTCAGCTCAGGTAGCTAGAATTTTACGACAACATGCAGTTGAGAGAACAATTACATTTCCATTGTAATTGTTCTGTGAGAGACTGAACAGAGCCACTGCAAACCAAATAGAGCTTCAAAGTGAAAATTTACCTGTTGTAAATGTGGATTAGTTGCCATATTGATAATGGAACTACTGATGATTCTTCTGCAACAGATTCTGAATTCTGTGAGATTACATAGCAGGCATCACTGGAATAGAGGAGCATTATATGTAATATTCAGATGCCTTTAAAAAAGACAGGCTGATGAGAGAGTTATCTAGTTTCACAAGTTTCCCTACGACCAAGGATGTCTTTTTAAAGCTGGTTATGGGCTGTATTTTTAAAAAGAGCTTGTAGGTAGCTATCATTTGTTCAGTTTTCATGGTTAATCTACCTCTTTCTGGACTGCTTCTGATAGCAGTGAATAAGGATTGATAGCCCAATCAGGACTATGCTCTGAATGAGACACCAAAGTTCCAGAAACCAGTGGTACTGTGTGAGAATATGTGTGGCTGTATATCTCTAAATGAGCAGCATAAAAATATAAAAATTACATGGTACCTAGGGTGTGTGGTATAAGGATTTTATTGACATGGGCTGGGCTGGTCCCTCTTAGCAGACAACTCCTTTCTTTTTACAAAAGAAAAATTTATACTCTTCTTAAAAATAATCATGTTATTATATACAGTGGGTGCAATCCGACAGGCCACTTATGCTGGCCTGTGCAATGAATGTGCATGCTCAGGTGCGTACACACCCTGTGTGCACACAGCAAGCTGTGGGGGCAATGACGCACCCCCTCTGATGTGACACCCTCCCTGAGCCCACACACCCTGCAGTCCAGGGGATGGAGCAGGAGCCATGCCTGCTCCATCCCCTGGGCTGTGGGGTGTCTGGGTTCGGGGGATTGCATCAGAGGGAATGCACTGTTGCCCCACATGGCTTGCTGTGCACGTGCAGTGCGTGCACAGGTATCGTGCACCTGCCTCCGGTGTAAACCAGCAGCAGGATTGCACCCATACTGTCTGTTGGAACACATGTACATATGGCGGACTATTGAATTGATTATATAGACATAAGTATAAAACCACATATGTATCAATACACGAATACATAGTTATAGTGATGTTTTCTGTGTATGCAGACACATGCATAGTGTGTGTGCGCATCTGTCTGCATACACATTCCATATCAGAACTGGGTTGCATTCGAAAGTAGAACAATTGACTTGCCTCCACCCCCCACCCCACCCCCATCGTTCTCAATTTGAGGAAGTGTAGTTATTTGGCTTGGGCTTGGATTACAGCCCCACGAGTAGCACAGGGGTATCTAGGGTCCCAAGGGTGCTGGTGTTAGACTGGGGACCCTCAGTAGGAAGGGCTATGGTAAATCCCCCCACCCCCTTTTTGGCTCCAATAGGAGCCCAGTAGGTAAACAGATTTACTGTGTTCCCCATTGTGGGTTTACCTTCATTCGAGGGGAAGCTGTTCCTGTGATGCCAGGGAGAGGTAAAAAGAGGGGGAAAGGCCATTCCAGTAGGTTTGACAAAGCACTGCAGGGGGAGGGATCATGGTAATGCCTCACAACCAAGGGACCCTCCCCCCATGATTAATCCTAGGGATGAACAGGCAGGGCTAGGTATTCCAGGATTTGTAGGTATGTGTGAAGACATTGCAGGGGCAGAGTGCTGACCCTGAGCAAGCCTCTCCTGAGTCAGTTGTGGTCACACCTATGAGGGGTGGGAAGTATGCCTTTCTAGCCCCCATGGTGGCAGGAGTGTTAAATTCCAACTTTAGAACATGATGCTGGCTCTCTCGATCCTGGAGAGGACACGCAAGGGGGCAGCAAACCTTGTAGCCATAATTAGGGATTTGTCAGTGAGGATCACTTGCTGGAACAAGAGTGCATGGTTGGAGGAGGAAACAACCAGCTGAGGGCCAGGGATCAGACACCAGAAGGTGGGCCTGTAACTCCTGCCCCAGCAGGGCCCTCTTGGGGAAGGGGAGCCAACAGGGGAATACAGGTGTTAACAAGTTCGGCATCATCTCAGCAGGTTCCCCCAGGAAATTCAGGGCAGAACTAGAACCAGTGGCTGCTCAAGGATTTTATAGGGACGGTTCTGACTGGAGATGTGGCAAGCCAGCCACCCTTCCGCAGTAGTGGGCCCCTGGTTCCCCACCTTACTCAGACCTGATTTCGGGATATGTGTGTGTCTGAGAAGGTGCTTCCCAGAGTGCCTTGCAGCCTTTGTTGGGGGGAGGCACAAGTGAGTCATGTTTCAGTGGAGGTGCACCCACAACAGTTTGATGGTTCAGTAATTTCCTATGTAGAGATGTCTGTCACTCTGGGAGAACATCTTCTACAGGGCACATGGGGGGGAAATCTAGGAAGAGGCATATATAGATATATTTGCTCTTCTGTTTAGGGAGCCAATACTGGATCCAAATGATAAAAGTGAAAAGAGGGAGCAGGAATGAGTCCAAAAACCAAAGACAGGCTGCAATTGGAACAACTGGTTTTCAGCTTATACTATTTACATAGTGGTGGTGGTTATACAGGCACAGCCATGGTGGGTTTCAGAAATGTTACAATACTTTGATATTGTGAACAGGGCCTATAATATATTTCAGGGTTCAGGTTGACTCCAATACAATGAGACCATCAGGATGAGGGCCTCAACCAACCCTAGAATGCGGTGGGAACTTCATGTAGAAGAGCTCTAGTTGGAGTGCATGTTCCAGAAGACCAGTCAAGCACCAGCTGATTGTGCGCATATGCTCACCAAGGTGTCCTGTCATAGGTCAGAGAATGTTGAGGGAGAAGGTAACAAACCTGACACACACCCCCCCATCAGTCCCCTCTTTTTCTCAGGGTAAGGGCACCAAGTTTCAAGGTGCTAAGGAGGTGGAATTCAAGCTATCTAGTTCCAGAGGATGCTGTTTATCTTCTTAACACTTTTAGGTTTGGTTTCAGAATCTTGTATGTGGGTCTGAGCTTTCAAGTATCTGCATTCACTGAAGAGTCTGGAAGATGTTCAGGTGAAGATTGCTAAGGAGGTTGCTAAGGGCAGGGTCGTTGGTCCTTTTTCCTCACCACCCCCTGCCCACTTTTTCAGAACTTTTGGGTCTCCCCTCTGGTCTATGAAGGCCCCAGGGAAATTCTGACTTATACATCAATCATCCTATTCATGAGGAGGGAAGTCTGTAAACGATGCCATCGATCTTAATCTATGTTCGGTTTATTATTTGTCTTTTGATTTAGTGGTACATATCGTAAGGAGTTGTGGCCCCGGTGCCCTTTTGCTAAGTGCAATATTAAATATGAATTTAGTGCAATATTAAATATGAATTTATACTCCGTCCTGTGCACCCCACTGATTTTTCTTTTCCTGGGCTTTAAGTATGAGGGGCTATTTTATATTGATAAAGCTATGCCCATGTGTTGTGCCATCTCCTGCTTGACATATGAAACATTTATCCAAATGTTGGGGTGGGTGGTGTGTCAACAAGCAGAGGATAGGTATGTGTCTCATTGTAGCAGGGCACAGCCAGTAAGTACTTTGGTCGATTAAGAGGACAGACAATGCCAGACTGAGGGCTGAGTACAGGCATGGCAGAGCCAGCCCTGTAGAACTGAGTAGGCCTGAGTTGCATACAAGGCTGAATACAGGGGGATGACTGGAAAATATTTCTGGCCCTGTAAAAACTAGGAAACTGGGAAACTAGCCACACCCACTCTGGGATATAAAAGGAGCCAGAAGCCAAAGTAGGATGAGTCTGTGCCTGACTGCAGGCAAGGAAGGTTCTCTGTGGAGGACAGGCTTGTGAGGATCACTGACTAAGGTCCTGAAGTCCATGCTTAGCAACCTGAAGGAATCTGAGGCCTGGATGGAAGCCTACACTTGTGATTGTCAGCCAGAGGACTGTTGCCTGGCTCGGAGACACTTTGGGGAGAACCAGTGGAGTTGTTTTTTGGCTGCAGAACTGTAACTGTGTATTCATGTATAGAGACTCTGGGTGTTTTTACACGACAGGCAGGTGGGTGAGCTTCATGGTTGCTTTGTGGGGTGGGTGCAAGGGTGCCACACATGAGGGGAAGGGATGTGCGAACAGAAAAGGGTATGGCCATTTGGCCCGAAAACTTAATTCAAGTTCGTGGGTTTGGTCCGGCAGAGTTCGGACCCCACCAAACATTCAGAAAGTTCAGCCGCAGCAGAGGCTTGGGGCACTCCAGGGGTGCCCATGGGGGCATGGCAGGCTGTTGTAGACACAGCAGCAGCAGCAGGAGCAGCAGAAGCCGGGAAGGCTTGGCACTTGGCACCCCAACTTGCCCAGGCAGCCAGGCTCAGTGCTTGGCCCTTAGGGGCACCTGTGGCACCATGGCTGGCTGTCTGAGACCCAGCAGCAGCAGCAGAGACCGGTAAAGTCTTGGGGCTTGGTGGCTGGCCTAGCACCTCTACTTGGCCGGGCATTGCAGGCTGTCAGGCATCGGAGCAGTGGCAGACATTGGATTGCCTGGTAGCAGAACCCATGTCACAGCAGAGACAGTGACAGCAGCAGCAGACAGGCAGCGTGTCATGAGCAACGGAAGGCAAGCTGAGGCAGGGTTCGAGGTTGGCAACAAGGGTGGGCAGACAGGCAGTGTGGCATGAGAGGCAGTAGGGAAGGCAGACCGGGACCTTGGCAGGGCACTCAGATAGCCTGTCAAAGAGTGTTCAACATGCATGAGACAGAGCCAGCCAGATAGGCGGGCCAAGATTGTCTAGTCAGAGGCCGGCTGTCAGGCTTACAGCTTCCCAATGCCACCCTGCATCATGAGGTCAGTCAGATAGGCCAGTCAAGGCCATCAAGTCAGAGAGAGAGAGAGGCAGGGTGAGCACCAGTCATTGGGAGGGAGGGACCTCAGCAGCAGCACCCCAGATTGAGGAGGAGTCCTGTCCCAAGACTGCCCCTGGCATGGGATGGCATGTGCCACTGCACCATCAATCCATTTCCAGGGGCAGCTCAGGAAATCCCAGCAGTGGAAGGTTGACCTTGATGAAAAGCACCTGCTCCACCAACTTGACCCCAGTCTCAGGTGGTGCGGCGAGCAAATGTCCACCACGACGGAGAACACCCGCTTGCTGGGGACAGTCATTAGTGGGCAGGACAACAGACCCTTGGCCACTTTGGACAGGGCCAGTCACACATCCCTCCAAGAGTGGTGTCACTACCATGTTCTGACCCTCCCATCAGTGCTGTCAGTAGTGCAGCAGCAGCAGCCAGTTGAGGCCGAGAAGCGTCAGTGCACCATGGAGGAGCTGAGGTTGGGGCAGCTGACAGGTCCATCAGCAGCTGCAGGACGTGGATGGTGGCGTGGCTTTCAACTGAAAGCCACGTGCATATTGGGGAAAATGATTGCACTCAATGGGCAGCCCTTCTTGGTGGTCGAGGACATGGGGTTTAGGTGCCTGATTGGCTTCCTGGCCCCCCAGTTTAAGCTGCCCTCGCACACCACCCTGAGTCGGCAGGTGGTGCCAGCCTTGTACAGGGCTTTAAAGGAGTGGGTGAGAGACTGGGGGTGCCACTGTCCATTTCACCACCAACCTGTGGTCGAGGAGGAAAGCGCAGCATGCGTACCTGGCAGTGACGGCGCACTGGTGGCAGGACCCGGAGGCAGAATTTGGCAGTGGCAGGAGGGGTCCTGAAGCAGGGTATAGGTGGGCCCTGCTTCAGGCAGAAGTAATGGATGACCCCCACACTGCATGGAACATTGAGGCAGCCCTGAACGCTATTGTGGGGGAGTGGGTCACGCCAGTTGCACCCTTAAGCAAGGGGTGTGTGGTGACGGACAATGAGGCCAACATATTGAGGGCAGTCCATGAGGGGGACTTCACCAGAATCCCTTTTGCCGCACATAGCCTTCACCTGGTGGTCAGGGACGCTCTGGGCTTGGGGGAGAAGGGGATTCGAGCAGGCACCCTTAGCTCCCTGTATTCTACAAGTATTGTAGACAATACAATACAAGTATTGTACAATAGACAATACAAGTATACAATACAAATACTTGTATAGTATACTTCTTTAGATTACAAATAATAAGATTTTCTTCTTTAGAATTTCTGTTCAGTTCCCTGTAATTTTGTCATTAAAACATTTATTTTGTGCAACAGGAAGATAGGATCAATTACTGAGTGAAATCTCTTATTCACATAATAGATCCTTATTCAGATATTCTGGACCCTATATATGGATCAGTGGAGACCACTGAGCAAAATGAGACTGCCACATATATCAGGAGAGAGGAATATCAGAGTTAAGATCCTCTCTGCTGATATGGGACTAGAATTTAAGTATCCAGTCATGTACTTATATTTTTAGAACACTGTACATGTGTTTATGACATGCTATACATTAGACATTCTATACATTATTCTATACATTATTTATATAAATATCATTCCTTCACCCTCTGAAACAATGGGTGTTTTCAGATGGATAGGCTGCTCTGGTGCTGGTTGTGCCAGCCTGCTTTACCCCCGGATGGCCCATTCATCTGAAGGCAGCCTGCCAAATGTGCAGGTGGAGCAGGCATGGAGTAGGCTGTGCCTGCTCTGCGGCAGCCTCACCAGCAGTAATCTGGAATATCCCGGAGTTCTGGCAGCAAAGTGGGCTGGCCAAACCTGGGTCACAGTCCTGAAGCAGAGCAGCTTTTCATTTGATGCTCAGACTCACTCTGCTACTCCACTTCCAGCTGTCCATTGCCCTAGTCAGCACCATGGAGTTGCAGCTGCCAGCCTAGAGCATCAGCTACATGGGTGGACTGTAGCCCAGGGAACCCTCTGGGTCCATCTTATCTGAATCCAGGTGGGGCTGTATGTGGGCAGACATTGGGGTGCACCCCCAGAGCAGCTCTCTCACAGTACTTCATAACAGGCGGGTGCGTGGGAGCTCACATATCCTGTCGCCCCCCCCCCCCTGCTCCCAAAGGATGTTGACAGGAACTAGCCAAACCCAAAATGGTGCAGCAGAGGGACCATCTTACAGCCCAGGGAACCCTCTGGGTCCATCTTATCTGAATCCAGGTGGGGCTGTATGTGGGCAGACATTGGGGTGCACCCCCAGAGCAGCTCTCTCACAGTACTTCATAACAGGCGGGTGCGTGGGAGCTCACATATCCTGTCGCCCCCCCCCCCCTGCTCCCAAAGGATGTTGACAGGAACTAGCCAAACCCAAAATGGTGCAGCAGAGGGACCATCTTACAGGGCTTCCTTTCATGTCGCTGCGCTGGGTGGCCTAGCAACTCCCTCCAGGGCAGGCACCCGCTCTTCAGTCTGCCTGCTTTTTCCCTTGCTCCTTTCTCCCTAAGGGGAGAATAGGGACACATTGTTTTCTGCCCAAGAAGGGGAGAAGGAGAATTATCATGGTTTCCACTACAGATAGGATTCTGGGCAAAATTTCGGTTTCTGTCAATTTCGGTTTTGGTTCTCATGGAGTTTTTTTTTTTTAAATTTCTTTTGCATTTATGTTTGTACCGGATTTTTAACATTGCATTTTCAAGGAGGACAAACCGCAATGTTAAAAATCCGGTACAAAAAATCAATGCAAAAGATCCGATAGTACTGAAACCGAAAAAGAACAGAAATTTTGGATTAATCCGAAATGGCCATTTTCAGGTACTTTCGGTACCTGAAAATGGAAGGAATGGTATATCTTCTATTATCAGGTTCCAATGTGATTTTCTAACCCTTTCTTGTTTTTTGCTTACTTGTGGTAACATTACATTGGCTAATTTGCATTTTCAGACTAGGAATAAACAATTAAGAATTTTCCCACTGAAATTCTCACCGACATTTTCTAATGTTAGATGTTGTGGACAACAGTGGTTTGAAATCTTGTTATTTTTTAAAAGGAATTAGTCTTCAGTCATTTTCCTACCTTTTAAATATTTTCTTTTCCTTATTTTTGGATAGGTATAGGTTACCTGCAAACAGCTATTTAGTTAGTTAGTTAGTTAGTTATTACCCCGCCCTTCCTTCCAAAGCTGGGTCAGGGTGGCTTACAATATTAAAAAGGGAAATCATACTATAAAGGGAATCAACTAACTGACTATGCAAGAAGGAAAAAATGGCAAAACTGAGCATATATCAAGTGCTGTAATAAGTACACAGCAAAAAGAATGGTGAATAAAGGAGTCTAACCCCCTCCCCCCTCTAATTTCCTTCAGGTTTAACAACCTTATGTGCTATTAACCAATTTATAGTGTTGAGGGATAAGCATTTTCAATGGAAGTGTGATTTGTTTTATTTTTAGAGCTGATGGTGCTCTTTAAATGGAATAAATGGTTTCCTTCTAGAACTTTTGTGTGCTTATTCTACTATGGGACTTAGCTGTGTGTTAATACATGTATTTGGTTGTTATCAAAAGTACACTTGCACCCATGCCCTATTGACTTCTGGGATCACAGTACCAGCACAAGTTTTAGAATTTCAGCCCATGACATATTTGAAGAAACTTAAATTCCAACTCTTAAACACTGATGTAAAAGTATGAAAATAGCATACAGGACATCGGCAATTCATTACTTTCCATGTTATTATATGTTTGAGCAAGGTAGAGCTTTCATAGTGTGATCACATACAATTTTCTTTATGCTTAATAACAATTTTGCAGCCTTCTTTGTATTTCAATCTTTGTCCCTGCTACCCTGAACAGGAAATTAGCATAGAGAGCCTATTCCTAATGGGATCAACACCACCTGTTCGGAAACTACCTTGTAAAAGATGTTAATATTTCTTTATTTTAATAGCAGGTGACTCACATGCCTATGAACAAATCATCCCTTGCCAGATAAATTTAAATAATTTGAGGCACACCCCATTAGCTGACTGAAGGATCACACCACTGGAGTGAACTGACTCATAGTGTGCTTCACACTTCATGACAGTGTAACCTCACATGTTCAGCCATCATACAAAGGGTGATCCCTGTCTCCAGGTTGCTATGCACTTCAGTGAAGAAGAATGTTCAGTAAGCAGAGCTCCAGATGTGGAATAACTGACAGCATTTAAATAAATGTGCTTAAAAACAATATACATGCAATAAACGTGCTTAAACAACTTCAACATCCATGCTGACAATGGTCTTGTTGGAGCAGAGCATGAGAGCATGAGTTCATGGCCACCATGGTAACCATGGACTTGTCTCAATTGATAGATGGCATGACACATGATGGTGGTCACTAGGGATGGGACACCAGGGAGAATACCGGATACTGGATTTATTGGTATCGGATCTCCCCAGTATCGGGTTTGCCGGTATTGGCATATCGGCTTTTTAACATTGGCCGCTTTACCAGTTTCTTTACATTGTGGCCATTTACTTCAATGGCCACAATGTTAAAAAAACGGTAAATCGGCCAATGTTAAAAATCCGGTATGCCGATACCGGTGATGATCGGATTATCAGATTAATCCAATACTGATATTGGTGGTCACACTCTAGATTTGGTTTTCTGCACTGGCCTAGAAGCAGGGGGTCCATTAGTGGGGAATGTGCTGAAAGTGCCCTTGTCATGGTTGGAACACTATCGCCTTTGAACCCAGCTCCTGGTGCACATTTGTCCCCGGAAAGGTGTGGAACCAGTTAAATTGGTTCTCCCTCAGAGACTTATGGAACCGGAGCGGTTCCGGAATGCTCTGGGGAAATACCCTCTGATCTTGATGGCCACTCAATGACCTTGTTAGGTTTTGGAACACTTGGCTATCAGAGGCCATTGATCGGGTGGCTCCCAGGTGTTCACTTCCCAAACATCAGAGTCACAGGTCCCCATGGTTCACAGAAGACCTGCGGCAGTTAAAACGTATGGGGAGGTGGTTAGAGCAACGGTGGCATCATACTCACGCTGAAGATGACAGATTGTGGCATAGAGCCAGTTTAAAAGCCTATGCGGTGACTGTGTGGGCAGCAAAGAAGAAGTTTTTTGCTGCATTCATAGCGTCTGTGATATCTTTCCTGGTGGAGCTCTTCTGGTTGGTGAAGGGGTTGGTGAGT